>CM053593.1:98319651-98375251 GCA_028646575.1 Pseudocheirus occidentalis | reverse complement strand
TGTGGTTTTATAATGACTGTACTAGTGATTAATGATATTTAGTAATTGTGAATCTAGATCAGTGACTGATTAAGTTAATAGCTGCCCCATGAGTGCAAGTTTGATTATTGTATTGTGAATTGACTGAATGATTAAGTAAGGAGGGTTTCCCCCTTAGGGAAACCAGATGATTATTCTTTTGTTCTTTGTTCTAAATATTGTGGCCACTGTAGTGAAAACTGTGTGGCCATTCTAATGATAAGCTGTTATGAACACTATATTGTGATTTTCTCTGATAAGATGTAATGTTGTGAATATTATATTGTGATATATTGTGAATGTTTGCCTTGATTTGTAATGGAATCAACACAGTGTTCACCATACTGTGTAATTTGAACCTTAAAAGCTGTTCACAGTAGCATTCTTTTGGGAATCTGCTGGCGCATGGCGATATACCCACTCACTCCCCCCGGCCCCCCACACACTTAGTCACTCAAAAACTCCAGTGTTCCCTGCTATTTCCAGGATCAAATACATAATTATCTATTAGGCTTTTAAAGGCATTCATAACTTGGCACCTTCCCAGTATGTCAGTCTTCTTATACTTTATTCTGCTCTATATCCAGCTATAATCTACCTACACTGAACCACTTGTTGTTGCTCATACACAATACTTGGTCTCTGGACTCCATGCATCTCCATCAGTTGTCATCCCCCATGCAAAGCCTGCTCTTCCTCCTCACCTCTAACTCCTAACTTTCCTAGCTCCCTTCACAACTCAGGACAAATCCAATCTTCAGCAAGAGGCCTTCCCCAGTCTTTCTCTCTGCCACCCCACCACTTCTAGGGACTTCCCTCTTAGGTATCTTGCTTATATGTAGTTATTTGAATAGAACACGAGCTCCTTGAAGGCAAGAACTGAGTTTTTGCCTTTCTTTGTATTCCTAACATTTAATGCTTCTTACATAGCAAAGCACTTTGCAAATGCTTAAAGACTAACTGATTGTTCTGTAGAGTGAGAATGTTTCTTCTAGATTTTCTCTTGATCTTTCTCTTCTCTATAATCCTGACTCCTGGAAGACTGAATACTTTGTAACATCTGGATAAGAGCCTGTTTCTATATTATATATTACATTGCTCATGGAGCCTTTCATCTTTACCACAAGTCTTTCTTTCAAGAAAGCTTTACAGTTTTGTATCTTAAAAGTCATTTCTGTTGATCAACCCACTAATCATATGAAAATAATACTGGTGAACTCAATGAGGATTTAAAAATGTAAGCTCTGTTAGTACTATGTTAAATTCATCCAGCATGGTTCTGCCACTTCCTGATGGCTGTAGATTATAGGATAATAAAGCCAGAGTGAAAAGAAACGTTAAAGGTCATGTAGTACAACACCTTTATCTTACAGTCAATGAAACACAGCAGAAAAGAGGTAAAGGGACTTACCCAAGGCCCAATAGGTTATATGTAAATGAGCTGATATTTGAACTCAAGACCTCCAATTTTCAAGTTCAGGACCCTTTCCACTATAAAATAGACTCTAGGCAAGGGAGTCTGGGAGTAATAACCAGGAATAACAAGAATACATGCTTGTGACTGTTTATTGTTTCTGTGTAGGTTTGCCTGAGGAAGACCTTAATTTGGAAAGACCAAGGTCATCCAACTGCATCCTGAGCCATCGCCAGTAGTTTTGACTTGTCACTGGACTTTTATGACTCTGGAGGAGAGAGTGAAGCTGATGACTTTGCATAGCCCTGCCTCACTTAAATCCAATTCACTAGCAAGTCAAGACATCACCCGCATGATGTCATTGGTCCTCTTCAAGAATTAAGGATGAACAATATTAAATAGAACATTTTTTACATCAGAAGGCTACCTAAAGAGCAGTGAGTAAAGCAAATGGTTGTACAACAACTCATATTTTAAATGCAATAGGGGAAGCTTGCATATAATAAGATAATCCTGGGGTCAATCTTTTGCATTACCTATTTTGAAAATGTGGATTTTTATAACACCATGTTTCTTAAAACAAGTTACAACCAAACGTAATAAATGGGGAACAAGGATGAGAATTTCACAATTCTTGCATTCTTAAATAAATGAATTAGTGTTGAAAATACATAAGCTTGACATGATAAGCAAAGTATCATGGAAAGTGGGATTTTTTTTTCCCTCTAAAAATTTGGAAATCGTGGTGGAAAGAAACAGATAGGAAATGTATGTTTAGCAAGTCCAACACTTACCCTGTCATCCATTGTCATTCTAGATGCATCATCTTGACTAACTTCACGCCCTGGTACCCGAGCCACTGAGAGTCCATTCAATGCTGCCAACATGAGTGGCCTCTTCTGAGCCTCCAACCCTGCCATCTTCTGCTTCTCTAGATTCTTTTGGCAAGAAAAGGCACGTTCTCATTCTCTCTGAGTAATTGTTTATAATACCAGTAGAATACAGGAATGCATTTTAATCTCCCCAAATCTGTAACTCCCCAGCCAAGGAATGTAGATGATCACTATTAACAGAGTAAATTCAAAAACAACTTTCCCATTCTTCTCCTTGTGTGCCCCTGGGGACCTGTTGCTACCTGAGTGATGAGTTTTTCCTTTCAAAACGAAGGCTCCTAAAGAGGAACAAATATATACCACTAAGAGCTCATAGAACTGGGTGAGGACCCCTATGTATCTATAAGACTTTTTTTTTTTTTAAGGAAGTGATAGGGAGTATGTGGTGAGGCCATTACATTGTAATGTGTAATCCAACCTAATGATGACAAGAATTTGAATCATCCACCCACAATATTCTCAGTTCCGAGTGAGTTCTAGGCCATATGAAAGAAAGTATGAGTTTCTTATGCTCCCAGTGAATCAACAAGTATTTATTAAGCTCCTTTTGTGTTCCAGAGGGATACAGAGAGGAAAAAGTGAATTATCCCTGACTCCAAGGAGCTTACATTTAAAATTATCTTCTATCTTATGGAAGAATGTACTCAAATCTGACTCCAGAGTCACAGAAGGGATGACCCTTCAGATATAAATAGTTTTGGGGTTCTGAAATAATTTCAAAGGAGAGATGCATCCAGGTCATTATAGGGCAGAATAAATGATTCTCATTCATTGACAAAAATCTGTTAAGCTCTTACTGTGTGCAAAGCATTGTGTTAGGTGCTAGAGAAGATGTCAGATATAGGGTGAAAGTTTGTGTAAGTGCTATATTGTAAAGTAAATATGGATTTTGTAGCACTGAGCATGACTGCATAGTTCTATAACTGAATCCAAAAGCTGTTTTTTGATGAACCAGAATATAAAGGAAGGTTCATGGCACTCATGGCTCTTGATTACATTACTGGCATTGATCCCTAAAGTCATATCTAGGCAAAAAAGTACTAGTAATTCTTGCCCTGACACCTAAGGCATTAATTCTGACCCAGTATGATCTAATCTAGTAAGATAAAGGATAGCACAGGCACTTCATGTCACTGACAACAACAATAAATGGCATTTGTATACTTCCTGTTCTATACCAAATACTGTACAAATATTGTCTTATTTGATCCTTATTACACCCATGGGAGAGAGCTATTATCCCCATTTTACAGTTAAGGGAACTGAGGCAACAGAGAGTAAGTGACTTGCCCAAGGTCATGGTTAGTAAGTATCTGAGGTCAAATATGAATTCAGGTCTTCCTGACTCCAAGTCCAGTGCTCTATCCACTGCACTACCCACCTACCTAAGGTGTATCTTCACTGATCACAGGATCACAAATTTAGAGCTAAAAGAGTCCACAAAAACCAACTAATCCAAGTCCCTCCTTTTACAAACATCTGAAGACCATTGAGACAGAATGATTTCCCAAAGAACATTCCAGCAGTGAGTAGCACGTCTGGGATCTGGATCCAAGTTCTTTGACTCTGGATATTGTTTTGTCCACTAAACCACATTGTCTTCCTTGAGGCATCTAAGATTAGTACCCTTTCCATTCTTTTTTCCAAAAGCAGGACAGAGAAGGATGAAGTTAAGTTTAAGTACAGGGTCTAAAAATCCATGAACTGAATAATCACCTTTTGAAGCATTACAAGCTTGTCACAGGGCAAATTCTAACCTTCTGTAACCCCTTCTCCCCCGAGTTAAAATATTTTTAGTCCTACTACAGAAAATATACCAAGATGGATAACTAGGCAGGGCAGTGGATAGAGCTTCAGTTCTATAGTCAAGAAGACTCATTTTCCTGAGTTCAAATCTGGCCTCAGACACTTACCAGCTGTGTGACCCTGGACAAGTTACTTAACCTGGTTTGTCTCAGTTTCCTCACCTTTAAGATGAGTTGGGGAAGGAAATGGCAAACCACTCCAGTATTTTTGCCAAGAATACCCCAAATGGAGACATGAAGAGTCAGACACAACTGAAAAAGGATACCAAGATCCTTTGTCTTTTTAAATATAGTATTCAACTGTCTATTTCAATAGCATTCCATAGTTTTCAATAGTATTGTACACTGCTGGTATCCTTGGATTTGAAATCACTAAGACTGGGTTCAAATCTGATTCTAGCACTTAACAGAGGTATGAACAGGGGTGAGTCACCCTTATTGAGTCTCAATCACCTCATCTCTAAAATGGGATCAAATTTTTATTACTTACCTCATACTGTTATTGAAAAGAAAAGAAGTTTACATTATAGAAATGTGAGCTATTATATCCTCACTGACTTTGTCCCTCCCAAACAGGCCAGGTACAGCTATACAAGTCTAAGGAGACATGAGGAATCCTTGAGATGTCAGGGTGCTACCTGAACCAGCTTGGTGAGATTCCTCAATAAAACTAATGAATTCAGCTTGAGCTCATTCTTAGCACCTATGCCAACAAGGACCCTGCCCTACTTTACTCTATTCCAGCTTGGTGAAGAAGGTATTCTTTTTTTTTTAAATTATTTTTTGTTCATTTTAGTTTACATTATTCATTTCCATGTGAAGACAAGGTATTCAAGCCTAAATTCAGAATCATAGAGGGGAATGATCTTGGGGATAGAAATCATGAAATAATTTCAAGGATGAGAAAAGCAGGATGATACAAATACAATGTTCTTAACATAATTGTTTTATCTGTATTTATCCTCACAATCGATTCTCTACTACCGGCATAAATAGGATGGAGCAGAGGATGAAGTAAAGCAGGAGACAATTCTTTTCCCACTGTTTTTCTACTTTTAGCTCAAGCAGGAAGGGACTATGAGGGCTAGGCAGGGTCTCAAAAGACTCTCTATCATTCTCTAGTACCACAATCTGGAATAAGAGTTTCCTTGTAATACAGGGCTGCTTGGTTAAGGTCAGAGTAACAGTGATTGTCCTAATTCACTGGCCTTGTAGCCCAAAGTTACATCAACCACCATGAGTTACAGATTCTGAAAGGTATATGTGAATGATGTCCAATGGAATAAATAGGAAATTAGTGTATTCAGCAAAACTTAACTGAATGACGAGCCTGTTGGGTGGGGAAACTGCAGCCCCAAGGCCACATGGGACCCTCTAGTTCCTCAAGTGTGGCTCTGAAAGCAAAGGGACACAATTGAGGACCTAGAAGGTTACATGTGGCCTAGAGGCCACAGCTTCCCCACCCCTGGAGGGTAACCAACCATGGAACTTGACTCCATGGCTTTACCTTTCATTAGGCAATGAACTAAAAGAAATCTGACAAACTTTGGTTCTCCTTTTTATTTAGATTCCAGGTTGGGGAGGAGGGAGCCTCCTGTATTGCCTGTACCAGGCTGCAGGCTCCCTTGCTTATATTTCTTTAACTTAGCAATTTGATGGCTGGAAGAAAGGTGGAAATGTGACTAGGGGCTAGCTAAGATGGGGGCACTGCTACGTGTGACAAGAATGCAACAAACATCCTGTAGATAAGGGGAAACCAGACTGGTCTTGCGAAGGTGACTGCAATTGCCTTAGAACTACTGTCCAGTCATTTCATTTGTGTCTTACTCTTAGTGACCCCATTTGGAGTTTTCTTAGCAGAGATACTAGAGCAGTTTGCTATTTCTATATGAGGGAACAGGCAAATAGGGTTAAATGACTTGCCCAGAGAGAGTCACACAGTTAGGTGAGTGTCTGAGGTCAAATCTGAACTCAGGTCTTCCCGACACCAGGCCCAGCACTCTATCCACTGTGCCCCCTAGCCGCTATAGGCAGCATTTTAATGCTCTTTCTAGAATTGAGAGAAACAGTGGTTAGAGTCTTTTTCTTTCCCATGGATTGCTTCTTTTCCCAAGCAAGATAAGCTTTTTCTCCCCTTCCCTCTCCCATCAAAGTCATAAAATCAAGAAATTGCCATTTTCCTCTAGATACAAAAAAATGGAGGTGGAGGGCTGGGAGTGGAGAATTAGATTTTGAGTATTGCTGTGGCTAAACCAACATGAGAATAAGAAAATTCCTTTAAAAAAATCTTTCTATTAATCATGTGGTTGTTTTGTTGGGTTTTTTTTGTTTGTTTTGTTTTGCCTTGTTTTGTTTTAAAACCCTGGGGCTTGGACCTCCTAACACATTCACCTTAACTACTCTTTGGGAAGTTAGGAGAGATAGAAGAAACAGGCTTATAAATGCAAGAAACTGCATAAATACAAGCAGAGAAAATTTCAATGTTTAGAGTTCCTCAAATGGCTCAAAGCTACCTACTAATACAGATATAGTGAATTACATTAAAATTAAAAGCAGAAATCAATATAAATTGGTTTAATATAAACGAAAAATAAATTGGTTTCTCAAACAGAGAACAAAAACTTCCTAGAATACTAAACAACACTGACTTTGGTTTTAGACAGACAAATTATTTAAAGCAACAACTTTATTGTCAGCAATTTTCAAAATAACCAAGGAAAGTATCCACCTCACTGGACTAGATTTACCTCCTTCCCCACCATTCTGAACATTTCTGCTCATGAAGCATCATCTGACCACCGATTAGGGAACACATATTATTCACATCTAATATAAAATTGTATCTAGAAGGCCTGTGCACACGTATGGATATGAAATACCATTAGCAGCAAAACAGACTAAATTGTTAAAATGAAAGGACACTTCACTTTGCTGATGGGAAACTCTGGCTATTCTTTTCAGCATTATGGTGCTCCTGAGTTGTTCATATGAATACAAAAACACAATTTAAAAATGAGGCCAGATGTACTATGCATTCAAATATGACAACCAGCTGAGAAAGGGGAAATTTAGGTATTCATCTGCTGAGAAATATGTGTGTGAATGTGTTTTTATATGTAGCTATAAGTAGATATGTGTATACATATGTATACAAAAATGTTTTCCATTTAAAAAATACTATTTATTTAGAAAAGGTGTATAATGGTAGCATAGGCAAAAGACTGACTCAAAAGACTAATTTCGCCAATATCAAGCTTCTCCCTCAAAAAGAAATGATAAAATTATAAATGTAGGGAATACATACTGGATCGTGGGAGAAAAGTAGTATGCAAAGTGACTAAAGTAGAAATGTGGATCTTGCTAGGTAATTTTTACTTTTTAAAATTTTACTCCAATTTTTCTAGGACCTTCTAAAGCATTTCCTGAGGGAGTACTCTATCTGTCTGTTTCTAGAGGAGTTGCACTTTCAGACTGTGGATGTAGATATAAAGCAATGGGGAGGCATGCTATGGTAGAGAGGACAAAAGTACAGCAGCTTGGGAGAGATTGATACTTACCCTGATCATCATTTCTCTTTCTATAATACTATCCTCCAGAGAAAACATTTCAGAAACAGGTCTCTCCTTCACCGGCTCTTTCTTGACCCGTTCCTTTACACTTGTGAGGTCAGGTTCTGAGATTGATGGGCCAAGAGAGGAACCATTGATTGTAAGCTGGTCAGGTCGAGATACACTAATGGCTTTGGTAGGTCCTGGTCTCATGACCCTGCTTCTTGCAATGACTGTAGACATGCTCACTTGATCTTGTCTCAAGGCTCCATTGCTAATACTTTTCCTTGGTCCTGGATACTCAGGAGGTGGTTTGTTAGGGATACGGGCCAAAGCAGCTTGCAACTGGGCACTGTACCTCACATTCTCACGGAGTGGGGGGATATGAGGAACTGCTTCAGGAGTCTCTTCTTCCTCTTCACTCTCACTACTATGGATTAGCATTGTGGCATCAGAAGAGGTCTTCTTGTGATGGAAGTGGGGGAGCTGCTCCTGCACATCGTGACTCATTGACACTTCCTCTGGCTGCACCTGCTCACGAAGGGTATTACGACGAGGTATTGGGGCATTGAGTGTCTTCAGGGCCATAGCTTCAATTCCACGCACCATGTTGCTGATCACTTCTAGGCTGTGGCGCTTATTTACAGTGGTATGGCGCTTGTTGGCTGTCAGGGGCTCACTGACTTCTTGGAGTGACTGGTGTACCACTGGTGAGCTATCTTCCTGGAAAGTCTTCACTGACAACTGGACCTTCCGAGTTACCAGATCAGGGCTGCTACCACTGACATATCTGTGGCGATGGCTGGCGAGATCTGGCGTGCTGGTAGCAGGGCGGGGTCGGGGGTAGGGGGGTGGTGGTCGGATGAGATAATTCTTGAGCATATGAGCTGTGTTATAACTGTGGTTATTTTGCAATTGCATGTTGGCCAGTTCTGGGGTGCTCACTGTATGGGATATGGCACTGGGCACCTTCTTGCTGTGCACAGTCTTATTACCTGGTTTGATCTGGTCAGCCCAGCCCACAGGTTTGTTGTATCCTCCATGCGGCATATAAGGAACAGTATAAGGATGTCTCTCCCTCATCTCAGGTTGACTGTAAACCAGGTCCTCTGGCTGGTTGTAAGCATGAGTGTTGCCAATGTTGAGATTCCTAAGAGATTGGCTCTGACTGTCCACAGGCATAACTCCTCTCTTCATCTGCCGCATCACTGTTTCATAATCAGGAGTTGGCCGGTAGGATGGGACAATGATTGCACTATGTCGGTGGCTAGGGATGTAGTCAGCCCGCATGATGTCACTCCCTGGGATGCTGAGATTGGACGACACTGGAGAAGCCTGGATGAAGTTCTGGGAGCAGTTGAGGGAGTTCCCACTATGGGCACTACAGACACTGCCATTTGTAACAGTACCATTTAAGTAACTTAAATCGATCGCACACCGGTCCAGGCTGGTCTGGGACCTGCAGTAGAAGGCTTCTTCATTCCCATGGAAAATGCTGTCTAGAGTAAAGGTTAAGTAAGACATCATGTAAATTTATTAGACTAACATTCATTTAACCATGCATATCTTCTCATTCACCTGGATGTGCTCTGATAGAGGGAAATAAGTAAATAAATACATAAAACCCCAAATCCCAACCTATATGCCAAATATTAAAAAAAAAACCACTATTATCCTGATGAAGATAATCAGTACCTAGAAGGAACGTTATAAAACACTAAATGAAAAGCAAAACATGAGCCTGATCAAGGAAAAATAATGAAATTCAGACTCAGGGTCCTTTGGATAACTTCTAGAATGCAATCAGCTTAGAAAGTTCACCACTGAAGCAAGACCTCAACTCCACGTATAGGCATAGAAGCTAAAGGAATTGCCTTGTGCAGAGCTGGGCAATGGACTGCTGAGATATCTATGCTGGCAAAACCTTAAAAACATTGTAGAACTAAAACTTTCGGGTAAGTCTTATGTTGGAGTTTTCTTTGAGATGCCTATCTGTTCCAGCTACAAAGGTAGTGTCCCTGGAGTATGAGGGAATATGGAGTGGGGGTCAAAATACTAGAAAAATTATGAAGTAATTTAGGTAATAGATATAAACTATCTTACTTTGCTGGTCTATACCAGAAGTGAGGAACCTGAGACCTCTAGGCCACATGTGGCCTTCTAGGTCCTCAAGTGTGGCCCTTTGATCAAATCCAAACTTCACAGAACAAACTTCTTAGTAAAAGGATTTACTCTGTAAAACTTAGATTCAGTCAAAAGACTGCGCCGAAGGACCTAGAAGGCCACATGTGGCCTCTAGGGTACAGGCTCCCCACCCCTGGTCTATACTGTCTATACTACTAATTCTATACTAATAGGAATTAAAATACCTTATTAGGTCACTCCCCTTTAAGACAGGAGCAACATTATAGAGCAATCTAAGCAAAAATACAAACTTTAAAGCAAACTTAGATATAAGAGAAAAAAATTAGATTTTTAAATTATAGACAAAATGCCAGATATCGTGGGTGAGTGGCAGGAAGAAACAGAAGACAATCAATTACTGACAAAATCAACTGGCAAATTATCTATGAAAACAGTGGGGCTCATCAGAGATGGTTGGTTAAGAACACAGGCGGGATGAGGTGAGAGATAAGAGATACAGAGAATATACGTGGCTGGAGGATCCACTCCAGTGAGGCATCTTAAGTAGCTTCTAGAATTTCCAAGAAACATACTAGCTTTTACAAGTCTGTTTTTAAAAGTCTGGAACATTATTAGCTTTGAGAATTTTAGGGATCTAGGCTATAAAAGGTATTTTAATATAGTTAGTGATTGATTATGCAGAAGCTGTTTAATGAATCTGTAATCTAGATCTCTCTTTTTTCCCCCCCATTCCTCTGCTTTTCTGGCTATTTTACGGTTTATTAGCATCTACACCACGAGATTGGTTTTCCTCTGAATTAACTGGAGTCAAGACAAATTAACTTATGTCTGGGGAAAGTAATTGGTGCTAGGAAAAACTGAAAGCAATAGCTAAAAATTAGGCTCTAAGAGTATCTATATATTTCCTGGTAACAGGGTATGAGGTAATACAAAAGAACTGAAATAAAAACCATGATTTTTTTTTAAAGTAGCTCTCTGATAATGGTCTGTCCCAGCTTTGTATTCTGTTCCTTTCTTCAGTATAGACCCTCAAAGTTACATAGCTATATCTAAATTACTTATTTTAGAGATACAAGTATATGGGGGTGTGTGTGCACGTACACGCACACACACATGCACACACATGATGGGGGTCAGAGGAGGAGAAGGGAGAGAAATATTGCCTTGAATTTGTTGACCATCATTTAAGAGAGGAATAAAATGCTATCTCCTTTACAAATCAAAAACTCTGTTATTTACTATCTGTGTAATCTTAGGAAAACTCTAAACCTCACATTCCTTCCTTATCTATAAAATAAGGGGTTTGGATTAGTTGACCTCTAAAGTCCTATTCAAATCTAATGTTATGAACCTATGAACTCCTACAATCTTGAATAATACAGATCAAGAATTTATAATATAGGCATATGACTTGGAGGACAGAATGTGGCTCTTGACATCAGGAAAATGTAGGTGGAAATTTCACCTCTGACAATGACAAGCTGAACGGACCCTGTTATGGCCTATGTGACTCAGACAAGTCCCTAGGACTTATCTAATAATTCTAATTAATAAATTATTCTAGTTAATATAATTTATAATAATATTTAATCATTCACAAAGAGTTTGTAATCTGCTGACGTAGAAGGAGTTCATTTAGTGGAAGTTCCCACATGCTAATAAAATCACAGATCATTATGAATGGAGATGTCAAGATGGAAAAGACTGCAGAAGCCATCTAATCTGATCTTCTCATTTTACAGATGAGGAAACTGAGGTTTAAGTAACTTTCCTAGAGTCACAGAAGTAGGTAAATACAAGAGCCAGAATTTGAATTCAAGTCTTCATACTCCAAATCCAGCATTCTTTACAAAGTAACACAATTTCTCATGATCCTTCTACTTAATAAGGCAGAGTTAAAACAAATATATTAATACTTTTTTATCTTATTATATTCTATAATTTATTGCATACTTTTTTCCCTTATAAACTCCAAAATCATAAGCCAGAAATACCTTGGGAAGTGTGAGTTTCAGTGTAGTGTTCTCCACATTGGACATGCATAGGAGGCAAGATATATGGCTGTTGTCTTGGCTGAAACAAAGAACATATAAAACACAGGAAAAGTCTCAGCAAGTGAAAATTATCTACTTTTGAAGAGAGAGTTAAGATACCTAGTAGACTACATCATCCAGGGTTCACAAATGAATCTTGCCCTTGGCCTTTATGGTTTGCTCTTTTTTGCCTTTGCCCACCCTTTGACCTTACTGCCATTTATCAGAGGTTTCATTTCTCTTCTATTCAGTGGACTGGGAAAAAGAGAATCAAAGTGAGTATGTAATAGAAGGTATTGCTAGCTTTGGTCAACAGTAGATAGTAAGGCTTTCAGACACAGAAGTAAAATACTCAAAGTTTATAATGAAGCATATGTATGTGTGTTTATGTGTATATGTGTGCTCATGCCTCTATGTGTTTGTGTGTGTGTGTGTGTGTGTGTGTGTGTGTGTGTGTGTGTGTAGAAATTTATTTTGCTTTCTAACTCTTGGGACCCTACACTTTTCATTCGTAAAGTTAGTGTTAGGTTAAATGATCTCTAAGCTCCTTAAAAAAAAACACCTGTGGGGCGGCTAGGTGGCGCAGTGAATAGAGCACCGGCCCTGGAGTCAGGAGTACCTGAGTTCAAATCCGGCCTCAGACACTTAACACAAAAAACTAGCCGTGTGACCTTGGGCAAGTCACTTAACCCCAACTGCCCTCCAAAAAGCAAAAAAAAAAAAACACCTGTAACTATATAATCGTTTTAAACAGAAGTTTTACTGGCATTATTAAAATGGTAATTGCCTTTAGAAAGCAGCAGCAAGTAGGAAAGCTAAAAAAAAAAAAACCCAAAATCAAGAGACACCACTTTATGCTGGCATTTCTCGTGACATAGATGCCTGGCATTGGAACTGAAAATAGGAACTGTCTACCATGTCCTTGCTTCTTCTGTTTTTAAAAAGCAAAAGGATTAAGATGGTAAACATTCAATGAAGAAACAAAGAAGAAAGAGAAGGCACGGAAAATAGAAAAAAAAAGAGAGGAAAGGCAAAAAAAAAAACCGGAAGTTGATAAAACTTTCTTTTGGGAAACAAGTAGATGAGAATAGCAAAGAAAATCTGTTAATACTATATTGATTCCTAAATATCATTGGTTGGTCTGGGAAGTGAAACCTCAAAAAGCATTCTTCTGAATCTTTAGAAAGAGTGGCTCAACTTTTAACCTGTTTATGTGACAATAGGGCATGTGATGTGTCTGGTTTTCAAATAGTGAGGAGGGGTCTGTGGTGGCCTAGCATGAATATAAGATGTAGGTGAGAAGACCAGGAATTAGAATCACAGGATTTGAATTTGAATCTTGAATCTACTCCTTGATACATGTGTGGCTTTGGGTAAGTTACTTTATATATAATCCCTGCCTTCATCTGACATAGTACTCTGTTTAAGAAATATCATGGTATAGTGGAAAGATTGTAGCTTTGTAGTTAGAGGACCTAGATTCACAGCCCAGCTCTGGCTGTGTGACCTTGGCTAAATAATCTCATCTTTTTAGGAGGCTGTTTCATCATGTGAAAAATAAGGATTTGGGGCTAGATGATCTGTTAGGTCCCTTCCAGCTCTAAATCCAATGATCTTATGACCTAAAGTGAGAAATCAGCAACCCTACTTAATGATAACAGACACAAGAGGGAAATGAACTTGGTCTTGTTTTCATTCCTATCAGTGAAAGGTTACAAGTCAACTGACAGGAGAAAGGGAAAGCTGTGAATCATGTATCCTTACAGCAGTGGTTCTCAACCTTCCTAACTTTACGACCCTTCAATACAGTTCCTCATGTTGTGGTGACCCCCCCCCAACCATAAAATTATTTTCATTGCTACTTCGTAACTGTAATTTTGCTACTGTTATGAATCTATCTGATAGGCAGGATGTATTTTCATTGTTACAAACTGAGAACATTCATTGTTACAAATTGTTACAGGTTGAGAACTGCTGCCTTATAGGCTTAGGTTATCAGGTTCAAATAGGAAGGCCCTTAATTTTTTCTGTAAATAAATCCAAATATAAGATCAGATCAAAGGATAGAAGAGTTTCTTGGCCTCCCATCATGCTTAATGAACCTTTGTTGGGAAATGATCTCACTGATTCAAACGTTGAGGTTTTAATGAAAGTAAAAAGCAACAACAAAGAAGAGAGCTTTTTTTTAAAAAACATTACATCATTATATAACTAATGGCAGTCCAGGAGACAAGGTTAAATTGATACTCCCGGTTTTTAAATTGCTAAAGGGTGGGGCAGCTGGGTGGCAGAGTGGATAGAGTGCTGAGCCTGGAGTCAGGAAAACTGATCTTCATGAGTTCAAACATCTGGCCTCAGATACAAGCAGTGTGACCCTGGCCAAGTCACTTCATCCTGTTTGCCTCAGTTTCCTCATCTGTAAAATGAGCCAGAGAAGGAAATGGCTAACCACTCCAGTTTCTCTGCCAAGAAAACCCCAAATTGGGTCATGAAGAGTAGAACATGAGTGAACAACAACAAAGAGTGGGGATAACTACATTATTTAAAACAATACCTATTAGAGCACTTTGTTCATCTGGACACTAAGTAATTATTAAAACAAGAAATATCTTTTGCAACACTAAAATAACACATGTTTCTAACAATGTATTTCCCTTAAGTAAATAATTCTGCTAATGATGTGTTAATGAATATGCATGATTCATGGAAAAAAATCAAATTTTGTTTACAGTAGACAAAAATACAACCTTGACCTAAAACAAACAAGATTGT
Organism: Pseudocheirus occidentalis; assembly: GCA_028646575.1. Taxonomy (NCBI): domain Eukaryota; kingdom Metazoa; phylum Chordata; class Mammalia; order Diprotodontia; family Pseudocheiridae; genus Pseudocheirus; species Pseudocheirus occidentalis. The sequence goes on along the minus strand of CM053593.1, from coordinate 98,360,623 downwards.
AAACTCTAAGAAAAACAAATGGCAGATCTAAAACCAATTCTACCACTGCTTTCTATTATTTTCTATCTAGAAAACACAAGTATGGCCAGATCTAAGGCTGTAGTAAGCTAGATGTTTTGGTTTTTGTGAGAATTAGTAATTTCATAGAATACAACATAGAGCAGAATGTATCTGCTGCAATTAGAATGGCATTCCTCTATCCTAGTGTGAAAGGGAACAGTTTAAAAATAAAAAAGGTAAGTGTAGGTAAAAGGAGCATAAAGTAATTTGGGATTAGGGGAAAAGATACGAAAAATTTTGTGTGGAAACCAGTCTTCTATCCATAGGAAAACATATATCATTCTGTTTTATATCTATTATTCCAACTAGCCATCTAACATCCGTTAATTCATTTATCTGTTCATTCCAAAATAATTTATTCAATTGTATACTAAGCCTTACAGTGAGAAAGGAGATTTTTAAAGATTGCTCCCAGTTTTTGTAGAACTTAGTGAGGGTACATGGTCCGTATCCATAAAACAACAAAAGAATGTTGAACCAATTAAGAGAATCAAAATGTGGCATAGACTCTATATATGTGCTGAAGGAACATGGGCTATTCATGCTGGAATGGGATTACTCAGATTGCTCGAAGGCAGAGAATACTGATCTAGATCTAATAGGAAATGGTAGGCATGGATCTCTGGCACATTGTGACAAAATGGACAAGATAAATTAAGGCTAGACCATGTCACACCATACACGGAGCATCTGCTGGCTTTGATGGAAAACCTGTAAATAGTTGCTAATTTGAACTGACAGTTTCCTCAATGGGAGTTCCCTATACTAATGAGACCACTGCTAATGAGGTCCACACCAAATTCAATTTCTGACTCCATCACTGAGATGACTTGATAATGACAACGTTCTACATACCAGCGATGACCGGCTCCAGGTGGGTTGTCGTCTGATGGGAGGAGGAGAACTTGACTGTCTGCATGAAAGATGGAAAGGTGAATGTAGTCTCACGTTAGGCACCAGGTTTGAAGAGCAAGTCTCATTTGTGAAAAAATACTTAGATGGAAATAAGAAATTCTGAAATAAACATCAACTCTCTTGTCAAATAAAAGTTCAAATAGATGAAAATAACTTGGAATCTTTATTACTGCACAAAAACATAACTTTATACTGAAATCATTTTTTCTCACTGGCATTGTTATATTCAGATTGTCCTTTCCACCAAAAGGTCCAATATAGAAGAGAAAAACACAATTTTGTGTTTTTGTATTTATAAATGAAATGGTGGTAGGAGGAGTAGAAGGTTCTTGAGAAACAAACAAGATACCTTAGAGCAATGTCTCATGATGACTTAAGTGATAGCTTAGAGGCAAGTTCAAAACAGTGATGGAGATTCACATATGTCAGACTTAGGTCTACAAATAAGCTCAGAAAGCTGGCCAGTAAGCAAGACCTCAGCTTTGAGTCTGCTCTTAGTAGCTGGAAAAACTGCCCTGTGCAAAGCTGGCCAATGGGCTGATGGTTGAAGAATGACCTAGGAGACTTATATAGGCAAACAGAAAACCTTAAAACAATTATGGAGTTAAACTCTAAGACAAATCTCATGTGGAAAGGTTGACAGGTCAAGAGAAGCACTGGTTGAAAAACACTAATGCAGCCAGATAGAAGGCTGGAATAATGACACAGGTGGAAATACTGCTCTAAGGTAACCAGGTGGAAAAGAAACAAACTCTACAACAAGGCAGAATAGTGTAATAGAAAAATAATAGCTAATAATAATGATCATAGCTGGCATTACAGCTAGCACGAAGGTTTGCATAGCTCTTTACAAATACACAATTTGTAAACTCATAAATAATTACAAATTTACAATGCATTTCATTTTATCCCCAAAACAACCCCAGGTGCTATTACCCCTATTTTACAGGTAGGGAAACTGAGGCAGGCAGGGTTTTGTTTGTTTGTTTGTTTATATGTTTTTTATAATGGACTTGCCCACAGCCCCACATGTCTGAAATCCAGGTTTAGCACTCACCTAACTGCCACTAAAAGAACTAGATCTGCAGTTATTGACCTCAGTTCAAATCTCAGCACTGCCTCTTACAACATGTATAACTTTGAATAAGTCACTTAGCCTCTCTAGTTTTCTATTTCTTTATCTATAAAAAGGAAGGACTGGACTAGGTGACCTCTAAGATCCATTTCAGCTCTAAAGGTATGATCTTAAGTTTTAAATTTAGAAATGGAGGTATTTATATGTAGATAAGAAAATCAGGATTTCTTTTAACCATTTAAAAAATTAATTTAAATTAATTTTTAAATCAATTTTAATTTTAATTAATTTTTAATTGATGGCAAATTATGCTGAACTTTCCATTTGAGGGAAAAGCCACAGAAAAAGACAAATGGTAACACTATCACTGTAAGGGAAAATCTGAGAAAAGAGCTGAGTTAACATGGTAGGAAAACCAGCCTACGGAAGGTTTTCTTGGTTCACATCAGCTCACTAGTCATTGGCAGAGCACTCATTATCTTCAAGGAGCAATTCAATGAATTAATTCAAACAAGAGTGTAGTTTCAGAAGCACACATAAATGGAAGCGATTTCAAAGAGATAACCACATATTGAGAAATCTGGGGGCGGGGCAAAGGGGTGGGCAACTCTAGGTTCTGTATTTATTTCAAATGGCAGCTACAAAATTCTTTCACACTCCCCCCCCCCCCCCGGCTTAATTTACCTCTCTTTGATCTGCAGCTCCTACAACTTCCATTGGTAAACTTTATTACATATGAAACACTAGAACAAATATGCATCAGTGTGCATGCATGTACATATGCATGCATACATAAACGCACACATGTGAGTATATGTGTACATACATGCACGCTAATGATCTGACGTGCACATGACAATATCTACAGTACATATACATGCAAACATATGTGTGCATATATATTTTGTGAGGCTATGCAAGCATATCCACGATTCCTGGTTAGCTAGCACCCGAAGGTGACCAACTTTCACAAAGGCAGTGACTTGTGATAGCTGGAATGAAACAAATGAATGTTCTTTAATGTGTGGAGGGAAAAAAAACTGCTCTGACCTAAAGATACAGTTACAAAAGCAACAGAGACTCCTCAGCAGGGATTGCTCGGGGCCAACATTTTCCAGACCCTTGATTGTGTCCACTGGGGGAGTACGAAGGCAATTGCTCATTCTGCATTTACTTTGCTGAAGCTCTAGGATACAAAATTAGACGCCCCATATTTCTAGGCTCCCAAATTGCTGCCTGCTCCCTGCTGACAAACTTCTTTTTAAGACAACCATAGTCAGGGTAATGACAGTATGAGCCCCCAGCATGCTGTTCCCGAGGTCAGGTCATCCTGAAGTTCCCTCATCAGACTCTCCATTATCATCTTTATTTCCAAAAAGAAAAAAATTAAAAAATATGGATTTGTGCCATCTATTAGAGTCTTGCAAGCTTTCCTCTAATTACCCAGGCCTCTCATTTTCAGTCAGATGACATGACCCAGAGGCACATGCAGGGACTAGCCAACTGTGTAAGTGAAACTGTGATGAAAATGACAGGGGCTTCTTTTCTTTCAAGTTGGCTCCTCACTTCACAACACACTTCTGAATATACTTCATGCTTGACACTGTGAGGCACCCTAGGAAATTCTGAACAACTCAGCCATTCCAAAATCAGGAAGTACAGTGGTGGGGGCAGCACGGGGTGGGGGAAGCTGGAGAAAGAAGTTATAGGATGCACACCCTTAAAGCAAGAGGGTGTAAAAGGCTAACACACATGGAACAGTATAAACAGCTAAGTTCATAAAATGAATTTTTTCTACTCATATAATCTCACATAGATTAGACAAGAATTGACCCTGAAAGTTCTTAACTTCCTAGTGTTGGCCTGTTCTTCTAACTTCAGACAAAGTATGACAAGATGATAGGAGAGAATGGCACAAAGACGGATATATAATAGAGGGAGATCACTAAAAACAAAACAAAACAAATCCAATTAAACAGGGCACATATTTACTTACTCAGTACAGATTTTGTTCTGCTTGTAAAACTTGTGTCTTGTAGCAAACAACCGAGAAATGTATTTGGCATTTTCAATATCATCCTTAAAAAAACAGAAAACCAGAAGACAGAGGGGGGGGAAATAAACATTTGATTACACATACATTTCATTCTGTCTACCTTCTAAATTACATATAACACATATACCCCCTCCATATACCCAAATAAAAAAAAAAATACTAAAAAAATCCTACCATGGGAAGTCTGGTGGTTGCTGAAGGAACTGTTACATATAAAATACAGTAATACTACACTCACATGCTTCCATTGGATTGCTTCAAAAATAAGGACATAAACACACAGTAGTAAACACCAGCCATCATGAAATTTAAGGCATAAAAGTGAGGCAGGTAAAGTCTAAGACCTAAACCAGGAACTACATGGAGGATCAGTTAACCTGCTTATTTCAGATTAGCCTCTAGGGCACAATGAAAAAAGAAAAAGCCATCATAGCTTAGGTCAGCTAGGGAAAGTAAATATGGTGTAACGTAACCGGGGGATGACCTGATGAAGCCTGTAACCGGAGGAGGATGGGTACAAGAGAATGTGGCATAGTGGAGAACATGATCCATTACAAAGAAGCAGAGTTCAGGAATCTTAACCAGTAGTTTACAAGTCAGCTATAGTATCTGGAATGTTATAGATAGTGGTTTTCTGGCCACCGAGCCTAAGCTCTGGTGACAGTGCACTGGGAGGGCAAGGCCTGCAGACAAAGCAAGCATATCCCATCTTTTCTACAACGTCTTTCTGAATGAAGGCTTATTGGTTCATGACAAGAAAATCCACTGAGTTTGGAATACAAATGAAAATTGAATTTAATTTACTGTACTATAGAATACTATACAATAGAATGCTAGGCATTTACTATGATAGATATAAGGACGTAAACCAGAGCATGCCCTAGGAAATTCCATTCTACTAAAAGCAAGAGTTTTAGTTCACTATTTCTGTCTTTAAAGAGCAACAGCATGTGAGTTGCTTACCGTGTGAAAGAGGGCTGTCTCTTCTTTGTTAATTAGCTCCAGTAGGATGGTAGACTTGTTATGTGTGATATTGCCAATATCATTCCACCTAAACAAAAACAACATCACTGAGCTTCACCAGAGATGCTTCCAGGTAGCATCGGAAAATAATAATCACATTCATATGGTACTTAAAGTCTGCCAAGCCCTTGACAGACATTTATCTCACTTAATCCTCACAGTAAGCCTGAGGGGTAAATGCAAAATATTATCCTGATTTTGCAGACAAGGAAACTGAGACATGAGAGAAATTAAAGGATTTGCTCCGGGTCACACAGTTATTAAGTATATAAGGTAAGATATGAATTCAGGGCTTCCTGATTCCAAATCTGGCATTCTCTCTACTACATCACCTAGGCTGGTAATATGTAATCTCATTTTAGAAAACATATTTGTAAACTGAACATTGCATAATTAATATAATATCCAAGCTTGGCCCCAGAGAAGAGATGAGAAAAACTATACTTCGGCAGAAAAGGCATTGGTGTTAATGCTGCATATTCTGTTAAATGTGGGCAATGTACTAGTTTGTTTTGCTGAGGGTTTTTTGTTTTGTTTTGTTTTTGTTTTGTTTTATATCTTTGTAATCAGGCAGGACAGCTAGGTGGCACAGTGGCTAGAGTACTAGGCTTTCCATCACTCATGAGACTCATGAGTTCAAATCTGACCTCAGACACTTACTAATTATATGATCCTGGGCAAGTCACTTAACCATTTTGCCTCAATTATCTCATCTGTAAAATGAGCTGGAGAAGTCAATGGTAAACCATTCTAATATCTGTGCCAAGAAAATACCAAAAGCAGTCATGGAGAGTTGAATATGACTGAAGCAACACAATAATAACAAATACAAGGAAGGCGTGCTGGGTGGAGGAAGGAGAGGGGGTATATTTGGAAATGAATATAATGCAAAAGGAAAAAGCACTAATATTTTTAAAGAAATATATTTTATGGGGCAGCCCGGCTAGGTGGCACAGTGAATAGAGTACTGGCCCTGGAGTCAGGAGGATCTGGGTTTAAATCTGAACTCAGATACTTAATACACACACACACAAAAAAAACTAGCCATGTGACCTTGGGCAAGTCACTTAACCCCAACTGCCCTACTTTCCCCTCTAAAAAGAAAAAAAAGAAATATATTTTATGCTACTAAAAAATGAGTTAAAAGAAAACCAAATCTCTGATTCCTCTCCACTATATTCCCCTCAAAAACACTTTTAAAAATATTTTCTTCAAAGAAAGACAAATTGATTTTTATGGAAAATGGTAACTGTCTTAAAGCAGAAAATGTAAATTAGATAAGAAGGTTCGAATGCATGATCTTAAAGTTTTAGGATGCTAGGTAAATATATATTTACTACATTAGTTCTATGATATCCAAAAACAGTTTATTTAAGTTTATGATTCCTATTATTAATCTTAAAAACAAACACTGGAAGAGGTGGCTAGATGGCACAGTGAATAGAGCACCAACTCTGGAGTCAGAAAGATCTAAGTTCAAATCCGACCTCAGACACTTAACACTTACTAGCCCTGTAACCTTGGGCAAGTCACTTAACCCCAATTGCCCTGCCTTCCCCCCTCCAAAAAAAAAATTAAAACCCAATGGAAAATATAATATATGGAAAACTAGAAGGAGTCTTAGAATGCATCCAGTCCAAACCTCTCATTTTACAGATGAGGAAATGGAGATCCGGTGGGGTTCAGGACCTTGCCCCTGATCACCAAGTAGTATGGATAAGAGGCAGAATAATAATAACTAGAACTTCAATAGGACTTTAAGGTTGCGAAGTGCTTTATAAATATTATCTAATTTCATCTCCACAACAACCCTGGGACATAGGTACCTTTATAGACCACAGTTTACAAGAGAGGAAACTGAAGCTGACAAAGATTAAGTGACTTGCCCAAGGGTGCACAGCCAGTAAGTAGCAGAGGCTGGATTTGAACTCAGGTATATCCTGACTCTAGGCCCAGAGCTCTATCTACTATACTCGCCATCTCTATCATTTGAACCTAAGCGCTCCCAAGCCAGGGCTCTTTCCACCATACTATTTTGCTTCCTCTCCACAGCTATCTAGTTCTAATCTGAATAAGAATTAATACCACCATAGAACAGATAGTATTTCTTTGCTTTGTTTTTTAACTATCCTAGGTTGAAAAAGCAATAATTTCTAAACTCGTTTGTGTTTGTTTATTCTTTTCAACCACCTTCCAGGAGGTTCTTGCTTTTTAATGATGCATGGATGCATCATTCAGTCATGACTCTACACTGTGTGTATCTAAGCAAGAGAATCCACACTAACTTTTTGTTAGCCCACTAGTCAGGCCCACCAAAGACTGTACCTGGTCAGTATTTAACCAGCTGCCTCATTTCTAGGAGTTACATAAACACATTATGGGCATTTTCACCGTCTATCCTCCATGCCTAGAATTCTCCCTTTCCTATTGCTGCCTCCTGACTTTCTTCAAGTCCCAGCTAAAATCCCACTTTTTACAGGACTCTTAATTCTACAGTCTTCTTTTTGTTGATTATTTCCAATTTATCCAACTTATATATTGTTGCTGATCCTTTCTTTTTGAGGAGGATTAATGACATCATGGGTTGACATCTTGACTTGCACTAAGTGAGGAAGAATGATGCAAAACTGTAGGCCTCACTCTGTCTTCCAGAGTTATTGGGACCCAGTGGCAGGACAAAAATCAAGATGACTGGTGGCTGTGTGCACACTGTCTCTCCCATGAGACTGTGAGCAACTGGACAGCAAGGACTGTCTTTTGTCTTTGTTTATTCATTCATTTGTTCATTCACTTGTTTATTTATTCATTCATTAGTTCACAATATCCAGAAGGTTGAAGATGCTAATAAACAGCTATTGACTACCTGTCTGCCAAAATGAAATGGAACATCTTATGAAACAAAGTGTTTAAAGTAAGGCCCAGAAAGAATATGCTCAATCAGGTTTGAAGATGGAGGGGGAGGAGGTGCTATGGATTGTAAGCTTCTTGAGGGCAGGGAATGTTTTTGGCCTCTATTTGTATCCCCAGCACTTAGTTCAGTGCCTAAAACATAGCAGATACATTATAAATGCTTACTGATTGAAAGTTTTAGGCCAACTTGTCTCCCCAATTTTAATGTGAGCTCCTTGGAACAGGAAGTGTGTTTGTTACTGGATTTCTTCATACTTCCAGCATTTGGCAAAAAGCTTGGCACATAGTAAGCCCCTTGTCTTCAATATCTTGAAATTTCATCATTCAGTACTACATGGTTCTATAGACTGGTTACTCTAAATCACAGTACCTGTTGGTAAAGTGAGTTATGGTGCTTTTCTCCTAGTATAAGTAACACATGATGCATGAGTCACTAGCCAGTCAATTGTGGCCTGACTTGGTAGACCAGAAGGGATGCAACTTCCACCTTTCCCTTCTCACAGCCCAAGCACTTTTTCAGTGAGGCTGGGAAGGGCTGTAAGTTACTACAGCCATAGCTTCTTCTTTGTGTGAAACTCTCTGGGTGCTGGGGTATTAGGGAAAGAAGAGAATTGTGGCCTGTTGCCATAAGCAAGACTCCCAATCTGTTTGAAAGAACGACCCAGTTTTTGCTGAGTCATACTTCTTTTTTCCAGTTTAATCTAATATGATTTTCAAGTGAGGATGCCCATTGAATATGTCAAGTGCAAGAGAAGTCCCAACACTTTCTGAAAAATATTTACAGTAAATAGAGTCAAGGAGGAGACACTACACAACACAAAAACTGCTGGTATTTGCATTGCACAGTAACGCTGTCAAAATGCATTATTGCTTATAGGGAGGGGGAGAGAGAGAAGTATCTAAGTACAAATTTAGTTTGCTATACAAAAGTATCTGTGAGAATTAGGCAAAAAATTACAGAAGAAAGAAACCAACAACAAAAATTAAGAAACAGAATAAACTAATGAGAGTGTACCACCCATAGATACAAAGGAATCAAAGATAAACTGTGGAAAGACTTGGGGAACTGCACAGGGGAAGAAATTGCAGGAAAGGATACACTGGTTTCAATGAAACATGTTTATTCATCAGCATTGGGAAGTCTGAGGCAATCTATCCCCATTTCAAATAAATCAATCAACATTTATTTAGTACCTGCTAGGTATCGGGAACTATGCTAAGTTCTGGGGATGCAAAAAAGAGAAAAAAGATAGTTCTCTTCCAAGAAGCTTGCAATCTAATGGGAGAAACAACATGCAAACAAATATACACAGAGCAAGCTACTTTAAGGATAAACAGAAAATAATTAAGAGAGGGAAGACTCTAGAATTCAGAGGGGTTGAGTAAGGCTTCCTATAGAAGGTAGGATTTTAGGTGAGATTTGAAGAAAGTCAGGAAGCAGAGAGGAAACGTGAGCACATTCTAGGCCTTGAGGACAGCCAGAGAAAATGCCCAAAGCCAAGAGATGGAGTGTATTATTCCCAGGTTATTGTGTTTGTCCTTTGTTCCTGAAGGGGACCATGGCATCAGGAAAATGATGACATGATTTGCAGTTGATTTTGATTTGAGTGAGGGAATGATTTGACTCTATTTACTGTAAATATTTTAAAGAAATTTGTGCAAAGTCACCAGTCTCACTTTCTCCTCCAGAGCCATCTGGAACCAGGGACTGGATATTCATCAGGATGACTGGGGCCAGAATAGCGAGGAGGCCAGTGTCACTAGATTGGAGAGTATGTGTTGAGGAGTAAGGTGAAAGAAGACTGGAAAGGTAGAGGGGGCCAGGTTGTGAAGGGCTCTGAATGCCAAACTGAGCATTCTGAATTGGCTCCTGGAGGCAAAAGGAAGACACTAGAGTTTGCTGAGTAGAGGGATGAGGTGGTTGTTGTTTGTTTTTTGTTCTCAAAGAGGACCACAACCTCAGGGAGGCAATGCCAGGACATGCAAGTGAGTTGGATTTAAGTGAGGGAGGGCAGTGCACAGTCACCAATCCCACTCTTTCCTCTGGAATCATCTGGGTCCAATGGCAAGATATGGATCAGTGCATCCAGGACATCAAAGACCGCCCTGGAAGCAGTGAGAGACCTTGGCCTTTTTAAGGTCTTTAACAGGTCTCAGTTTGACTGAGGCAAAACCCATTCAGTGATTAAGGCAAGGTATGTGAGGTAAAAATGAGGCAAAGAATGACCTCAATACCTAATTTAAAAAAAAATCCATCTGGGAGGGGAAGGCCCTCATGGTTTCTGGCCAAAACAGAAAAAAATGTCTATTTATGTTCATTCTGAGTCAATCAAGGCTCAAACAAAGACCAAGTAGGGTTTGGCCAGGGACCTACTGTTGGCCAATCAATGAAAGCCAGAGTGATTTAGGGTCAAGGATGGTCTTTAAGAAAGAAAAAAAAATTCAGGAATTAAAGGGAATAAAAATTTTAATCTCAGAGGGTTGAGGAAACAGACACAGAATGGTAAAACTCACCTAAAACTCACAAAGGCTCCCAAATTCTTAAATCCAGCGTTCTCTTCACTTCACCAATACCAACTATATTCATGCATCTCATTTCCATGCTCAATAATTACTAGGTAACAGTCTGATTTAATCAGACCTCGAAAATGGCCACCAAAATCTATTCTCTTGTCATTAGAAAGTTCAAACATAGTAAACAAACAGAAAAAGAGGTGGTGGGGTGTTTTAGCTTTACCCTTTCCAAACAATCAATTGTAATAACTATGCCCACTGGCCACCTCTACAATATTCCTTTATTCATTGGGATAATAAGGGTCTTATATCAGTACTATAGTTCATCCTAAAAAGAGCTTAGAGAAAAGTACTTAATAGAGCACAATCAGAAAATGTTGTTCCAATTCAAATCCCACCTTTGACACTCACTACCACTGTGACATTGGGCAAGTCCCTTAACCCCTCCTCCATAATTTTAGGTGGTAATGAACCCATACTGAATCAACCTACCAAAGTCCTTATTCTCACTGACATGCTTTACTTTGTCCATAAATTAAACATAATTTTATCTCATGTTGGCTAAATAATTGTGAAGAGGTATATTAAAATTATTTTCATCTCTGGACTCAGATTTGCTATTTGATTAATTTTAGACTTCTTCAGGTTACCTGCTATCTGCCTGTGATTATTCTATACATATATAAGTTACGAAAAGACTTATTATAAAAGCAGGTCTTAAATTTTGCAGTACAAATTGCCCATAATTATCCCTTTTCTTCTTATGGTAATTGTAGTGATGCATATGGGAAAAAGGGATAATTATGAACAATTTAAAAAGAGGAAAAAAGTTGGTCTAGATGGCATCTGAGGTCCCAGCCCATCCTATTTCTATTATCCTACGACACTAAAAAAATTGTCAGTGGTATGTCACCTGCTTTTGGTACAAAGATGGTCCCTGATAGCCATCACAGTCATCTTGAGTTAAAGATACTGCTAATATAACTAGAATCTGAGGACAACTAGATGGCACAGTGGATAGAGTGCTGGGCCTGAAATCAAGAAGACCTGAGTTTAAATATGCTTTAGACACTTAGCAGCAATGTGACCCTGGGCAAGTTACTTAATCCTGTTTGCCTCAGTTTCCTCATCTGTAAAATGAGCTGGAGAAGGAAATACCAAACCCCTCCAGTATTTGCCAAAAAACAAAACAAAAACAAAAACAAATGGGGTCATGGAGAGTGGGATACAACTTAACAACAGCAAGTCTAGAATCTCAAGTGCTTTCTGATTGGTGAGCAAAGTGGGGGTAAAGTCTTCATGAATAATAAACAAAATGGGTAGTCTTCACTTTGATAATCAAGTTGTTCAGTGAGGGCAATGTGATTAGTGGGTAGAGCAGAATCAGGAAGACTCAGGTTTGAATTCTCAGGCACAACAATCCTAGATCTCATATTGGAAGGGTCTTCACAAGCATTCAAGGCAGGATCTGAACTTTGGTCTTTCTTACTGAAGAGGTCATACTCTCACTGCATTTGCTCCCTCCTTTATTAGACACTTAACTAACTTTCCTTTTAGGAATAACAGCAGCTATGCTACAAGGTCTTTGTGAGGATGAAATGAGATAATAAAGCTTTTATAAACCTTATAGAATTATATAAATAAGAGCAATTATTATCATCCCCCTCCTCTTCAATTAACCAATTTAATCCAATTCAAAAGACACTGAATAAGTCCCTACTAACTATTGAAGGCATTGTGCCTTCAATCCAGACTCAAAACCCAATTATCCCATTTTGGCTCTGTAGGGTATAAAAATGAGCTCCCTGAATCCAAGGGGGAAGGGGAGAAAGCCTTTTTATTCTGGTGATCTTATAGAAAAAGGGAAGGTCGATTTCCCTATAACTGTTAAATCAGACAAAGAGTTTCCCTTACCAATGCTGAAAGAAATCCATCTTCCTGACCCACAGATTAAAGAATTGGGCTGACCTACTGAGTAACTCAGATATCTAATTCTGGTCCTTTAACTTCATTATTTTAAGCATCAGAAGAGAAAATCTCAAAAGAGGAACAAAGAACAAAAACTGTCATCCCAGCCCTACCTGTGTATTGATAGTTGCCTTCCAATTCTGTTCCTCACAAAAATTCCCATGAAGAAAACGCCCAGGTGCACATTGTTTCCATGATTATCCTGGGAGAGAGAGAGAGAGAGAGAGAGAGAGAGAGAGAGAGAGAGAGAGAGAGAGAGAGAGAGAGAGAAAGAGAGAGAGAGAATAAAACAAAGAATACAAAGGATACATTTGGTTTCCTTGAAATACAATACAGATTTGTTTCTATACTTCAGTTTGCTGGGAGGCAGTAGGTCCACCTGCACTGGAGATCTTGACCAAAAGCTAGATGCCCACTGATCAGGTAGGAGGGAGAAAAAATTCTCCTTGTTATGTACAGTTGGACTTGGTGGCCATGGAGGACCCTGTCAAGTTTCAATTTTTATTAGTCTACTCCTCCATTTTGCTCCTGAAATAAATAGCTTGTAGATGGCAGGTATCATGACAATGAGGATATATTTCTAGAGGTTGCTAGAAAATAAAAGGCTTCATCACATTGCTGCTCCTGGGATTGAATCTACTGTTATACGTCTTCCAGACAAAGGCACTGGTGACGCTCTTCTTTTTCCTCCACCATATGCAACTGTTTCTTTTCTTTTTTTCCTTCCCTCTTCTTTTTCCCATTTTTCTTACTTCCTCTCTTCTCCCAGTCCCTTTCTTTTTTTACTTCTCTTTGCATTTACTTCTGGACCAGCCAATGGTAGCCTTGCATATTGCCTATCTCCACTTAGGGTCCTTGAAGATAAAGAAGTCACTGAGATACGTTTGAGTGGTTATTTAATAATGCCTCGAGATTATAAATGGGACAGAATTAAGAGAAAGCAGAAATTACAAGCCAATATTAGGGGTCAGTGGAAAAGGAATCCCTAGCATATGTCCCCTTGCTCCTTGTACACATCTCTCCATCAGGCAGTAAGCATTTATCAAGTGCCTATTATGCGCTAAGTACTACATTAACTGCTCAAGCTAGACAAAAATGAAATAGTCCTTAACCTTAAAAACCTGGGAGAGGAGTACACATAAGAGATTCTAAAACACCTACATTTTATATCAAAAGTATCCCCCAGTCAGTCACCATCATATTTCCCAGTGGTTACATGTTTTGCTTTGTTCTACTCCAAGTAGCAACACTAACATTACTACTTTATAGGCAAACAAAAATGCTTCAATATCTTTTTACGATTGCATTTTGTACAATATATATGTACATACATATACACACACATACATATATCAAATATATACATATATACAAATATATGTACATATACATATATATATATATCAATTAAAGCATCACTAGGAGATAAAACACGACCTGATATGCCTGTTGACATAAGCCACAACACTGATAAAGCATCTCCCCCTTAAGTTTTATAGATATAACTTATGTAATACTATAATCTCAGAAGAATTGAATGTAGAACCAAAAGTTTCCATTTCCAAAAGGCAAAGGAAAGGAAAATTCTGGGTGTGAGCAGGACACGGCACATTGTCAACAATGACTTACACTTCCAAGCTGCTGTGAAAACCATCATCAAGGACATAGATAACCAGGAAAGGAGGTGGCCAGTTACATATCGGAATAAGAAATGATAGAACAATACCTCACACCATATACCAAACTCAAAATGGGTACATGACTTAGACACAAAGGTGACATCATCAACAAATTAGAAATAAAGGAGAAATTTCCTGTCAGACTTATGGCTAATGTAAGAGAGTACATGACCAAACAAAGAGTGGAGAGGATGACAAAGAAAGAGGGGATACTTTTGATATAAAATGTAGGTGCCTTAGAATCTCTTACATGTACTCCTCTCCCAGGTTACCTTGGGTCTTCTTTGTATGTCATGGAGAGGTGAAATGGACCATTTTGAGCAAATAGAATTTTAAAAGTTTTTGCATTTAAAAAACTAATTTAGTTCAAATTAGAAAAGCAAGTAAAAGGGTGGGAAATCTCTGCAGCAAATTTCACCGATAAACATTTATAACATATAGAGAAGTGATTCAATTTACAATAAGAATCCCAGATGATAAATGGTCAAAACAAAGAAAAACAGGCAGTTTTCAGTTTTTAAGGGAAATCTAATCATTTATCAATAATCATATGAAAATGATCACTAAAATTTAGAAGTTAAGACAATTCTGAAATTCTACCTCAAAACCATTAAATTGGGAAAGTTGACTCCTTCCCCCCAAAAAAAGCAAAATGAAAAAATGCTGGAGAGGCTATGGGAAAACAGGGACATTGTTCAGCTATTAGCAGAGCTGTAAATTGATCAAGCCATTCTGGTATGTGATTTTTAAAAAATTAATAATCTGATAAGTGATTTAGAACTATGCTGTGAAATTTTCTAAATTGTACATACCCTTTGACCCAGTGATAACATCTAGATCTATGCTCCAAGGAGAACAATGGAAGAGGAAAGGGACCCATGTATATAAATAAAATATTTATAGCAGGGGAAGCTAGGTGGCACAGTGAATAGAACACAGGCCCTGGAGTCAGGAGGATCTGAGTTCAAATCCAGTCTTAGACACTTAACATTTACTAACTGTGTGAACTTGGAGAAGTCACTTAACCCCAATTACCCTGCCTTCCCTCCTCCAAAAAGACAAAAAAAAAAATATTTACAGCATCTCTCTTTAGTGGTGGTAAAGAACTGTAAACTCTTCAGCTGGAGAATGGCTGAACATGCTATGGTATGTGAATGTGCTGGAATGTACTGAAAGAAATTATGAAAGGGATGGTTCCAGGGGAACCTGGGAAGACTTCTATAAACTGATACAGAGGGAAATGAGCAGAAACAAGAAAACAATTTATACCATAACAACCACATTTTAAAGACAAACAACTTTGAAAGGCTTAAGCCCTCTAATCAATAACCAACCACAATGCCTAAAACAGGCGTGGGGAACCTGACCAAAACTCTCGTGATAAAGCATGCTACCCATATATTATTTTTGACATGGCCAATGTAGGGATTTGTTTTATTTGCCTATAGATATTTATTACAAGGGAATTGTTTTTCTTTTTCAACAGCAATGGTCAATAAAAGGAAGAAAAGGTCAATTTTTATTAATTAAAATAATCTTTTGAATAAAAAAAGAATGAGATGACTAATGGACAGTCAAGCAATACACTGGTAACCCCAAGATATGCAGGGAACCAAAGGAAGGTCTCCAGTAAATAGAATAGTGGCTTAATGGAAAATTTGTGATATGATATGGATCAGAATTACAAGGGGGTGAGAAATTATGAAGAGATTATGATTGGTATTGATGAAGAGGCACTGATGAACTAACTCAAGAATCCAAGTGTCCAGGCCAAAAAAAAAAAGGGGTGTCAGAATTATCAATCTATAAAACTTAATATATGACCTTTTTGTTAAACACACACAGAACTCAAGTTCCTTACTTGGTGAGACTATTATCTTTAAAATATCAGATCTGAATAAGAGTAAGTCTAATCATAACTAGAATAGAAAGAGGAAATGTTTCAAGGAAATGTCCTCTATTGACCACAACATGGTACTTCATGTTATATGATGGGAATACAAATGGATAATTACAGAATGATGGTAAGAAATTACAGACAATTCTCCTTTGGTCTTTCTAATCAATTTATCTGAAACCATCATCCTCCATGGAAAATTGAGGCCTACAAGTCATATTTTGCAAAAGGTTCCACTCTTAACCTTTGCAAACACTAAGTCACTATAGAAAGTAGTTACACCTAATGAAATGGTTTAGATGAAGATATGCCTAGAATAGATCAGTAAATGATATGTTTAATCTTTTGAAAAATTAGAGAATATGTTGGAGTCTTTTTCCAAATCAAGATATTTACCAAGCATTTAATTTATAAGGTCAGTAATGACCTGCATTACCCAAAGAGGCAATACATCAGTGCAATGTAACCAAGGCATCTTGAGAAAAGAAATATTTTTTTTGGAGGGAGTGGGTTGTGATATATTTTTCCTCAGACTACTCTTTAACATAATTTACCTCTATGTCATTCCTTCCACTACCATCATAGGGATTCCAATAATCTTATACTGTAAAAATTTCTTCTTAAATCACAAAAAGCAAAAGTAAAAAGGAGAGGGAGTAATTAGAAACTCTACTAAATCACAGTGGCACCAAAAGAAATTAGGAGTATCTTTCTACTTGCAAAAGTGAGGTAGCACAGAGGTCTTCACTGATTTTCCCATTTAAAAGAAACTTAGCAGTGCAGTTTGTATTAACAAGGAGGTCCGTCTTAATGTCTTAACTGCTTCTATTCCCTGATACTGGCTCCAACCTCAAAATATCTCAGTACCAACTTTTTTTTTTATTAATTAAGTCCAGAATGGGGAGAAAAATCCAAACTTTTAAATCAGCACTTAGGGGAAACATTAGCTCTCCACCCCCAGTCTAAAACAAGCGAAATAGTTGGCAGTTGGAAAGTCAATTTTCCAGACAGAGTAGAAAAGTTTCCTCTAATTTTTCAGTGACCCAGCATATCATAACAGTATGTGGGCTGCTGAAATATAAGTAGGTTGCAGATGGCATCATAAGGCATTATTGCTGGGAAAATGGATTACAGCCCTACAAAGGGCAGTCATCAGAGACCCAAAAGAAAATTAAACAAATCTGAAAAAGGACCATTTAGCCATTTTCACAAGCTACAGCCACCCTCTTAGGCTCCCCCCGATGCACATGGGTAGTTCACATTAAAAGCAAATTGCACATGTGCAAAGAGGAACAGGCCACTTATAGCCCATCCAATGGAGTCAGTTCTAAGTGAAATGCTTGTGATGAAACTGCAGTCAGGTCTGAAATTATTAGAATGAGCCAGTGGTATTTAGGTGTCTGATGAAGTTACATTTTTCTACTGTAAGGGAGATGGGACAGATGGAAAGAAAAACCAAACGTGGCCTTGAGCTCAGATGCACAATATTCTCTTGCCTTAAGAAATGTGTTTTCTGTATCATGTCATATGCCCTTCCCTGTGACAAGAGCAGACAAAACAGAAAAGAAGGGGTTCACAGAACTGGCTTAAAAGCCAAAAGATGAGAAAAAGATGACATATGTTTGCCAAGAAGTCCCAGGTGACCATCTTTAATTATACATACTTTATATGAACTTGGGAAATAGCCATTTGTCTACTTCCTTGCCATGGTTGCATAGCAATGTGTCTGCCCAGCAAATAAATAACAATGACTAATTCATTCATTTTTCAAATGAGTATATACTCATTTAATAGGCAGCAAAGGGTGATAAATGCTTTGTGTGTACCTAGAAAGCTTAGACAATTTTTGCAAATTTGTGGCTATAAAATCTTAGGCTGCTTTGGGTTTTATGTTATTTCATGTTATACTTCAATGAATCTATGATCCCACTGATGTAAGAATCTCTTTCTAATGATACAAGTCACAAAATATCTCTGCCTATTTACTCTGCACAACTCTTGTTTGTCCTTATATAAATCCTTCTCAGGAAGCCCACTCAACATGTTAAGGGCTATTCTCTATATCTCTTGACCTCACAAGGGTACCAAACGAGAAGAGAGGCTATCTGGGGGTCATTTTACCATTGTTGCTACGTAATGAGCTCATCTCCTTTTTTCAGTCAGGCATTCTTTGATAATACTTTTTATGACATCTCCTCTATACAACAAAGAAGGTCAATTGTCCAGACTATAAAATGCCCTTAGACAGATAGCCTATAGAGCTTCTCTGTCAGTACGTGCAACCTGGAATAACACTAAAGATGACTAATGAATTGGGCCCAGAAATGAGGAGAAGGACAATGAATCTGGATTGCTTTTGGGAAATTGCTGTATAGCCCCAAGCATCACCCTGAAACAAAGACCCATGGTTTTTCATGCCAATATTTTTCTGTTTTCTTTCAATTTCAAGTACAGTGTTCTTTTCACTACACCAAGAATTCTTCTCTGTCCTTCTCTTTCTCCATCTCTCTGCAGTATATTAACTACTTTCTCCATCTAGATATTCACTCTTTCTTGAGTTTCCATGGCAGTGACCTCATTTGTTTTCTTCCTACCTGTCTGGTTATTCTTCCACAGTTTCTTTTGCTGGATTTTCATCCATCTTGCTTCCCTTAACTATGGGTATACACCAAGGCCATCTTTCCTCTACATCCTGTCTCTTGATGAGCTCATTATCACCCACAGACTCGATTAGAACCTTTATACAGATGCCTTCCAGATCTGTATATCTCTCAAGTTTCAGCACTATGTCACCAAATATCAATATTAAATCACAAAAAGCAAAAGTAAAAAGGAGAGGGAGTAATTAGAAACTCTACTAAATCACAGTGGCACCAAAAGAAATTCAGAGTATCTCTCTACTTGCAAAAGTGAGGTGGCACCAGAGGTCCTCACTGATTTTCCCATTTAAAAGAAACTTAGTAGTGAAGTTTGTATTAACAACTGGATTTTTCAACTGGATATTTCATAGGCATCTCAAACTCCAAAACAGAACTTGTTATCTTTGCCCACAAACCCTCTTTTCTCCCTAATTTTCTTCAGTTTTTTTGTTTGTTTGTTTTGTTTTGTTTTTTTGGCAGGGAAGAGGACAGAAGGTAGGGCAATTGGGGTTAAGTGACTTGCCCCAAGGTCACACAGCTAATAAGTGTGTCAAGTGTTGGAGGTCAGATTTGAACTCAGGTCCTCCTGATTCCAGGGCCTGTGCTGCATTCACTGTGCCACCTAGCCACTCCTCTAACTTTCTTCTTACTAATGAAAGCACCATCATTCATTCAGACTCTCGGGTTCACAACCTCAGAATCATCCTAGATTTTTCCTTCTCTTTATTTTTCTTTTTTGCAGTGGGGAAGGCAGGATAATTGGGGTTAAGTGACATGCCCAAGGTCACACGGCTAGTAAGTGTTAAGTATCTGAACCAGATTTGAACTCAGGTCCTCCTGACTCCAGGTGCTCTAGTCACTGCACCATCTAGTGACCCTTCTTCCTCCTCTTTAACCTCCCCCTCTCCAACCCAATTAATTTGAAATCTTTTTGATCAGACATTCTTAACCTGTCTCATATCTATTTCCTTCTCGTCCTTTTCTCACGTCAAACAACTATCCTCCATCTGTAAAGCCAAGCATAAGCAGCTTTCCAAAGGACTGCTGCTGTGAACAGCTTCAAGGTTCTGATTACACAGCACAATGAACTCTCTATTTATTCAGCAGTAAATTAAAATAAAACATTCACAGAAATCAAAGTACAGCATTCACAAAGTTATGACATAACAACTTATCACTAAAATGGCCACATAGTTTTCATCAAAGTGGCCACATAGTTTTAAGCAAAAGATAACATTCATTTAGTAACTCAATCA
Source organism: Pseudocheirus occidentalis (assembly GCA_028646575.1). Classification (NCBI taxonomy): domain Eukaryota; kingdom Metazoa; phylum Chordata; class Mammalia; order Diprotodontia; family Pseudocheiridae; genus Pseudocheirus; species Pseudocheirus occidentalis. Next base: position 98,340,631 of record CM053593.1, on the reverse strand, counting down.
TTTAGTAAGTCCTTAACTCAGTCATCCTTAAGGAGGCTTGTCTCCTTAATGGACACAAAGCACAAAAGTCAAAGTTTTCCACCCTAGGTCACAGTAAATCATAATCTTCTCAGTCAGCATCAGGTACCCAAGAAGAGATCTTTTCTTCTTGTCTTGAGGCAGGCTCTCAGTTTCTATGGTTCCTCCTCCATGGTCCCAGCTCCTGCCCAAACCTACTCAACTGTCACCTGAGTTCAAAGGCAGACAGCTCTCAGTTCTTTGTCTAGCTCTTTGTGGAATTCCTGTTCCATATTGAAGCTCACAATGTCTAGTTCACCTCAACTCCTTCACAGTTTCTGCTCCTGGGAAGATAAAGCTTAACAAAGCCACAATAATATTCACATTGCTATCATCCTCATCAATTGTCTCTCTGCCTGTGAAATCAACATAGACCTAACAACAAGGTCTAAGAAATCAACACAAATCATCAGTATAGACCCAGGACCTCTGAAATTGTCAGCAAGATCCTCCTCTAGGATTTCTGTAAACATACAACAAGAAAATCCTCTTTCAGGGCTTCTGAACCAGCAGTAAGGTCCCAGGGCTTCTGTAACAACAGCAATGTCCTCTATCAGTAGACAAATCTGACAAAGCAATACCAAAACAGACAGACAAAATACCAGCAGCACAGCCATGCTTCCTCCCAGTTCTCCTCTCTTCTCATTTCTCAATTCTTCTCAGTTCTTAGTTCTCTGTTCTGCCACCACAAGTTCTGTTCTCCATTCTGTTCTCAATTTGTAGCAGTTCTCCAAAGTTTTCAGTATCCATCAATTCTCTCTCTCAGGAATTCTGGTTCTCTAGCTTGGGCTTTTCCTTATAGACTGTATTAGCTCCTCCCTGCAACTCCCTTCTGCAACTTCCTCCCACTAGGACATTCACAAGTTCTGGATCTTAATACTGGATACAATCACAAACTTGAAACAAGGTGCTAGGTACCTGTTTGACTGCCAATACAAGGGACAGGGAATATTTTCAAATTCCCATTACCATTACACCATCCTCGTCCAATTAATGCCCTCATAACCTCTCTCCTGGACTATTTTAATAGCTTGCTAATTGGTCTTCCTACCTCAAGTCTCCCTCTTCTCTAGTGCATCTTCTATACTAAAGGTGTCAAATACAGGGCCCATGCATCCCACAAATATTCCCAAGAATGGCCCAAGTCAGATGAAAATGTATCTGATATGGCTAATATGGAAATATACTTTGCATGATTTCACATGTATAATTGATATCACATTGTTCGCCATCTTACTAGGTAAGGGAGGAATGGGAAGAAGGGAGAGTATTTGGAATTCAAAATTCTTTTTAAAAAAAGAATTTTAGAAATAAGTAAATAATAACAGTTTTTTAAAAGTGTACACATGGGGCAGCTAGATGACACAGTGAATAGAGTATCAGCCCTGGAGTCAGGAGGACCTGAGTTTGAATCTGTCCTCAGACACTTAACACTAAAACTAGTGATGTGACCTTGGGCAAGTCACTTAACCCCAATTGCCCTACCTTCCCCCCTCCAAAAAGCAAAAAAAAAAAGTGTACACATGCATACATATTTCTTATAGTTTGATGTTAGTGGATTCCTCAAATTTCACTCACATATAGTAAAATCAACATAACTGCTTGGGGTAAAAAGTACTTGGTCAATATTTAACAAAATAAATAAAAATACAATTAAACATAGATTATATTACATTTTGAAACTAAGTCAATATGAGACCTGCAAGGTTCCTTATGTACATATTAGTGACCCCTTTTTCTATTTGAATTTGATACCACCACTCTATCCAGTTATCAACTGGTTCCTAAAAAAAAAAACCAAAAAAAAACCTCATTTAACCATGTCACTCTCTTCCTCAAAAAGCTCCTTGGTTCCCTGTTGACCAAGAATAAAACATAAACTCCCCTTTCTGGTATTGAAATCCCTTCCCCACATGGCTCTAGCCTACCTCTCCAGTTTTACTACCTATCAATTCCATTCTCAGCACTTTATGTTCCACATAGAATTCCACCTTCTGCCTCTGCAGTTTGGCAAAGGTTGACCCTTATGCCTGGAATGGATTTCCACTTTACCTCTTACTCTAAGAATCTCTATTTTTCTTTAAAGTTCAGTTCAAGTTGGGGACGGCTACGTGGCACAGTGAATAAAGGACTGACTCTGGAGTGAGGAGGACCTGAGTTCTAGTCTGGTCTCAGACACTTGACATATTTACTAGCCGTGTGACTTTGGGCAAGTCACTTAACACAAATTGCCCTCCAAAAAGAAAAAAAAAAGTTCAGCTCAAATGACATCTCCTGAGTCCTTTACTGACTCCATCCCACTTTCTTCCTCTGCCATGCCTGATGCCTACCCTCTTCCCCACCCACAAAAATACTATGTATTTATATTGCATATATTTTTAATTTACTTATATGTGTAAACATTGTTTCCCCCAATAGACTGTGAGCTCCTAAAAGGTAGAAACTTTTTCTACTCTTCTTCCCCAGGGCCTACTATACTGCCCACTCACTACACAGATATTTTACAAAATCTTGTTGATTATATGAGCAGCATACATAATACTTCTGTCCTTTTGACTTTTATTTAACTTTTGATACTTGTACGTTTTGTCTTCCATACTGGATTTTAAGATCCCTGGGGAAAGAGACCATGATCTTATAACTTTTTGCACATCCACAGCATCTAAAAGAGTTCTGTGAACACAGGTCTCAACAAATATCTGCTAAATTAGTGAATGGAAAGAACTCACTTATTAGAAAGAGAAATTGTTCCACAGTAGTCACTGGACACTCAAATTTTATTTATCACAAATGGTAAACATTGATTCAATCACTGAATATTTGATTATCTACCCTGGGCAAGGCACTGTACAAAGCACCATTGAAAATGTCCAAGAGAGGATGTTATGGTCTTTGTCCTCTAAAATTTACAAATTTCTGCACCTTTTCTGAGAAAGCCATGCAAAGGAAAAGCCAGAGTACATTACCTTCACAGGGAAGCTTTCCTGTCCAAACCCATCCAAACGTTCCACTTCATTGATATACATGAGTTCAGCTTCCGCTGGCAGGATTCCACTAGAATCAGAATAGTATCAAAAGGAGGAAACGGTTAAGGAGGACAAAGCCAGTGGAAGATTGGACCCTCATGATGCCAAGTTCCATAACTGTTTTTTAGCTAGCTCAATTCAGGAGTAAAAATCATCAGAAGGTTGGAATAATATACACCACTTGGTCACCCATTTTCATAATTCTAAGAACTGCTCCTCCCTGGAGTCTACTCCAGGAGAATGTAAAGAAAGCTACATAAAATCTTCTCTTGGAGAACACTGTGTTGCAAACACAAAAAAATTACCCAAATGGCCTTGTGAATAAAGTAGCCTGTTCAAGGCTAACACAAGTCATTTCCTATATTTTGGATAATTCTCCACTACCTTAAAAATACAAAAACATTATTTTTGGATGCAAAGAATCAAGATGAACGTTCAGAAATACTACACCTGCCCTCTAACAATAGAAGGGAAGGATGGGATGGGATGGGATAGGATGGGAAGGATGTTTATTTTACAACAGCCTAGAAGAGCTTCAAGTAGTTCTCTGTGACATCAAGCTCTCTAGTGCTTCCTTGACCCAAAGATTTTCATCATTTCCTTCCAAGTCTAGCCTTTGATCTTTGTCACTATTGGTAATGGTTAAACCTAGAGATATATACTCAAAACAATATTTTTAGCCCCACACTCCCAGGATTTCAAGGATAAGGAGCGTCAGGAAGTTTCCAGTACTGGCAACATATGGAACAAATCCATAGAATACATATTTCTCCGGACTCTCTCCAGCCAAACGGCCATCAAGGACTCTATAGTAGTAGGATGATTCTGGGCCAAAACAATTAAAAAGTACAACCTCCAACAAAACTTAAAACTTCAAGAGTAAATAACACAGTACTGAATCATAAGCTGGCTGAAACAGATTTTCTAACTTGATCTTCTATGCTGACAATGCAAGAGTATGTATGAGAGGTAAGGATATGTAAATGTTAATGTACTCTAATGTATAGAAATTAAGAATCTGACCTATTGAAGGCTATATTAAACATAGGAGAGCCCCCAGAATGCCAGTCGAGATTCTAGCCTGGCTCCTGAGACATAGGGGAGCAATCTGTATAGATAAAAACTGGTAACAAATTGAAAATGTGCAGCCACTCTGTGACAAGGAAGTTTATGGGCGCCATTTTTCCAACAGCATGTGCTCACATCGTGTCTCTTGTATCACATTTTGGTAATTCTTTCAACATTTCAAACTTTTTCATTATTATAATGTTTGTTACGGTGATCTGTGATCGGTGATCTTTGATGTTCCTATTGTAATTGTTTTGGGGAACCACAAATTATACCCGTATAAGACTGTGACAAGTGTTGTGTGTGTTCTGACTTATCCACTAGTCATTCCCCCGTCTCTCTCCCTCTCCTTGGGGCTCCATATTCCCTAACACACAACAATATTGAAATTCAACAATACTGAAACCCTTAAAATGACCTCTAAGTGTTCAAGTGAAAGGAAGAGTCCCTCAATGTGGTGAATTTTATTGTTGTCTTATTTTAAGAAACTGCCACAGAAACCCCAGCCTTCAGCAACCACCACTCTGATCACTCAGCAGCCGTCAACACTGAGGCAAGACCCTTTACCAGCAATAAGATTATGATTCACTAAAAGCTCAGATGATGGTTAGCAAATTTTAGCAATATTTTAAAATCACAGTATATATATTTTTTAGACATAATACTATTACACACTTAATAGATTACAGCACAGTGTAAACATAACTTTCATATGCATTGAGAAACCAAAAAATTCATGTGACTCGCTTTATTGTGATATTCACTTTATTGTGATATTCACTTCATTGTGATATTTGCTTTATTGTGATCTTCGCTTTATTGTGGTAGCCAAAGCTATTGAAGATCCAGAAAAGAAAGTTCTCAACAGCAAAGTTCTTGGCACCATTAAAAGGTTCAGCACAGAATCAGATAATATTTTATTGATGGAAATGACACTAAAGAAGATGTCTTGCTTCTGGACCCCAAGAATAACTGGGCCTTTCCTTCTAACTTGCAGCTGAACCCCTATCTAAGTGTTGTCTTCCCCTTTTAGAATGTGAGTTCTCTGACAGAAGCGAGAGTCCTGGCTTTTCTATTTGTATCCCCAGTGTTTAGCCTACTGCTCTGCACAAAGTATGTATTTAATCATTTTTTTTATTCCTCCATTCATTCACTCATTCATTCATTCATTCATTCCACACAGTCAGCATTCATCTTCCTCTGCCCCATCTCTCTCTTACCTGTGTGCTTTATGCTCCTGGGCCACTTTCTGGGTCAGCTCCTCCAGGACGGTTTCTTCCAATGCCAAGTCCTACGGAAATAGACACCAACAAGTGTCATAAAGATCTCGACATTCTCTCTCCTTCCCCAACTCAAAGCTCTCCTACAAAATGCACCTTTCCCGAGAATCACACCTGACAAACTCACCCAATAGCATACATTTCTGAGCTCTTTTAAGGCTTCCTACATACCACGATTATTTATACTTCACTGATAATTTTGCCAGTTTTCTTAAAGCACTGCATTTATTCATGTTTTATACTACCAAACAGATAGACTACATATATGCTCACAGAGGGCAGGAAATAAGGCTTCTCGTATATTTCCTATAACCACACCAACTTCAATATGCAAAGTATCCTTGCACTTGCTACAACATTAAGACACATAAACTAACTAGAGATCATACAAATGCCTGATTGACAGTAAGTTAATGGAAGTAGAGGGTAGAATGGAACATTCCAGCACAGGCAGAAGTCTCAGATTTAGGACAGAGCACAGAAACAGATGCCAAATATCAGCTCTGTCACTCACTCACTACCTGGGTTCAGGTGACAAATCCAGTGCAGACTAGGGAGAGTACCTGAGCCTAGTGTTGGTATTTCAGGGTGATGAAGAGCCACAAGCCCTAAGCTGAATATCTGTTGCATACTTGATTCTGAATTTGCAAGGAATCAGTTCAGATGCAAATAGTTAACTGTTTGGCTCTGTTGCCAGGGACTGAATGGAATCTCAGCTCTAGCCTCCATTCCGGTCTGAACCTACAGCAGAAAACAAAGGGAAGGGACATCAGACCAAAGGGTAATCTGCAGTTCTATTGCTCTGAAGCAGCAAAGCTTCTCAAGATGATAGTGGCTGAGTTTAGCGGTAATCTTCCAAAATTCCAGAGGAAGAAAGCACACAACAGAACTGTTGCACTGACTCAAATCCAGGTCAGAAACTTCTAGAGCTGAGCCTGGGAGGGCAGGTATCAGACTTTGTCCTAGATAGATCACTCTGGAAAAACGAAAACCTTGCAGGATCCTAGCCTGAGCTATCTCTGAGATACTGGAATAACATGACACTCAATACCCCCAAGAAAGCACAAGCTCAGCCCGTGCCTTCTGTAAATACGGAAAACCTGGCCCTAACACAAAGTCCAAAGTGATGAAGGAGACCAGAAGAATAAGCAACACAAAAAAAAATTCTACCATAAAAAGCTATTATGGTCACAGGAATACTCAAGACATAAATACAGAAGAAGAGAATGACTCCAAAGCATCTACAAGCAAAGCCTCAAAGAAAAACACAGGTTGTGTCCAAGTTCAACTAAAATTCATGGAAGAGATTAAGCAAGAGTTTTCAAAAGTTCAAAAATTGTTTTTATAAATGAAATTAGAGTGTTAGAGGAAAAAATTAGAAAAGAAATTAAGAACTATGGAAGAAAGATTTGGAAAAGGAATTAACAGTGTGGCACAAAGGGAGGGGTACAAATCCTTGCCCAAGCAACAAGAAATGAAATTAAAATGGACTAAATAAAAGCTAATGATTTCATAAGACATCAAGAAAAATAGAAGAAAAGGTAAGTTATCTCAAAGCAAAAATAATTGACCTGGAAAACAGACAGACTTGAGAGAAAAATTAAGAATGACTGGACTTTCTTCAAGCTATGACTACATACAGGAAGATAGACATCAGATTCCAAATAATTATAAAAGGGAACTCTTCAAACATCTTAGAAAGAATCCACCAGTCATCTCTAAAAAGAAATCCCAAATCAGAACTCCCAGGAAGAGTATAGTCAAAATCTAGAGCTTCTAGGTCAAAGAGAAAAATAATGCAGGCAACCAGAAATCAAGAATCCAAGTGCTGAGGAGCCACAGTCAGCATCACACACAATTTAGCATCTACCGTTATATAAGAATGGAAAGCTTAGAATGTGATACTCCAGAAGGAAAATGATAAAGGCTTACACTCAAGAATAACTCACCCAACAAAACTGAGTGCAATCCTATTATATGGGGAAAAGAATGAAACTTTAATGAAAGAGGACTTTTAAGCATTCCTGATGGAAAAAACCAGAGTTACACAGAAACTCTGAAGTACAAACACAGTAATCAAGAGAAACATTTAAAAGGTAAACATGAATGAAGAATCCTAGGGGACTGAACAAGAATAAACTGTTTACATCTAAAATGGGGATACATGTGTCCCATCAGAACCTTACCATCATCCAGGGTCATAGAATTATCCAGAGGACCTAGGAGTGTCTATTATATGTTATGTCGATGATTTTAAAACAAGAATTGAAAGAGAGGGGAAGATGAATACACTGTGAGAGGGGAAATGGAGGGAGAAAGAGAAAATTGTCTCACATAATTGGGATGAGTAGAAGTTTATACAAACAAGGATAAAAGGATGGGGGTAGGGGACACACTTGAACCATACTGTCATTTAAATTGTCCAAGAAAAGAAAGAACACACACACACACAGAGTTAGTTACAGAGAGAAATTTCATTCAACAATGAATCAGGAAGGAAAAGGGAGAAGGGAAAGGAAAGAATAGGAAGAAGGGTAGATTAAGTGAGGGATTGTTACTGAACCATATCTGTCTGACTCTTCATGACCTTATTTGGGGTTTTCTTGATAAAGATACTTGAATGATCTGCCATTTTCTTCTCCAGCTTATTTTACAGATAAGAAAACTGAGCCAAATAGGATTAATGACTTGCCCTGGGTTACACAGCTAGTAAATACCTGAGGTTGGATTTGAATTCAGGAAGATGAGTCCAGAAGCAAGGGATTAGTCCTAAGTAAAGTTCTGACTAAGGATGTACAAAAGTATCTGCAACTGGTTTTTTGTTTTGTTTTTTTGTTTTTGTTCTGTGGTGGTGGCAAAGAATTGGAAATATAAGGGACTCCCATCAATTGAGGAATGGTTAAACAACTTAAAGGGTATTAATGGGACTGAAAATTATTGTGTTATAAGAAACACTGGAAGAGATAGTTTCAGAAAAACCTGAGAAGACTTATAAGAACTAATGAAAAGGAAAGACTTTGAGTAGAACCAGGAAAACAATTTCTATGACAAGACTGTAAAGATTTTGAAAGACTTAGGAACTCTGATCAGCATGATGGTCAACCATAATCCCAAGGGACTCATGATGAAATATGGTACCCACCTTATGATAGTTAGATGATGAATAGACAAATAAAAGCCATGATCACATGTGATCAAACTATGAAATTTAAGGTTATTACAAGGAAAACTGTTCAAAGCTAGAATTGGCTTTGAGAGATAACTGAGGTCACCTTCAATAAGAAGGTCTTCAAGTAAAGTGTATACAACTGTTTGTTGCAAAGGCTGCATAAAAAATTGTTTTCAATTATGGGCTGAACTAGATGACCCCTGAGTTTTTTTTTAACTCTTAAATCCTGTGATTCTATCACCTTCACAATAACCTTGTGAAATAGATGGGTATTATTCTTGAAGCTGGTAGTTATGTCTTCTCTCTAAATCTATCCTTATAGCATGGTTTCAAGACCCTTCAATATCAAGGCTGCCCTCTTCTCATTTACCAATATTCTTCTTTAAATGTGACTTGAGGAACACATCTCTCCAAATGTAGCATGACCATGTGAGGACATGATGAGCTTTTCTCCTTCCTAGGCATAATTATCACACCCATTTTATAGATGTAGAAACAGATGAAGCTCTTAGAAGTTGCATGACTTAGTCATAGTCCCACAGCTAGCGTCAAAGGCAAGATTCACAATCCAGTCTCTTAATTCTAGGTGCAGCACTTCCACTTGCTCAAGCAAGTAAGATCATAGCTGAACTCTGGTTGCTCCAGATTCTTCCCACCTCTACACCAAATGGGAAACAGAAGATCTATCATCAATTAGCTCTTTATTTCAATGTTGAGTTTGGAAGGGAATATCAGGAGAGAACCAAAACACTGTGATTAAACTAAATGATTACTAAGGATCATCCTACATATATAGAATTTTCCAGGAAAAAGACAAGATAATTAAAGCAAGAAAACTAAATAGTAAGCTATGGATTCCACTATTTACCATGTAAGGAGATACAAATCTTCCATGTGGCTCCTTCCATCTACACAGATTACAACCCTTCCATATCTTAAGAGTCTTAGAGAGTTGCCTGAGACCCAAAGAGATTGATTTTCCCATGGTCAAACAACTAATGAATTTCAGAGATGGGATTTCTACTCAGATCTTTCTGACTTAAGCCTAGCATTCCATCAATTGCTCTATGTTGCTTTTTAGAGTAAGGGTAGGGGGCAGGATATAGATCAACTATTGGAAATTAAATCCTGTTATTCTATCACCTTCACAATAACCTTATGAAATAGATGGGTACTGGAAACTGTCCTGTACATAGAGATACAGAGTTTTTGGAAATCCTTATCATAGACACTCCAACCTTCAAACTTGAACATACTTTCTTTGCCTCCTTTGACTAAAGCATCTTATGTCACAGTAGGTTCCAAATCCTAAAGCATTTTCAGATTTGCTCTGAGTAGAAAATATACTACACATTTTACAAATTCAGTTGTGTGTGTGCATATCTCTGCAATCATTTTATAAAACTCAGAGTTTAAGAGAATTAAAGAAGTAAAGCAGTGTTAGAGTGTAGAGGGTGGAAAAACTATTTTACAAAACCTCAGATCTAGGTTTTAAACAACAGGAACAACAAAGTCACCTATTGTACTCAGCTAAACTGTCTCTGTCTAGATCTCCTGGGACTGCCTTTGGTATTTGTCTCTGCCACAGAAAAATGTGAGAGTGGTACTGTGCTAATGAAAAATGGCAGGGTACATGTCTGTACATAACCACCCACCTATGAGATAGATTTAACTCTGTTCTTTCAACTGGTGAAAAAATGCCGTACATATTTAGGAACCTTAAAAGATCAAGTAGAACTAAAATCTGTAGCCACTTCTCCCCCTAACAAGTGCATGCATCTCTTTGTCTGAAAGGAGAGGGAGCATGGGGTGGAGGACAGAAATCTGGCTTCTGAGTCAGGAAGAGTTGGGTTTAAGTCCCACCCTTGGCAGAGATTGATTATATGTCCTGGGTCAAGTTAGCTTGAGTTCTCGGTGTCCCAGGCAATTTTCTAAGCCTATACATTGGAGAGCAGATACTGTCTCTACATTTGTACAGTGTTTTACCAAGAGATCTCTTTACTGATACAATCACAGGTTCAGTCAAAAGAAACTGAAACTCCACATACAGTCACAGTATTTAATTATAGCCTTTCACCGGATCACCAGTATCATGAATTTTCTATCTCAATGGTCTGATTACAACTAGAAAATATGTTTATAATGTGTAGAGTTTAAAAGCACCATCCCGTAATTTATTAAAATGTCCCCTGGAACATAATATTAAAAGAATTATACAAAATCCATTAATCAATCACTGTCCCTGACCACCTTTGCTCCATGCTTCAAAATAGGCTTCAAGAACATACAGCGGGGGCAGTTAGATAGAGCAGTGAATAGAGCACTGGCCCTGAGTCAAGAGGACCTGAGTTCAAATCCAGCCTCAGGCACTCAATACTTACTAGCTGTGTGACCTTGGGCAAGTCACTTAAACCCAAGCACTTACTATATGCCAGGAACTGAGCTAAAATGCCGGGGACACCTCAATATACATATATTCATACCACTATGGAATTACTGCCTAGCAGAAAGCCCTGAAAAATTCAGTGCCTAAAGAATACTAGCTGCTGATAACAAGACCTCATAACAATTTACACCAAGTGCCAATTTACATCTATGCTGCTGACAGCTTCTGCTAATTTTTCCGACATAGTTTATGACTCAAAGGTTGTAATCACTGTTAACTACATTATTGTTTAAAAGAAGAGAGTTAAAAGGAATAAATGTAAAATTCATCCCTGTGGTTTAAAACATCAACAAATATAGGATGAGGGCTGCTAGGTGGCACAGTGAACAGAGCACTGGCCCTGGAGTCAGGAGGACTTGAGTTCAAATCCAGCCTTAGACACTTGACACAAAAACTAGCCAGGTGACTTTGGGCAAGTCACTTAATCCCAATTGCCCTCCAAAAAGCAACCCCCCCCCCAAAAAAAAACAAATATAGGATGGGAGGGATAGGGCTACAAAGAATTTCATCACAGAGGAAAAAACTGAGGAGGGAGGTATCAGTGGACCTCAGGTTCTACTGACTCAAGGGTGCAAAAGAGATATTTCCCCAAAAGGTAAGATCACACTATTCATTAATACAAATATATAACACCCAGAGAAAGGCAGCTCTATCCTCTTACTAGTCTTTGCTCTATTCAGAATACTTTACAATATCTTAAAATGTTGGAGCAGGAAGAAATGTTACAGAGATCATTTGGCCTGTCTCCTAATTTTATGGATGAATAAACTGAGATGCAGATAGATTTAGTGACATCCAGAATGTCACAGAGGGGTGGTTAATTGGCGCAGTGAATAGAGCACTGGCCCTGGAATCATGAGGACCTGAGTTCAAATTCAGCCTCACACACATAACACTAGCTAGCCATGTGACTTTGGGCAAGTCACTTAACTCCAATTGCTCTGCCTTCCCCTCTCCAAAAAAAAGCCTTCTCCCCCCAAAATAAATAAATAAATTAGAATGTCACAGAGCAAATTAGTGATAGTACTTTTATCTGTGTGCTTTCTACTACATTCAAACAGACAAGATACTAGTCATTCAAGAATTTTGTAGAGATGACTCCAGATTACCATGGAAGGCTAGACTAGATGATGTCCAGAATCTTTTCAAACAAAAAACATTCTTTTTAAAAAAATGATTCTAGAACCAAAAACCAATGATGAATATAACCTTGTCTATGCTGTCAATTCCTTCGTGAATGGGGGTATAATTTAACATTGGCTAATTGGCAAAGTACCCAATATATACAAAGTCCTTTACTAGTAACTAGAAAATACACAGATGGAGATTCCATAGGAAGAGAACCATTGACCTTCTCTAACAGAAATTTTTCAGACAAAGGATAGAGTTGTTTCTTACTGTGGTCAGCTCTCTCCATCCTGTGTAGCTATAGGCATATCCCCTGGTACTAGAACCCAGCCACACTGCCAGTTCACCACAGAAATGGTTATTTTGAAAGTCCTGTCCTGTGTATCCTAACCACGCCTATCCTTTCTCCAAACAATGCTTTTTTTTTAGTTTCCTAACTCTGAAAGAGCATCACTCAGCTTGCCAAGAGATCATACATATATATCATGCTTTGTGTTTCTCTTTTGAAAAGTTTCTCTTTTCAAATGAAGGATTCAAATCCATCTGGAAACAAAAGGCAAAATAAAAAGTGGGAAAATACACTCACCATAGGAAATAACACATATTCTCGGAGGAAATCTTGAGATTCAAATTGATTGTAGTCCCCAAAATCAGCTGAAGAAAACAAAGAAAAGGTAAAGAAAATTATTTTTAATATAATGGATTGAAAGGTGAGAGGGGGGAAAAATACAAATCTATAAACTCACATTGAGTTAAGATTTCCAGGGAAGAGTTTTTTCCCCCACTGAACAAAAAAGGAATAGACAGCTTCTTTTATCAAATACTACAAGAATACATTATTTTATTTATTTTATTTTATTTTTCGAAAGGCAACTGGGGTTAAGTGACTTGCCTAGGGTCACACAACCAGTCAGTGTCAAGCATCTGAGGCTGCATTTGAGCTCAGGTCCTCCTGACTCCATGGCTGATGTTCTATCCACTATGCCATCTAGCTGCCCCAAGGATGCATTTTTTAAACAAAAGCAACAAAATTAAATCAATCCCTGTCTCTTTAGGCTAAAACTCTCATTATCCCATCCTAGAGTGTTGACTCAGCATCAATAAAAGATAAAAATGCTAATAACAATAACTACAACTACAGCAACAATGACAATAATTGCATTTATACAAGGTTCCTGCACCAAGACTTCTGGGATACCGTGTTTAGAGCTTTAAAGCATGAAATGCTTGATCCTCGCAACAACCCTGGGAAATTGGTGCTCACTTTACGGATGAGGAAACTGAAATACTAAAGCTCCATGGTCATAAGCTAGCCATTGCTTCACTAAACCAGATACCAACTCACCACATTTATGACCTGAATTTTTCCCCCTCACTTCCTTCTATTTCCTGATTATTATATGAAAATGGTGACAAATGTATGTTCCCAAATAGTTGCTACTTATGCTTACCAAAAAGCTAAACATCAAAGTTTGCATGTGCTTATATTTAAAAGTATGAAGAGAGTAGGAATTTTTAAAAGGGCTTCCCTTTAAAAATTCAGTCAAGCCTGCATTTATCAATTTGTTAAATATGCAACTATTCACATCTTAAGAATAACTTGCCAAGGGGGCTTTTAAACTTTGCTTTAATTTGGAGAGCTGAAGAGCAAACACCATTCGTAACTTTTCATATTTCTGAAGCTGGAAATCCCCACCATAAATCACCCTTGGCAAGCACCCTTAGAAATCTTTACACCTCCTAGACAATTTCACATGTTGAGAGATGCCAAAAATGCTGTTCTGTCCTGTTTTCAGCTCACAGAGGTATGTTCTAGCATATACAAAGAGAATCAAATGCATCTATACCATAAAGAGACAGCAGTTCTTAATCTACTCCCCTCATATCCCAAAATAAATTTAAGATTTTATTTCAGTATCTTATTAGATTTCATGTAAAAGGATTAAAAAATCAGATGGCTTTCAGATAAGTACATGTATACAAAGAGAAAGCAGAGTTTATTACTCATGCCCCCTACAAAGGCAGCATGGTACTCATTACGTGTTGGGTGAGATGTGTTCAAGGACAGCAGACTTTCTCTTATCTGTCAATCTATTCTCAAGTACAGAGAACTGGAGAGTCCAGCTCTTCAAATGGGTATTAAGAATTTGTTTTCTAATTATACAACGAGAATTCTTAGAGAAAAGCTGATAAAGTATAATTGAAATTTTACCATAGCTATTAGTAGCAACTTTTTAGGGGCTCAAAATCTAGTGCAATGCACTTCACATTTTAGGCACTTAGTAAATGTTTGTTCAGTTAATTCAATAAGCATTTGTTAATCATATACAGGGGATTATGCTGGCCAGCAGAACTCAAAGATTAAAAAACAAGAAAACTGGACCTGTGCTCAGAGAACATACTTTCTACTGTAGGGATACAATATGTACCATATCAGTAAATATTGTGTGTGTGTGTGTGTGTGTGTGTGTGTGTGTGTGTGTGTGGTGTGTGGTGTGTGCATATGTATGTAAATAAGTATGTAAGTATAAAGTCTGTGTGCATGTATGTGATGTATGCAAATAAGCATACATGTATAAAGAATGTGTTGCATGTATATATGTGCGAGCATGTGTGTATAAAGAGTGTTGTGTGAATATGTGTATATAAATATGTATGTAAGTATAAAGTCCATGTGTGGTGTATGCATATGTGTGTATGTGAATAAGTACATATGTAGAAAGCCTTACAGGCAGCTAAGTGGCACAGCAGATAGTGCGCGGGGCTTAGAATCACGAAGACTCATCTTCCTGAGTTCAAATCTGGCCTGAGACACTTACTAGCTGTGTGTCCCTGGGCAAGTCTCCTAATCCTATTTGCCTCAGTTTCCTTATCCATAAAGTAAGCTGGAAAAAAAATGGCAAACCACTCTAGTATCTTATCTTTCCCAAGAAGACTCCAAATGGGGGCATAAAAATTTGGACACAACTGAAACAAATGAACAACAAAAATGAGATTATACAAAATAAGAAAATAATTTCTAGAGGAAGAAAATTCTAATAATTGAGGCAGCAAAAAAAGATGGTGAGCAGGAGGTGGTATGTGAGTTATGCTCCAAAGAAAGCTAAAATTCTGAGAGAGGAGGGAGGAAGGAGGGCAGTAGAGACACAGGGGAGCATTTATGCAAAAGCATGGAGGGAGGAAGTCAAATGTTGTGTAATGGGACTAGAAAAGAGAGTGGGCTGAAAAGCACAACATACGGTACAAGACTGAAAATGTAGGTGGCAGCCAGACTGTGGAGAGCTTTAAATGCCAGGTTTAGGAGTTGCCACTTTGTCCTAAAGATCTCAGGGAGCCACTGAAGATTTTGGTGCAGGGGGATGGCATAGTTAGAAATGTGTTTTAAGAATATTAATATGGCAGCTGTGCAAAGGAGGGAATAAAAAGAAAGAAACCAGAAATGGAGGAAGTCAGTTGTGAGGCTGCTGCCAACAGTGTTGTTGAGACATAATAAAGGCTTAAAGTAGGGTACAGGCTGGGTAAGTGAAGAGAAGGAGAGGATTGCAATGCACTGAGGAGATAAGAAGGACAAGCCGTTGTAACTGATTGGACATGGGGAAGGGGGGATGGGAAGGAGAGGAAGAAGGAAGAGTCAGACTGGGAAGACTGGAAGGATGATGGTGCCTTCAAAAGAAATACGGAAATTTGGAAGAGGGGGAGGTTTGAGGGGGTTATGGGGTTGTTGAGGTGAACTGAAATGAAAGGGCAATGGGTGAAGATTCCACACCAAGAAGCAGCATAGTCTAAAAGGCAGAGTTAAAAGAACTTGCTAACCCTAAGCCTACCACTAACTAGCTGTGCTAAATAACTTAGGGCAAGTCATTTAATTTTGTGGTTCTCCATTTCTTCATATGTAAAATGGAGGCACGGGACCAGATGAAGTTCAAAGTCTCTTCTACTTCTAAAATTCTGTGATTCACGGCTCTACTAAAGAGACTATTGCCAAGTGTTTGAACAAATATCTTTTTCTGTTTTTGTTCTTAGAGTCTCCTCTATGTGAAATGAAAATCTTTATTATATTCTCCTGTGCTACAATGAACATCAGAAAACCTCAGTTTAAATCCTGCCTGAGACATTTGCTGTCAGTGTGACCTCAGACAAGTCAGTGAATCAGTCTGTAATTCTGGTCTAATATCACTAATGCTACTTAACTCAGGACTGTTGTGAGTAAAATGCTTTAAAAATCTTAAAGAGCAATCAAAATGTGAGCTTTGATAATAACGGTTTTAATATAGTACTTATTGTGTTCCAAATACTCTCTCATTTAATCCTCCTAACAACCCTAGGAGGTAACTGCTATTATGATCATTCCCATTTTACTGATGAGAATACTGAGACAAAGATCAATCAAGTCATTTGCCCAAGATTACACAGCTAGTATCTGGGTTGGATTTGAACTTGAGTCTCCCTGACTAGAGGCCCAGCACTGTATTCACATTCTTTTATATTCTAAAAGAATTGTTATCCAAAACCATTTTAGTGCTAAATGTCACCAAAATCCAAAGATGCTCCCCTCCACACACACACACGCGCACACACGCACACACACACACACACGCACACACACACACAGCCAAAAATTATTGGGGGATTAGGGCAGGCTAAATGAGGAAAGGAGAGAGAGGAGAAACAAAGTGAGCAGGAAGAAAGGAAAGCAGAAACCAGCCAGAAGAGGAAAAGAAAGAAAAAGAGAAAGAAAAAGCTGCATAGGAAAGAAAGCGGTAGAATGCTATGACTATGATCTCAAGATCTCAGCTGAGTAGCAGACCTGTGTTCATGGTGCATAGGCCTGAGCTCGGTTGTCAACATTCAAATTTAAATTTTTTTTTGTTCTCTCAATCTATTTTGTATACACACACTTTTGCAAAATCTGTGAGAATAGTCATTCACATGGCACTGTGACTGGAGCTAATGTCTCCAGCTTCCTATCAACTTAACAGGGTAGAGATACTTTAAAATACTAACCTAAGAGCAACTCAAGAGACTCATGGGACTAGATAAGACACCCAAGAGTGAACACTAAACCCAAGAGAATTCCAAAACGGCCTGGACAGTGAAGTACAGAAAGTCATGGCGAGGGGCGGCAAGGTAGCTCAGTGAATAGAGCACCAGCCATGGAGTCAGAAGGACCTGAATTCAAATCAGAACTCAGACACTTAACACAAAAGACTAGCCATGTGACCTTGGGCAAGTCACTTAACCCCAATTGCCCTACCTTCCCCCTCAAAAAAAGCCAAAAAAAAAAAAGGCATGGCAAAATCATGTATTGGAGGCTTTCTAACCTTAAGGTTCAAATTCAATTCTGAATTTGGAATGAGGTTCAAGACACAATTTCCATTCTTGAAAATTAATGTCCAAAATTCAAGATGCCCCAGACAATGGTACTGATGGACTCATTCTTGCATATTAATTCTATTTAAATATAATAAAAAAGAAAACTTGTTTTTTTAAAAACAATTAAAAAGTAATATTACATGCTCACTTTCAAATTAGGCTTAAAGATAAAAGCAAGTTATTATTCAGTAAAGCATCTATGTTTTTATATACACATAGGTAACAAAATTTTGATCCATCTACATGGGACAAACTGAAACATAAATTTACCCTATTATGTGTCTATCTTCTTGCATAACAGTCATATGTTTCCATTTATCTCTGTAATTAGCCTAGAGGAAATTACACTTTAATGTTTAATGGCCATCAAACTTAAATTATTATCAGCCCACAAAACACAAGACATAGAATAAGCATGAGAAAATGGGCCACAGACACTGAAATGAAACTTTAATTAATGGCAGGATGAAAGTTGTGAGTTTTCCAAATTCAAGGAGGATTACAAAAGCAAAACTGACTTTCAAAAGTTCTAGAAAATTCTTTCCCCCAAAGTCAGAGCCCTAACTTTCCACCTTTAGCCTAGCTTAGCTTAAGAGACTGTATAGAAAGGAAGAATGATTTGGGAAGGGGTATGTGAGTTTTTTTTCTACCACTACAAATCCAGAAAAACAAAACCACTAAAATTAAAAAAAATGAACTATGATTTCAGCCATACAGTACCATGTACAGTGGATTAATTGACTGGACCTTACCTTGGACAGCTAAGCCAGCTAGTCGGATGCCCTGCTCCAGGGTAGATCGCAAGCGCCCATCCAGGACATCTTTTTTGACTTGTAGGTAATACTGATACCTGTATATAGGAAGAACAAGAACAGAGAACCATAAGAATATACATGTGGGACGTAGGCCCAGTAATGGAGAGGCTTTTGGACGTGGTACTGATGATATTGATAAAATGCCTCCCTCTTGGTTTATCAGTGCAGGAGATAAATAAGAGCTTTGCCAATATTTATCTGTGTTTGATGTGGCAGGTGCCACATCTTGTTCATTCTCAGCTGGAGAATATTCTTATTCAGTCACCTGCTTTTACGTGAGCAGGCTGAAATGTTGATAAGAGCCAGTTCTCCATAACAGACTAAGAAAGCAAAATACTTTTCTACAACTGGTCACCCACAACACTAAAGGTTGCCAGAACCAAAGTCAACAATGAGGAGAATAGATTCCTGGATAAAAGCTGAAAGCAGCATGGACTTTTTTTCTTTACTAAAACACCATGAGGTAAGCTACAGACAATTATCGGGCCTTTACACCCATAATCAACAATAATATAATTTAGATCTCTATTATCAGTACTAATCTACAATGCAATTCTATTCTACACAGATTTATTGAGTACCTATGATTGCAAGCTACTTCTTAAAAGCCAAGGTAAACACAAACTACTTGGAGCAATATAGTTTCAAACCACCTACCTGCATAAGGGTGGTAATCTAATGCAATCATACATCTTCTGTCTCACAACAGCATACCTCAGACAGACATAGGAATGTGCTACTAGACAACATCAAGCCTCAGACTAGACCACTGATCTCAGAAACTAAGTATGGTGCTTTATTTTTCTTTGCCATTATAAATGGCCTCTTAGAACTACTCAACACTCAGTGATCTCCTTACACCACATGTTCCCTCCCTAGCACCAGCCCTTCTAATACTCATCCCTCTGCTTTTTCACATTTCCATCACTTTGCCTATACACACCCCTAGCTATGGTTCTCCAGCATCAATGCCTAGTCATAATCAACATTCTATCCACCAATGGAAACCTTAATTCTCTACCCTTTGAACAATTACATATTAAGAAATTCTGAATAAAGATGTATAAGTAGTAGGCCAAAACCCACAGCCTATTCTACAAACAGAAAGAGGAAAAACAAGTTACCCTTGGGCCCTTACTTACTATGAATCATACTTCAAATGTGGTGCCATTATCCATGACTATGGTGTTTGAGAGGAACGACCACCACTCTTTTTTTTTTTAGGGTTTTTTCATTTTTTAAAACTAATTATTTTGTTTATTTTCTTGTTTACATCATTCGTTTCCACCAGATTTTGAGTTACAGAATTTTCTCCCCATCTTTCCCCAACCCCCATCCCCAAAACAGCGGTCCCTCTATAAAGCCCGTCCCCCAACCTGCTCTCTTCTATGTCCTCCCCCAACACCTCTCTTACTTTCTGGTAGGGAGGGGAGGGTCTCCCTGCCTCCATACCTGTATATCTTAATTCCCAGTTGCATGTAGTTAATGATAATATATATATATATATATATATGTATACACACACACACACACACACACTTTTTTCATAACATTTGATTGTAGAGCTTTAAATTCTAGATTCCCTTGGTTCCTCCCTTGTCATCCACCCCCACTGGAAGGACAAGCAATTCAATACAGGCTATACATGTGTAATTACACAGGACATCTCCACAGTGGACAAATTGTGAGAGGCTAATTATATGTCCCTCCTTCCTATCTCGCCCCCCCCACTTTATTCTATTCTCTACCCTGTCCCTGTCTCTTTATTGAAGTGTGTGTTTCCAGCAACCCTCCCCCAGATACTGCCCTCCCCTCTGTCATCCCGCCTCTCATCCCTGTCCCCCCTATTCTCCTGTGTGGCATGATACCCAGTTTAGAGTTTATGTCATTCCTTCCCTGAGCCAAATTCAATTAGAGTAAATGAAAGTAAAGTTGTAACAGTTATCCCTTGCCTCTTCTATATAGGATGATTAACCCCATCATTTTGTCTCTCCCTGTCTCCTTTCATTCTAGTCCTCTCCCACCTCACAATTTCATCTTTTAAAGTATCATCCCTTTGTATTCAATTGATCCTGTACCCTCTATGTACACATATACACATATGCTCAGATATGTATTCATACACATATATACCCTCCTATACAGACATATGTGGAGGTATATTCCCTTCTCCTATCCTCAGGCTAAGAAAAGTTTTATAAGTTACTATTATCGTTTTTCCATATTAGAATGTAAATACTTCAACTTTGATGAGTTCCTTATGATTTCTTTCCCATGGTTACCTTCTCATGCTTCTTGTGTTTGAGTGTCAAATTTTCTGTTCAGTTCTGGTTTTTTCAGCAACAATGCTTGAAAGTCCTCCACCTCACTGAATGACCATATTTTCCCCTGGAACATTATACTCAATTTTGCTGGGTAGTTGATTCTTGGTTTTAATCCCAGCTCCCTTGATCTCCGGAATATCACATTCCAGGCCCTTCGATCCCTCAGTGTAGAGGCTGCCAGATCCTGGGTTATCCTAATTGTGTTACCACAGTATTCAAAATATTTCCTCTTGGAAGGTTGCGGATGTGTGATTATACAGGACATCTTCATAGTGGACATATTGTGACAGTGAT
>CM053593.1:98289048-98319151 GCA_028646575.1 Pseudocheirus occidentalis | reverse complement strand
CAGATCCTGGGTTATCCTGATAGTGCTTCCGCAATATTCAAATGGTTTTCTCTTGGAAGCCTGTAATATTTTCTCCTTTAACTGGGTATTCTGGAACCTGGCAATAACATTTCTAGGAGTTTTCTTTTGGGGATCTTTATGAAGAGGTGATTGGTGAATTCTTTCAAGTTCTATTTTGCCCTCTGATTTTAAAATATCAAGGCAATTTTCCTTGAGAATCTCTTAAAGGATGCTTTCTAAGTTCTTTTTTTGATCATGGCTTTCAGGCAGACAAATAATTTTCAAGTCTATCCTGGATCTATTTTCCAGGTCAGTGGTTTTTTCAAGGAGATATTTCGCATATTCTCTTCAGAATGCTTTTGAGACTCTTTTTCCATCTGGCAAATTCGATTTTTTAAGACATTCTTCTCCTCATTGGCTTTTTGGGCCTCTTTTGCCATCTGAGTTAATCTGTTTTTTAAGGTATTATTCTCTTCGGTCAGGTTGTTGACTCTTTCTTGCATCATTCTCATTTCTCTTCCCAATTTTTCCACCACTTCTCTTATTTGGATTTTAAAGTCTTTTTAAGTCAATCTATGGCTTGTAGGCAATCTTCTTATATCTTGGAAGCATTTGGTGTGGGAGTTCTGACTGTGCTGTCTTCTTCCTGCTCTATACCTCAATCCTTCTTGTCCTCCAAAAAGGATTCTAGAGTTTAATTACTGTTCTTACTTTGTTTCCTTCTCCTCATGTTTGCCAGTCAATTAATTGCTTGATTTTTTAGCTCTGTGGAACTCTGCTTCCAGGGGGGTAAGCTCTGTCCCAAATTGCTGGACTTTTCACAGCTGCCAGAGCTATTAGGTGGGTGCTGCAGCCCCACCAGCTTTGGCTTGCTGAAAGCACACCCCAGGACCACTGCCTAAGACCATGATCTGCATCCAGGATGCTCAACGCAAGAGCCCTTGGCCTTTGTTCAATTGTTTTTGCCCCCCTGCTATCCTCAGGCCAGGAGCTCTGAGGCAGCTGGGTTGGGCTGCTTCCTTGCCCTGGGGGCAGTTCAGCTGGACTGCTTTTTTCACCCCAAATTTAGCTTGAATTCCGCTGACCTTTTTCTTAGCCTTATTTTTCCTGGCTTGATAAATGTAGAGATTGCCTCAGGTACTGCCGATCCACTCTCCTGTAGAGTCCGGCTGCGGCTGTTTCTGACCACCTTGGGGGCAGTCCGTGGTTTCAGGCTGGGCTGGCCTTGGCTCCCTGCCTGCCGTGATGAGCCCTTTCTACCAAGCTGCCTTCAGCAAGAGATATGTTTTCTGTATTTCTGTGGGTTTTGGAGCCCTAAAATTTGTTTAGAGTCATATTTTATGGGTATTTAAGGTGGCTGTGTGGGAGCTGCAAAACTTTGCTGCTTCTACGCCACCATCTTGACCACCACTCTTAAGACCTAAGTTTAACCCTTCAATTTCTTCTCCCAAATGCATTTCAGGAGTGCATTCTCCCAGTTCATTAATGCTAAATCAAGGAAATAGAAGAGGTACTAAGTGGATCCCATTGGGGAGAGAGAGGGGAACACACTCAACTATTAGATTGGCAAGGAATACAATACTTTTAAATTCTACTTACTGATATGCATCTAAGGATTCTCTCCCTCTTTTTTTTTTTTGGACTCTGAAAACTACTTACTCTAGTTGAAAGAAGAGAGCAAAAGCTCTGAATTTATTAAGCAACTGTGTTAGGTGCTAGAGATACAAATGCAAATCTATATAGTCCCCTGCCTTCAAGGAGCTTACATTTTTTGGGAGAGATATAACATGTTCACAGGCAAAGAAATAAAACTAAATAGTCATTAAAATAATTTGTAAAATACAAAGTAATAGGGGTAGGCATACTAACATATGGAAATAATTTAAGACTTAAAAAAAAAAAAAGAAGCAGCATTTCAGCAGATCCTTGAAGGAAGTTGGGGGTTCCAAGAGGTAGGAGTGAGCAGGACATGAGGGAGCAACCAGTATAGAGATCCCACTTATGAAGCTCACTACCTGCATGACCATAAGCAAATGACTGAACTTCCTGAGTTTCAGTTTCTTCACCTGTACAATGACAGAACTGGAATTCATGGCTTCTATAAGATGCCTTCTAACTCTAAACCTATGATCCTAAAAGCTAAGAAGAGAGAGGATGGCTATTTGGTTCAATCACAGAGTTCATCAATGTAATTAATGAGTAACCAATCTGGAAAAATAGTCCGAAACCAAACTGTAAAGGGTTTTAAGTGCCAAGAATTGGAATTATATAATTTATAATTACTTTTGTTGGTTGTTTGTCATAGAATCTCAGATCTGGAAGGGATTTCAAAAGGTATCAGCACATGCCAACTCAAAACTGAGTAAGACTCAATAATACAACTAACAGGTCTTCATCCAAGTTTCTGCTTGAACACATCCTCTCAAAGGCACCTGTTCACTTTTAGATAATTCTAGTTGTTAAGAAGTTTTTCCATTAAGTCTAAACAAGCCTCTCTAGAATTTCCATCCATTGTTCCTAGGTTTTACCCTTGGGCCAAAAATCCCCAGCATCTAACCCCTATGTCAAAAGACAGTCCTTCACATTCTTGAAACAGCTATGATGTGATCCTAAGTCTTCTCTTCCTCAGGCTAAACAACCTCAGTTTGTCAACCTCTCATCATGCGGCATTCTCTTCACCAACCTGGCTGTCCTCTTCTGGATACTCTCCAATTTATAAATGCCTTTTTGTAAATGTGGCACCAAAAACAGAATACAATACTCCAAATGTCATCTGACCACGTGAATATCTGGTGAGAGTTCACATATCTGGCCATGAATTACATATTTCTCTTAATGCAGCCCAAGATTGCATGAGCTTTATTTATTGCCACTGAACACTATGGCTGATTTTTTTCTTATTTATGTACTTAAATATTTGTATTTGCTGATGAAAGTTAAAAGTGAATTCTGACTAAAATTTTATCAAATTTATGAGACAGAGACACAGAGATAAACAGAGAGAGTGTTCTCTCTTCCCTAAAACACTGAAATTAATCTGATTTCTCAGTCCCCACGCCCCTCCCTCTACTTTGGAAGTGATTTCTTCTTCATCTGATCTCACTGAACTTTATACTTCTCTTATTCATCTATGTTCTAATTTACAGCATGTCTTATCAAAGAGACTACTAGGCTATAAACTTCCTAAGGGTAGGGGCCATCTCTTATTTATCTTTGTAAATATTGAAATATCTAGCACTGTGCTCTGCATGTAGTAAATAATTAATAAAAATAATTAATAAAGATAACAAAGGTTTATAAAAATGAATTATTTTCCATAATTAAGTAGTTTCTATAAAGCAAGGAGAAATCAGGTACATAATATTTCTGCAGTGTGGGGGGTGCAACTGCCCTACCCCAAATGAAAGCAGAAAGGTTTCTTTATTAGAATCTCGCAAGAAGCGGGCAGTCTACACCACTGGAACACCAGAGGGATGAGGTCACCCTACAGAAGCAGAAGCTGGGTTAAATAGACAAAAACCACAAAACCCCCTCCCCAGTAACTAAGACCTTCATTCTCATTGGTGAGAAGGGGTGTCTTTACAATCCTTTTACCCAATACAAAATTATTTATCAGAAGTTAGCTTATCACAGATTACATATTTTTCTCATTTACCAAAAAGTAGATAATTTACAGAAACACCTGGTAAACATATTACTTGTTGCCAAAAGTAGGCAATTTATAGATCACTTGTTGCTTTTCAAAGACAGGTAGCTGGCAGACACATTATAGAAAAACAAAATTTTGGCCTACCAAGATTAAAGCCCAGCTCAAGTTTGGTGACTGTCTCCTTTACTTTATGGGAATATTTTCATTTGTCCCTCTCAATCTCTATCTAATTTCTTGATAGTGTGAGTGGCAACAGGAAACAAGGAACTTTAGCAGACAGTCGACCTGAGAAATCACATTCCTTCCCACACATGCAGTAACTTACAGTTTTAGTATTATAGGATTATCTTACTAACCTTGTCATCTTATTATTCTATATATGCCTTTGGCTCCTAGAAGTCATGTCTGGGTGAATAGTCTGCCATATCCTCCAACACCAACACTAACCACCAACCAACTGTCAAAGACAGGAAGCTCAACACAAGAGCCTCAGGAATAGCAGCACCCCCCCCCCCAAACCATAGGTCCCACACCCATCATCTGGAAAGTAACCCTTGTGGCAATGGGATCTGGGAACTACCTCTGTAGGTGCTGCTGCCTTCCTCCTATTCCCTTCCCAACAACCACAGCTAATAAAAAAAAATCAAGAAATTGTTTTAACATGTAATTGGGGGAAAAATAAAATATATTAAATATGAAAAAAACAGGAAAAGAAAGTTTTCATCACCTAAGTCTTTGACACCAACAAATGGCTCAACAGTAGAAACAGATATGGTTTGATCAATAGAAACAATATAAAGATGCTTTGCCCTTATACTCTAAGGTCTTTCCATCTAACCTGAAGCTAAAATCTGTTGTATATGTTGTCTCTTCATGTTAGACTATAAACTCCTTGAGAGGAGGAACTGTCTTGGTTTTCAACTTGTACAACACAATGCTTTGCACATAGTAAGTATTCAATAATTTTTTTTCATTTTTTTCCTTGCTCTCTTAACGTATGTAGGTATGTATGCATGTAGGTAGGTAGGTATGTAGGTATGTATGTCTTTAACATCTAATATAAAAGACAGACCAAGAGAAGAGCTGCCTAATCTGACTTCAATATTAAACTCCCAATGCTACTCTCCCCAAGTCAACCCTATGGTCCACCCACCTATCATTAACTTCCATAAAGCACTTACCATTGACATGTACATGAGTTGACAGCTATGTGGAGTGGTAAAGCAAGCACTGAATCTATAGTCAGGAAGACCTAAGTTCAAAACTTAGCCTCAGGCACTTACTGGCTGTGGAAAAATCATTTAACTTCTGTCAGCCTCAGTTTCCTCAACTATAAAATGGGTATAATAATAGGCCTGACCTCCTAGGGTTGTTGTAAGAATCAAATGAGATAATACGTGTAAAATGCTTAGCACAGCACTCAGTTCCTATAAGCACTATAGAAATGTTAGCAATTATTTTCTATTATTATTGCAATAGCTCTATATTTTTACTCAGCAATGAATTCCTGTACACTTTCCTCTGATCTTAAATTCTCAGAGAGTAAAGACTCTGCCATAAGGATTATATGGTATTGTCCAAATTCCTATTAAATTAGAAATTTAATAAAGGCTTTGTTTTGAAAAAAGAATAAATTGTTCTAATAATTCAACTGGCAAGTTCAATCCTGTAAATGGGTATGTTTCCCATAGTCAACTGAAAGCTGACATTGGAGTCAGAAGACCTGAGTTTGAGTTCTGCTTCTAACAGCAACTGGTAAATAGTTAGGTGCTTACTAAATGTGTATTGATTGATGGACCCATTCTAGCTCTGTGAACACAGGCAAGTCATTTAATATCTTTGTGTCCCATAAAACACTCTAATATTATTAGTTACAGAAGAGTTGCTATACTAGTGGAGTACATTCCCATACCAGGAATGCCCCATACCAATCATATCACCAATAGATGGATAGATAACCAATACACACATATATAACATTATATACACACATATGTACATACATATACACACATATACATACACACACATTTTATGTGAATTTTCCCCCTGGTATATATTATACACGAATCTCCCCTTTTCCCCCAAGGGGCTAGGCACTGTGGTAGTTTCTGGAGGGGATTGCTGTTGTTGAGTTGTTTACTTGTATCCAACTCTACATGAACCCTAATGGACCAACTCAAAGGGGTCTTCTTGGGAAAGATACTGGAGTGACTTGCCATTCCCTTTTCCAGTCTATCCTCAATTTATAAATTAAGAAAGAGAAATAGGGGTTAAGTGACTTGCACAAGGTCACACAGCTAATAATTTCTAAAGTCAGATTTTAACTCAATCTTCCTGACTTCAGTGCCCTATGTACTGTACAAGTCTGGAGGAGAATCAAAGATAAACAGACATAGCCTCTGACACTGAGTCAGAGTTTAGTACTAGAGGATCAGATATGTACACAGATACACTTAGATTTAAATTATAGATTTAGACTAGAATAGACTTCAGAAGATATCTAGTTTAATGGTCACATTTTAAAGATGAGAAAATAC
Source organism: Pseudocheirus occidentalis (assembly GCA_028646575.1). NCBI lineage: Eukaryota > Metazoa > Chordata > Mammalia > Diprotodontia > Pseudocheiridae > Pseudocheirus > Pseudocheirus occidentalis. The sequence continues at coordinate 98,312,962 of CM053593.1, read as the reverse complement.
AAATTAGAACAAATGCAAAGATGAGAAAATACAAATTACAAATTAGAATTACATATTAGTAAATAGGAATATAGACTGTCAGATCAACAAGAAGATGCAGCCTCTTCATTCATCTTACAGAACAAGAAAACATTTTTTTAAAGCAGAAATGTTTAAAGTCAAGCCTTCAATGTTGAGTCTAAAAAACCAAAGAAAAGGAATCTGGCATTGTTTGCACCCAAACTTGCCTCCACAAGCCATTGTTTGTTTTGTCCTTCCCTTTTAGCAGAGACCCAACCAGTTTTATGTTTAAATATTTTTCCTGGAATTGACTTAACATTGTTTAAAGGTATCCCTTATTAAATATTTTAAAAAATATTAAATATTAAATTAATAAAAAATATTTTTTTTGCTTTGTTGGAGGGGGAGGTGTAACAGTAATAAGTTTAGCAGATACTTAGCCCTTAGTAACTTAGGGCAAAGTACGGAAAGTGTGAGCTCAGCATGGAAGGCGTGAACTCTGTCCATTGTTGAGAGGGTATGAACTCCTCTGTTGATATGGAAGAAGGGGATTGGCGGAGGCCAGTGTGTATATATAAGCAAGAATTCCAGAGACAGAGAGACAGAATTGGGCATCTTCCTCCTGTTTGCTCCTGTTGGAGGAAGTAGGATTGTCCCAGCATCTGGGAGCTGGGCTGCTAGACTGAAGAAGTGAGTTGGAGTTTTCTTGAGAAAGTGAGTGAGTGAGTGAGAGAGAGAGAGAGAGAGAGAGAGAGAGAGAGAGAGAGAGAGAGAGAGTGTTTCTCTCCCAGCATCTGGAAGCTGACTGAGAACTGAGATGTTTTCCTGAGACCAGAATCTGGTGAAGGCTGCCTGGGAGGCTGAGAGGGCTTGCCTGGAAGGCTTCCTGGAAAGCAAAGATTCTCCTGGGTCTTGGGCCAGGTGAACTGCTGGAGAACTGAAGAAGCATGACCAGGATAAGACTTTGTTTGTTCATGGCCTGGCTGATCCTTGAGTTCCTGGCAACAGAAGTAGTGAAGAGTTTGAAATGTGCTGGACCCTGTGAACTTCGGTGTGTACCAGGGACTGCCTGGAGAACTGGACAAGGACCTGGGAGCTATCTACCTCTGAGGACTAGACGAGAACCTGGGAGCTGTCTGCTTCTGAATCCAAGTGACTGTTTGGTAGATTCAGGAGGGAGCTGGGACCATAGAAGGGGATCCAGGGAATCAGACAGACCACCCAGAGTCAAGATGAAGAAAAGGCCTCCCCTTGGATGAAATTGAGGTTTGCTGGACACCCAGGGGTGGAGGGTTTGTGTGGTTTTCTAATGATTGTATTTAGTGACTTACTGAGTTGATGCATGATTGCCCCATGAGTGGGAGACTTATTATTGTATTGTTAATTGATTGAATGATTAAGTTAATGATTTGCCCCATGAGTGGAAGATTATTATATTGTGGATTGATTGAATGATTAAGTTAATGATTTGCCCCATGAGTGGAAGATTGATTATTGTATTATGAACTGAATGAATGCTTTGTTCTGAATATTGTGACCACTGTAGTGAAAACTGTGTGGCTATTCTAAAGTTAAGCTGTTATGAACACTATATTGTGACTTTCTGTGATAAGATGTAATGTTGTGAATATTATATTGTGATTTGTAATGAATGTTTGCCTGGATTTGTAATGGAATAAACAGAATGTTCACTATACTGTGTAATCCGAACCTTAAAAGCTGTTCATAGTAGCATTCTTTTGGGAATCTGCTGGTGCATGGCATTACAGGAGGGCAGGGCAGCTGGGGTTAAGTGATTTGCCCAAAGTCACATGACTAGTAAGTGTTAAGTGTCCAAGGCCAGATTTGAACTCAGGTCCTCCTGCCTTCAGGGCTGGTGCTCTATTCATTGTGCCACCTAGCTGCTGCACTCCCTCCCTTTCTCTTTCTTAGGGAAAAAGTGATAACTAGTCTGAAGAAAATGGTCTTGGTAGGCCTATGGGTCCAGTTACTCCAATTAGCAAACATGGAACCTGGAAAATAAATAGTTCACATTTGTTCCACTGCTTCAAGAAGTTTAGATACTGTCAATGACAAGAAAGCCTCTTGGATGTATAGCTGAATTTGTCAGTAGCAATTTGGTTGTGTTCAATCTAATATCTTAATGTGTCATATTAATCAAATCACTAAATTTGGGGTAAAAGGGAAGAGAAGAGAGTTCAGATTTTTCTTGCATTTCAAACTTTATATGATGTCATCTCTCCTGTTACTTTTACATACCTTTCTTTATAATATTTTCCATTTTTATCATCAACCCAAGTCTTTGTTCTATGAGAAGCAGAGTGTAATGTAGTGATATTAAATTCTCAGAGAAAAGAGTTCCTGCATAATGACTTAGGAAATCATAAATTAACATTATGTATGTTGAATTTTTATTTATTTTGCCAAGCATTTTCAAATTATACTTTGTTCTGGTTTGGCTAAAGTGTTAGATAGAGTCAAGAAAATCTGGTTTTGACTGCTAGGTCTATATGCCGAAGATGTTAAAAAAAAAGGCTCTATTAATACAAAAATACTTAAAGCAGCTCTTTTTTGTGGTGACAAAGAATTGGAAATTGAGAGGATGTCCATCAGTTGGGGAATGGCTAAACAAGCTGTGGCATATAATTGTTATAGAATATCATTATGCTGTAAGAAATGAGAAACAGGATGATTTCAGAGAAACCTGGAAAGAATTACATGAATTGATGCAAAGTGAAGAGAGCAGAACAAGGAGAACATTGTACACAGTAATAGCAATATTGTACAATAAAGACCTGTAAATGACTTAGCTATTCTCAGCAATATAACGATCCAAGACAACCCCAAAGGACTAATGATGAAGCATGCTAACCTCTTTCAGAGAAAGAACTGATATTGTTTGAATACAGACTGAAGCATACTATTTTCACTTTCATTCTTTTTATTTATTTGAGTCTTGTACAAAATGACTAATATGGAAATGTTTTACATTACTGGACATGGTTTCTCAAATAACTAGGTAACTGATTTCTATGACAAAGTCCTCCAAAATCAAGAACTTTCCTTGACTCAGACTTTCCTTTAATCTATAATTAATTTATTCATCTAAACCCTATTACATCTATTTCTGGACCATCACTATCAATAGTACCCAGAACCATGCTATTGGGCAGAAGGAAGAAGCAACCACATTTCTGCCTGACAATGATTACCAAGCCTGGTCAATGATCACTGTCTTTTTCCAGGAAGACTTAAAAGCCCCATGACTGGATTTCATGGATATTCCTCAAAGATCAGTGTCTGGTTGGTGGGAAAGATGAGAAAAGAGGAATCAAACAAGACTCACCTGTTTGATGCTAATGGTTATTCTTAATTGCTTAACCTGTGGACCATCCAAGACTCTCACTTTCCCCCCCTTTTGGCATTTTACTGCTCATAAACATCCTTGCTAGTAACTAGGAAGAAGGGCTGGGATAAGGAAAGAAGATAGAGCAAGTCTGTATATTTTGGCCATTTGTTAAATGGAATAAGGGGTATAGAGATGCCTATGGGACCATGTGGCCCAGCACAGAAGACAACAAAAGAAGTAATTTTAGGTCACTAAACATATCAACCTTAAGGAAACCACATTCCATCTTTTCCAGGGAGTGCTCTCTGGTTACAAAAACTGATGATTTAACCCCACTGTTCATGTCTGCCACAACCAGATGAAAAATGCTTGGGAAAGCAGAGAACCCAACCAAACCATTGGCTTGCTTTCTCCTCTGATTGTCCACCTCCAACATGTCAGAGAGTTGTTTGGACCTCAGAAGCTCTCCAATAAAAGTCCTAGGGACAAAGACTGTTTGATTGATGTTTTAAAAAGATAAAAATGGATCTACTATTTAGAAATACTCGACTCTAGCACTTAGTCTTTTGTACTTGTCTCACACACTTACTGAAAGGTGCTAAACTTGTTTTGTGTTTTAATCCAGGCTTGAGTTAGCAGACAATTAAATCACTGCACTGTATCCATGCAGTCAACATACCTGTGATTATGCGAAGGTTCGAATCATCTAGGAAAAAGGACAGAGAAAATCTAAAATTTGGCAATGACAACCTTGCAGTGTCTTTTTTTTTCTACCAATCTCCTACAGACCACAAGCAATCATCTTGTTGGGGCTTGCATGGTTGATACACACACACACACACACACACACACACACACACACACACACACACACACACACACACACACACGACAAAAGCTCAATTCTGGGAGTCAGTGACTTCCAACATTCACCTACTACTAATCCTATTTTGGGAGAGTCACCTGACCTCCAACTGTGATTCCTAAAAACTTAAGTTCCTGTGAGTCAAAGAATTATAATTCTCTCCTTAAAAGGATGATGCAAATTTAAATACAGACACATACACACACCTTTTTAAACTATGCTATGAAAAAAGGCCAGTGATAGCAAGTATTGCAAGAGAGGAAGGCATGCCATGACCTGATCCTTGCTTTCTGCCCTTGAACTCTTGCATTAATTATAACAAATTACAGGGAGAACAAGTATAGTTTATAAGTATAATAAATTCCCTAATAATAACCTATAATTTAATCAGGGTTATTCCAGATTTTATTTTTTCTAAACAACACATTTTAGAGGAGAGAGAAGAGAATCTCACTACAGATCTAGACTTTTTCTTTTCTTCCCTATTCTATGTCATTAGGTATGGACATTTTTAAAAATTAAGCTTTTGGGCAAACAAATCTATAAGTCTCCATGGAAGCCAGCTGAGGAAGGGAGAAAGTCATGGAAAGTAATTTAACCAGGAATGATATTCTTGCAAGGAAAGCTGATGACACAAAGAGAAAACCCCAACCCCAAGAAAAAGATATTTTGCCATGCTGTTTGATGTAGGCAAATGACAGAACTTGAAGGTGGAATCTGGAAGCTGAAAGGAAAAAGAGCACATTCCTTGGAGTACACATATATTGAGACATGTTAAGACCATACAGTTAGGGCCTAAGGAAAAGGAAAAGGGAAGAAAGTGAGACTGGGAAAAACAGAAATACCATCATGGTGGAGGTCAGATCACAGTTCAAGAAAACCACTTCTGAGTATCTGACCATGCTTTGTGGTGGCTGTCCACCATATCATCTGCCTCAAAAGGTTAAAGAAAATGCACAAACATCACACATTCCTTAAGCATTACTGTTCACCTGTGCATGAATATCTAAACTTTCCTTGATGATGGCCACACTAAATGATATAAATAAAGTAGGCATCCATATGTTAATGGGGGGGGTGGTATTTGGAGATCTTTTTGTCCCCCCACAGAATCAAAGAATCTAAAGTTCATCTAATCTAAATTGAACTTGAAACAAAAGTTTGTTCAACATATCCCCCACCCCAAACATTCATGCAGCCCCTACTTGGACACCTCCAGTAACGCAAGGACTCATTAACAGATGAGGCAAATAATCCTACTTTTGGTGTCCTTTACATTGATCCTAAATCTACATCCCCATAAGATTAAACTTGAGTTCTAGTTCTTCTTCATCAGTGACTTCATCAGTACAAGGAACTCTCAAATGATGAAACTGGACAGCTAGATGGCACAGTGAAGAGAGCACCAGCCCTGCAGTCAGGAGAACCTGAATTCAAATTCTGTTCTCAGACACTTAACACTTACTAGCTGTGTGACCTTGGGCAAGTCACTTAATTCCAATTGTCCTACCTTCCCCCCTCCAAAAAGCAAATGATGAAACTCACCCTACCAATGCAAGAAGGCACCTTCTCTGTAAAGGACAGTCTCAGTTGCCTAGATGACTTGCCCAGAACCACACAACCTTGATGTGTCACAGGTGACACTTGAACCCATGGTTTTGAGGACAACATTCCATCCATTAACTATGCTGTCTCTCCTCTGAGGGCAACCAAAATAAATACGATCTCTCTGCAAACTACCCCTCAAACTATCTAAAAAAGAGAATTGTACAGTTTAAGTTTTCTTTTCTTCAGGCTGCCTTTGAGCAATATCCAGACAATGTCACTTTGACCCTTTTTCAGCCCTGATTGAAGCCCTCTCTAAAGGTGCTCTCATTTGTTAGTATCTATCCTAAACAGAACTCAATGCTGCAGGAGAGATCTGAGAGGGCAGAGAACAGTATAACTGTCCCCTCTAGGCATCTAGTGTAGATGAAGATTCCATCATCTTTTCTTCACTGCCGATCCACACTGTTGAATCCTGTTGAGTTTACAGTCACCTAATACACCCAGTCTTTTTCACATGCTCTGCTTTTTTAGCCACATCTACCATATCTCATACTTGCAAAGTTATTTTTTTCAACCTAAGCATGGGACTTACTTTTATCCTTAATAAATTTCATTTGATTTTAACCACAATGGTTCAACATGCTAAATTTTTTTGAATCCTGATTCTGTCAATGAATATATTAACAATCTTTCTCAAGTTTGTGTCTGCCAGAAACTTAATAAACACGACATTTCCTCTGGTGTACTGAATTCAAGTCTTAGAACTGAAGTCAGGAAAGCCTAGGTTGGAATCTCACCTCTGACACTACCTGTGTCACCTTAGGCAAGTTACTTAATGTCTGAGACTCAGTTTCCTCATCTGTAAGAAGGGGAAAACAATTATAGTGCCTTTCTCACAACTGGCCTCACAGGTGCCCTATCATGAGGTACCAATGAGATAATACAGACAAAGAACTTTATAAGCTATAGAAATTGCTACATAAATGTTAAGGTTAAGTGACTTTTACAAGGTCATACAACTACCAGAGTAAGTACAAACATTTAAGTATTAAGAACTGACAACTTGGGAGAATTATTTGGAACAATGCCCAAATGGGCTATAAACTACATTCCCCTTGACCCAGCCATACCCCTACTAGGTCTGTATCCCAAAGACATAAAAGAAAAGGGAAAAGGCCATAAATATAGAAAAAAAATATTTATAGTAGCTCTCTTTTGTGGTCGGAAAGAAATGGAAATTGAGTGAATGCCCATCAGCTGGGGAACAGCTAAATAAGATATGGCATATGATTGTGATAGAATACTACAGTGCTATAAGAAACAATAAGCAGGATGCTCTGAGAAAAAACTTGGGAAGATTTATACAAACTGATTCAAAATGAAGCGAGCAGAACCAAGAAAACAATGTATACAGTAACAGCAATATTGTAATGGTGAAAGACTTAGCTACCCTTATCAACACAGATGAAAAATGCTATCCACTTTCAGAAATAGAAATGATGAACTCTTGAGTATAGACTGAAGCATATTGTTTTATACTTTATTTTTTTTTGCTTTTTTTTCAACACAGCTAATATAGGAATATGTGTTTGGCTGACTTCATATGTATACTGGGTATCATACTGTTTCCTTCTCAACAAGTGGAAGAGGGATCTGAAGGAGGAATATCATTCAGAATTCAAAATTTTTAAAAATGAATGCTAAAAATAAATAGATACATATATAACCTACAGAAAATGACAACTTGGACATTACTTGTCTAGGTTAATTCAATTTTTAAAAGCCACTAAGAAAAAAATGCCAAATAAAATAGTGATAGGGCCAGTAATTTTTAACTATGTAAAACAATCATTTCAATTTGTGCAAATTCACTAAACCCTTATTAAATTCTCTACTTCATTTTGCCTATGTAGAGATTCTCTATGAAGCTGATTTTCTCCCTCACTGAACAAGATCAAAAGAACCTACATGGAAGTTCTAAATGTACAAGTTTTAATATCCATATCTTTTAAGCCACATCCCAGGACTTCAAATTAACATGTGGTTCTTTCTTGTTGGACTTCAACAAAATTTAAACACACACACACACACACACACACACACACACACACACACATACACCTTTAGTTTAACTATACTTAACAATATGACATTCAGTGTACTGATTTATAAATACGCATGTTATTTTTTTGTACTCACAATTTCTAGTACATGCAATATCAAGGCAATCTATAAAAATTTTATTGGATATTGAATTTTCTGAGTATTTTTAAGAGATGTGACATTAAGGATGACTTCTAATGTAATCACCCCTCATTTCTCACAAAAAAGAAATTAATAAAAAAAACAGGTATATTATCCCTGACTTAAAAGTCCAAAATCCACATGAGTTTTAAAAGTCATTATGAAATTATTTCTCATTCCAAATAATCTAGAGAACTAATGAACAGGTGAAAAAATGATTGTGCTGGGGTAGGGAATGAGCATTAATTAAGCACTCACTACATGTACCATCCAGTATGACTTGCTTTACAAATATTATCTAATTGGTTGATCACAATGACCCTGGAAGGTAGGTGTTAGTGTTAACCCAATCTTACTATGGAGGAAACTGAGGCAGACAGAAGTTAAGTGGTTTGCCTTAGGTCACACTCTTGGCAAGCATCTGAGGTCATATTTGAACTCAGATCTTCTTGACTCCAAGCCCAGGGCTCTATCTGTTGCATAAACTAGCTACATCCAAACTATTACATTTATATGCCTCAAAAGCAAAGTCTATACACCATATGCTTTTTAAAGTAAAAACCTGGAAAGAAAAAGAACTAGTGCTTGCAAAAAGACCTACTTAGTTGCAGCTTGGTGGTGCAGACATTCCCAGCCCATATGTTACTTCTTTCAGTGTTCTGTCCAGGACATTCTCATACAAGAGAACTCAGTCAATTCCTGGTTGTTTCTGCACTTACATATGGATCCCTGATCCTGGATAAGAGGTATGTGATAGGTGAAATGAACCTAAAGTGATCTGTCTGCCCTATAGCTCATTGAAATTCTAATCAAACAGAGGATATCTGTTCACACTGCAAGGTCAAAAACACTGCTTTGTTATGGTCCGTTTGCTCAGTGGCAACTGGTTCAACCTACCTCTGTGAGCTACCAAGCAGCAAATTATAAACTTAGAGAAATAAATCACAGCTGGGCCCCAACTGTGAGGAGTTAAATGATCTTGTTGGGTAAAGGGAATACAAACAAAGGTACAATAAGGCTCACTGCTAATTAGTCAACTGAAAACCTCTCATCTAAATTCCTACCGTGCAATAAATCCAAAGGCTCGTCTCCCTTATGCTACTAATAGATATCTCTTGACTCATCAGTTCAAAATATACACCTGTCTGCCCTGAAAGGCATGTGTTTATACCATTACCCACAATGCCACTGTGGGAAAAGGTACCTTAAATTACATATGGAAGCAGGATGATTCAACTACTAAGAGATCTGCCTGTCTGGTAGCTGGCCAGGTTAGTGGCTAAGCTGGTTTGCATAATATACGAAAAACTTTGGTGAGCCTGCAAGATGCAGCAGTAGCAAATAATGCAGTTTGCAATCTGTACACTCTGGGGGGAAATTAAATAAAATAAATGAAACCATAATGCAGCTAGAAGAAAAAAAGTTCCTTTTGTGAGATATAAGATTATTTTATTACCATACCTACTCAAAAGCAACTCTTTTTCTTATACATTTATAACTTCCAAAAGATAAAAATAAAAATCTCAATTCTTAGAGGAGAAAGAAAATTTCAGAAGCACCAAGTCACCTAAACTTTCTTTTGATTCTTTGAAATATCCATTACTTTATGGGTGTCAATATGCTATTCCTGAAGCAAATCACAAACCTCAAGAAATGAAAAACTCAGTACCTTGGAACAGTAGGTTCTACTACCCTCAGACTGTTCCTTGGAAAACAGTCTATTATGGTTCCATGTGTAAAGCTCTTCCCAGGAGTGCGAGGCATCCAATATGTCACACTCGACACATATAATGGGTATCCCCCAAATCATAGTTCAATTTTAGGCTATGAAAACTTACTTATAGCTACATTCACATGGGACCAGTGAGGCTATCATAGTTTTAAAGTGCACTAACACTTCTGAGATGCCCTGTAATTCTTGTAGAAAATGGTGGTCAAACTCAAGTAGAAATGGGGGCCACTAAATCAAATATAAGGATTCCTGCGGGACACATACTGATTTTGAAAACCACATATTAACATTATCTATTTCCTACTGTTTTTATTTATTTTGCTATTTCCCAATTACATTTTTTTTAATTTTTTTTTTAAATTTTTTGCTCTTTGGAGGGCAGTTGGGGTTAAGTGACTTGCCCAAGGTCACATGGCTAGTTTTTGTGTTAAGTGTCTGAGGCCGGATTTGAACTCAGGTCCTCCTGACTCCAGGGCTGGCACTCTATTCACTGCGCCACCTAGCCACCCCCCCCCAATTACATTTTAATCTGGTTTGGGTAAGTGTTTGGACACTTCTTTTCTGCATTCTCTTCAACAATCCAAGTTACTTCATGGAGGTATTCCTGACCACGGAGATGAGCTAGAATAGGTCTCACCTTTGTCTGATGGGTTTGGTTGGGGGAGGAGAGGAAGGAGAAAGAGAAGAAGGAAGATGAAGAGAAAGAAGAGGCGAGTATAATCTATACAATGCACCAACCATTCTGTCCCAGATCTCTTCCTCTTCCTTTACAAACCCTGACCTAGTATCACTGGGTTTTTCCCTTCTTTCACTCTACACAAGATTCCTTTGTAAATAAAAAAGCAGTCAAAGCAGTTTTGATCATGGCTTATGAATCTCCTCATTCTTGCATGCTCTGCTTTCAGTTTCTCTGTCCCTTTGACAGTGCTTAATCATTTGCTGCATACAGATACTGTTTTAAAAAAAAATCTGTTGATATTATTAATGTACAAAAGAATCACCAATATGCTGACTCAAATTCAAGGTCCTTCCAAAGTGTCCATGTGAAAAAAAAAATCAAAGTCTGAATAGGATGTGCATTAGCAAACATCAGAGTATCACGGCAAAGAGATGCCCTACCAGGTGGTCAGAAACACGACCTTTCCTGGAGTAATGCTATTCCCCACTAACAAACATGGATCAACATCCCATAAGCTATAGATTACCTGAAGCCAAGAATCACATTCAAATCAATATCAATTCTAAATCTATAAGTATTTGCTTACATACTAGGTGAAAAACATGCTTTTCACATACAAAGATGAAAAATTATGGTGCCTGCCATTAGGAAGTTTGTAATGTAACAATAATAACGATGCTTTCAAGCATCACTTCAAGGTTTACAAAGTGCTTTACACAGATTATTTCATCTGATCTCCAAAACAATCCTGTGAGATGAGTGAAGAAGGAAAAGAAGGAAGGGAAAGAAGGGAACTAGCATTTATCATGTGTCTACTTCTGTGCTAAGTGCTTTACAAATATTAAATGATTCGATCCTCACAATAATTTTTCAAGGTAGGTATGATTATGATGCTCATTTAACAGTCGAGGTAACTGAAACAGACAGAACTCCAGCAACTGGAGCAGGGTAAGACAGCTAGTAAATACCTGAAGCCAAATTTGAACTCACATCTTTCTGACTCCAGGCTGGTACTCTAGCCACTGGCATTACCTAGCTACCTCAGAGTACTACTGTACCAATTCTGCAGATGAGGAAACTGAGGCTGAATGAGGTTAATTGACTTGTCTAGGATAGCACAACTACTAGACTAGAGTAAGCGTTAAGGCATATATATATAGAACATGGTAAGTACAACAGAGTGATCCAGAAATAATATTTTTTTCAACAGCCAACAAGAACAGATTTAGACAACTGTCATATAACAAGAAAAATAGATTAGTTCCATTTGGCTCCAAAGGGAAGATCTAAGAGAAACAGGTGGAAGAGACTTGGAGGCAGGAAGACCTGAACAGATCCTACCTCAGATAATACTGACAGTGTGGCTTTTAATGTCCTTCAGGCTCAGCTTCCTCATCTACAAAACAAAAGAGTTGGACCTGATAACTGCTATAATCTCTTCAATGATCCCATGACACTATGAATTTACAAAGAGGAAAAGTTTTCTAAGAATTAGAGCAAACCAAAAGCCGAATGATTTGCCTCAGATGGTGGTGGTTTTCCCCTCATTGGTTTCTTCAAATAAAAGCTGGATGACCCCTGAGGAAGGATACTATAGACCAGTGGTTCTCAACCTTCCTAATGCCGAGACCCTTTAATACAGTTCCTCATGTTGTGGTGACCCCCCCCCAACCATAAAATTATCTTCGTTGCTACATCATAACTGTAATTTTGTTACTGTTATGAATTGTAATGTAAATATCTGATATGCAGGGTGTATTTTCATTGTTACAAATTGAACATAACCCACAGGTTGAGAACCACTGCTATAGAAGGCGTTCAGATACAGGTTTCTTTCAATGTGCACCAAGGTCCCCCCAACTCTGAAAATCTGAGGAACAAAACCTACTCTTCAGTCTGTATCCCAAATGCCTGATATACTAGTATGTAGATAGACAGACAAATAGATAGATATAGGCAGACAGATAGATATAGATGGACAGACAAGTAGATATGTATGTACATCATAGGTACAAATACACACACACACCACATATACATGTGTATATATGGATTTGTGTATAGACATGCAATATATGTAGATATATATATATGCTAGTGTGTGTATATATATATGCTAGGATATATACGTGTGTTTATGTATGATTTAAAATAAATCTTTGCTGATTGACTACCCACCCACTCCTCCTGAAAAAAAAACACAAAACCTGAATCATGTGTTCTTTCAGAAGTAAGGTCCTCAATAATAGTTGTAGTACTAAAAGATAATTGGTTTCATAACTAATCATAAAGTCCAAAAACACCCCAAAGTGATATATTACAACAACATGAATATCCAAAGAAAACTTCTAATGTCGCCACTGAAAACCCCTATAAGTGAAGATAACTTTGGTTTTAGCCATCCAATAGACCTTAGAAACCAATTAGCATAGAAAGTACCACCCAAGAATGCCTGAGCAAGTGGTAAACATGTGACAACCAATGTTTCTAGCTGAGAACCTTAAAATATGGAACTGCTTCCCCAGAGTCAAAAGAGAATTGAAGAAGTGATCAAATAACCAGGCAGTGGAAGCTCCTGCAGGTCCAGAGTAGAATATTCAAAAAGAGAAAAAGGTCAACCAGCAGAAAGTTGTCAGCACATTACTGCATGAATTCAGGGAATAGGATGCAAGATGAATTTTAGTATATTAAATGGATAATTATGTCTTTGTAGAATCCTCAAAAAAAAACCCAACCAGCTGAAGATATCAAGTGTGGCAACAGCTGCCAAAGATAAAATGCCAATCCAGCAACATCTCACGGCCCAAGAATCTTGCATCTTCCTACACCGCAATTTTTGCCAAATTCTTGCTTGATATTTTCAAGTGCAGAAAGAGCAGCCTTTTCAAATCCCTTGTGAGGCCTGAGGATTAAATGAACATACATTCCCTCCCCATTTGCTTGTGGATTGTGGTTTTTTAAATTTTGTTTTGTTTTTTAGATTTTAAATATCTCAAAGCAGGAGGGGGAAAAAAAAGAAACAGAGAGGGAATAGAAAAGGGATTACTTTAAAAACATTATAGATAATGCAAAACAAATTATTATTCCTTTTTGTCTCATAATCAGTGGTTAAAACATAATTCGACAGCTAGGAATAAGTATTTTCCTGTGACTAATGTGTCAAGGAAGATTCTGTGTCTTGGGGGAGAGCAGACCTTGTACTAAACACTCACATATCCCACCAGCCATCCTGACCACTACTAGGGTGGTGGGTATTCACAAATACACCTTTGTACCCCAAGAGATTAATGTGATCAAGACACACATGTGCATAGTCTATAGCAAGTCACTGACAGTGATATACAGGAGAGAAGTGACATCGTCATCAAGGTCACAGATGACCAAACAAGAAGGTGTAACGGTAATGGTAATCTGAAGATCTTCCCTGCCCCCTAGTAGGCTGAATGTAATCACATGGAACCTGTGGTGGCAGGAGTTTGCTGAAAGGTGGAGCAGAGCCCACAGGAAGCTGGGAGTCAAAGCAGTTAGACAGGATGAAGGAGAGATGATGGTAAGCAAACAGAGGCTTGTGAGTAAATGTTTGTTAGTGGGAAGACTAAAGGATGGTGTGGCTCTCTGTTACCTTGTGGTGTATTAACTTCTATGTTGCTATGATGGATTCTGTTTCCTAGTGTTGGGATTTGGTTTTCTGGTGTCTGAATAAATGTTTTGCTTCTGTCTTCTATATGGAGAATCTGTTATATTTTGTGATTGAGCACTATGCTGCCATATTCACAGTCGCCACCTGCACTGTGAATATTGAGATGGCACTACAGAAAGTCAATCAATTACATGGTAAGAGTGAAGAATCAGAAAGGACACCATCCCTATTAGAAGCAGGTAGTTTGTACAGTGAATACAGCACTGGACTTGGTAGTCAGGGATACCAGAGCTGAAATCCAGCCTCTGATACTTAACAGCTATGTGACTGTGGGCAAGTTACTTAATTGGTCTGCCTCAGTTTCCTCATCTGTAAAATGGATACAACAATACTTACTTCCCAGAGCTGTTGTGAGGATAAAATGAGATAATGTTTGTAAAGTGCTTTGAAAACCTTAAGAGAGTTGTTATTAAACTATCTATTGTTATTATTTGAAATACTTTCTGGCAGAAGAGCAATTATTCAACAAGCAGCAATGGAAAGAGACCAGGATTTGGAGTCAAGAGAATCTATGTTTGAATCCTGGCCTTGTTACTTATTGCCTATGTGACCCTCAACAAGAAACTTCTTGTCTTTGGATCATATCTATAAAATGAGATTATTGGATTCAATGACCTCTAAGTTCTGTTTGTTGTTCAATCATTTTTCAGTCATGTCTGACTCTTCATGACCCCATTTGAGGTTTTCTTGGCAAAGATACCAGAGAGGTTTACCATTTCCTTCTCCAGTTCACTTTACAGATGAGAAAACTAAGGCAAACAGGATTAAGTGAGTTACCCAAGGTCACACAGCTAGTACGTGTCTGAAACCAGTTTTGAACTCAGGAAGATGAGTCTTCCTGACTCCAAACCTGCAGCTCTATCCACTGTACCACCTAGCTGCCCTTCTAAAGTCCCTTCTAATCTAAATTTGTGATTATATGATCCTGGACCCAGAGGACAAAACTATGCACAATGGCTGCAAGTTACAAAGAGTGGAAGTAGGCTGGATATAAGGAAAATCTCACTAACAATTAGAACCATCCCGAAGTATAACTGGCCTCTTCAACAGGTGATATGTTCTCTGACACGAGGGATCTCCAAGCAAAGACTGGAGAACTACTTAAAGGGTGTGTTGCAGAAGGTACTCCTGGTCCTTTCCTGGAAGCATTCTAGATTTTCTCTACCATGCCCCAGTGTTGGGTCCTTCAGTCTCCCCTTGTCATTTTTGGCTTCCTTTATGTTTAGTCTTCTGCCATAAGAATGTAAATTTCTGAGGTGATGAACCATCTTTCTTCTTATATTTATATTCCTAGTACTTAGGACAGTATCCAGCACACAGTAAGCGTTTAATAAATGCTTGTTGTTTGACTGATTGCTTAATTATTCAATTATTGGCTAGACTAGATAGATGGTGTATAAGGTCACTTCAAACTGTTGAGTTTCTATGATGGGACAACAAATCAACCAATTTGTTTAGTTTGGGTTCAATCAAGGAACATGGGCCCACTGTAAGGCCTAAATAATTTCCAAGCTGCAATACAATCTGATGTCCTCTTCTTGCTCAATTCTGGGCCAAGTTTATTGCTCACGTACAGTTTCTCTTCTATGGTAAGATTCTCTATAGAGATGAACTATTGCATGTTACATTGGTATACTTCCAAGAGCAGAACTGCAAGAAGGCCTCCTATGTGTTAAGTGAAACCTGTTGGGAGTTTTTATGGAAAAATGCAGACAAGGAGTCTACCTACCTCTTCATCTCATGTGTCCCTAAAGCAGCAATTCTCAACCTGTGGGTCGTGACCACTTTGGGGGTTGAACGACCCTTTCACAGGGGTCACCTAAGACCATCAGAAAACATTTATTTCCCATGGTCTTAGGAACGGAGACACAGCTCCTCTATCTGTCTCCAGGCTTGTCCGCCCACATGCAGATATGCCCACATATGAGTATTAAAGGGTCACAGCATCAGGAAGGTTGAGAACCACTGCCCTAGAGAGACATATGCAGCACAGTTGATGCCAACAGGTTTGTAAGAAATGACAAAACTGGGTACCCAGCCCCTAATTTCAAAGCTACAGCTGTAATGCCAGATAGGAAGTTCAAAGAATCAGGTTTTCTGAGTACAAAGGGAAAAATGTTTTTCTTTTATCTCTTGGACTTATGTGTCTTTTGGACATAACACTTCATGTGTCTTTCGGACATAACATGTTGTTCAATGACCATGCTGAAGAGTTTGAGAAACTCAACTGTCAAGTAATTGGTGGTTTAGAGATCTCTAACTTTGATTAACTCACATGAGTTAACACACCCAAGAATCAAGGTGGTCTGGGATCCCTACATCCTAATAGCGTCAGACAACAAATGGACTAATGCTCAGGACTGTAGCAGATGAGGAATGTCTCATCATCGCTGAGAGTAAGGAATCCCTTACCAAGTTATTATCAGCAATGGATGGAACTAATATTATTAAGATGTTACTTCACAGACTCACTTCCTTTCCTAACCTTACTTATCTTTGATGAAATCCAAGCTGTTTTTCATGAGTAGATCACCAGAAATATGCTATAGTCAACTAATAATCACCCATTCAGTCTTGTAATTTAGATTTTCCTGAGATAATGGTATTCCATAGTTTGCAGCCATGTAGTATAACTGGGGAAAAAATTATATGAAAAGAATGAAGTTGGCGGGCGGGGGGCGGGGGGGGGCAATGCTTAAACAACACGAACCCACTGTAAGAATCGAATGACTTCCCAACTGCAATACAATCTAATGCTCTCCTCTTACTCCATCCTGAGCCAAGGATTGTCCATTCATTGTCCATCTACAGAATCTCTCATGTGGTTAGATTCTATATAGAGATGACCTAACTTCATAGGCTATCCATTCAATTTGCCAGGAGAGCATTCTTTATCAACTGGACCAGGGCCGGAGGGGAAGTTTATCTCTAGCAATCAGAAATAAATATTTGTTGAACTGAACTAAATAAACCAAGGAAATACAATACAGTTCTGGGGCTTGATGCAATCAGCATCATGTGATAGGAGCATTTGAAGAACTGCATTAACAAGAAGGATTCTTTCTCTTTGAACCCTGTGCACATCTCCTGTCACTCTAGAAAAGACCTTAGTTAAGCCCAATTTTTCCAATTTGGTTTCTCAGTTGTCCCATTTCATTACTCAGTTGATTTGAATATTTAATGGAACATCTCCACAGTCACATGCATCATATAATCTACTATGACTTTAACATATGCCTGGAAGACACACTATTTAAGGTTTCATTTTTTTAAAAAAATCAATATACAATAGACACAGCAGGTCCTTAACATCCTCTAAACTGCTCAGTCAGATATGACTGGTCAGTCAAAGAAAGAGTTTGAAAAAGTCTATCAGCTTGCCAACTCAGGCTGTGCACAGGGATAGAGACATTCTATTCTTACAAAGATATGATAACATGAGAAGGCAGCTATATGAACCAATAGCTACTGACCTCAATCACTTAATTTTTTTAAAGAACTATCTGTGATCTTTTCCATTCATTTGGAATCATCATAACATGCAGCATCTTAAAAATCAAACCCTGAATGCCTTTGAAATTTTGTTGCTCAGAACACAGATTTCTTCTACAAATATCTAGTCAGTTCAATCTCTTCCCAACTGTCATTGCTACTTCCTCACAAAGTGCAGCATTTATCAAGATATGTTAGAACCAGTGGTTCCACTATTATCACTGATAAAGAGATTAAATTTTAATTCAATAAACACTTATTAAGCTTTACTATGTGCAAGACACTGAACTAGGCACTAAGGCTAGGAAACAGAGACTGGACCTGTGATTTAAATAACATGAGGAATCTCTACCAGGGTAAGTCAGCATCTTCTCTCATACATATCATCTCAAAGATTTGCCTAGAGCGCTAAGAGTTTCATGATTTGCCCAGGGTCATTCATGTTAATAAAAACTATTTTATTTAATTCCTTCAGAAGTTCCTCCCAAAAAAAGCAAAAAATAAAAAAATTTAAAATTCTTCCCTATAATTTTTACAAAGCAAACCTTTAAAATGTCTGGATTTAATCAACATTAATCACTGCTCACTGTCTATGATCTGACTCTCATGAGAACAGTAATACCATCCCCTGGGGGGAGCCAGTTCTCAGGCAAATCCTACTATCAAAGCCTAACTTGCTGCTCATTGCAATTCAACTTAACACACATTTATTAAATATCTCTTCTGTGCTTAGCACAGCACCTGGCATGTAGGAAGCACTTAATAAAAGCTTGTTGATTGACTGCTGGGAGGCCCATACTAAGGACTGAAAATACGAACACAAAAAAATGAGAACTAGATCTTTATACTTTTCTTTTCTTTTCTTTTTTTTTTTTGGCACACACCAAATAGAGGTTAATCACTTTACTTTAAAGTAGCAAAAGGTATGTACTAGTCTTTACAGTAGAACCAAAAGAAAAAATTTGAGAAAGAGAAAAAAAAAGACAAAGCAAGAGTAAATTAATTTAGGCTTGGTTTGTTTTTTATAAGAGATCACCTAAAACTGGCACTATTTTTAGGCTAGCAAGCTAAGTCCTGCATAAATTCCATGCAAGACACTCAATTCCAACTGCAAATTTACCACTTTCCCATGTGCCAGCACATTCTACAGCACCTCTTCCAAACCCTGTATATGGGCATGAGAGTGTTTAGGTGTGTCCAGGAAGCAAAGATTCTGTTCTGAGATTGCAGATATCCAATCCAGATATTTCTCTCCTTAGGAACAAACCACGTATTGGATTAAAATCTAAACTAATCATAGGTCTCCCAAGATCACAGAATTAGAGTTGGAAGGGAATTCAAGAGTTTAAAACTTAGAATTCTAGACACTGGGGGCAACCTATGCAAAAGCTTGGAGATGGAAGAAGAAATACTAAGTTCACAGGACAGCAAGGAGACCTATTTGGTTGAAAGGCAGAATATGCAAGAGGGGCTATATAAGTTTGAAAGTTTGGCTGGAGCCAGATTGTGAATGATTTTAAATGCCAAGCTGAGGAGTTTCTATTTTATGCCAGAGGCAATAGGGAGTGGGCCACTGAAACTTCTTGAATGGGGCAGAATGGGGTGGGGAAGGAGATAGGGACATGAGCTGAATTGTGCTTTAGGATTACACCATGTTTTGATAAATGATCCCCTGAAAATGTCTACCTTCATTTTACCTTCCATTTACCCTAAGACCAAATTCTAAAGAATGGTTTGTATTGACTTCTCTTCCAAATTAAAGATTGTTAAATGTGAAAAAATAAATATCTACCTTCACATCATTAATGTTATTATGGCTATTTATATGTTAGAAATATGAACATTATAAAGAATATTATATAAAAAAAGAGAGTTTAAAACTTAAACTCAGAGATACTACCCAAATTATTTTACTATAATAGAATTCCACAAATATCACTAAAGAAACCCATCCTATAGGGTCTGAACACCTTTCTGTTACAGAGGCTTTCATCATAATGGTGTTGACCATCACACAGCTAAACATGTAAATTCAAGTTGTATACATATTCATTCAGCCACTAGGATGGTATTTAGTAAATGATTACCTCACCATGCTTGCAGAAAGAATTAATGCAGGACCAAAAACTGCCTGATTTAGTCCCAGGATACAGATGAAAACACTAAGAAAGTCAGATTCAGTAATAACACCGAATTTGATACATTTTTCTTCAAAGAAAATAAAAATATTTTGTAAATATCTCATTACTTTCCTATAATTTCTATTTTAAAATTCTGAAGTGAAAGACCAAGAAAATAAGGAGGAAAGAAAGTTATATAATAACTTTTTTTTTCTCCCAAGGTTTCTCCCAAGGTTATATAATATATTAACACTAGTGCAAAAAATAGAATATAATATTCTTACTTTCTAGTCCTCAGTTTTTCATAATCAGATTTTTCAGTTAAATTCATTGCACTTTGATGAGTACTTTTCACCCCTACTATGTTCTTTAATAGCATACAATTTTTCATGTTAAGGTGAACACTGTGAGCAAAATGCCTTATACAGAATAGGATTAGTACAACAGTTGCTCACATTTATACAGAGCACTGGCCTATATTCCCATCAGGAAACTGAGGCATTGATGAGTGACTTGTCCATGGTCACAGAGCAGTGAGCTTCAGAGCTGAGATTCTGTATCAAGCTTCTAAGTTCAACATTCTTCCCGCTATAGTATGTTGCATTTCAATATGTTTTCTGAATAAAGTGACAAGTAAAAAAGAAAACATGGATATAAGTGCCAGGTGAGGGATAAAGATAATTAGATGGAAAGAAGCATAGCATAATAGACAGCTAGCCTAAAAACCAGGAAGGCCTGGGTTCAAGTTCGCCTCTGACATAGTAATTATGTGACCCTCAGCAGAGTAACCTCTCAGTACTCTGCGCCACTCCCTAAGAAAAGATGCTGAACTGCACTAGTAGAAGGGATTTCTTCTTCTGGAAATTCTTTATATCAATAAAATCACAAGTCCAGTTCCTATACTTTTATTAATATTAATTAATTATACTTAAAAAATTAAAAGCAATAAAAATAACTACTTATGAGCATTTGCAGGAATGCATCAGAGTGATGGGGAAAGGTTGCACTGAATCCTAGGAAAGTGGAATAGATTGGAAATTATAAAGTAGATTCTAGTTTCAGCTCTGCCAGTAATTAATAACAAGAATAGCTAGCAATTATATAGCACTTAAAGGTTTGAAACATGTGGAATGTATGTTACTTTAAATGATCCTCACTACTCTGCTGCTATTATTAATACACATTTTATTGATCAGAAAAGTGAGGTTGAAAGAGACTTGTACAGGGTCACACAGCCAGTAAGTACTGAGTCTGACTCCAGTTTCACACTCTCTAGTTGTGTGAAGGAAGAAATTTTCCAACCTCTCTAACCCTCAGTTTCATCAGTAATAAAATGACTAAATCATCTTTAAAATCTCTTTCAATTCTAATATACCATAGATTGGACCTCTCTGTACTTTTAAAGAGTAGGAGAGATTTGAGTTAGGCCCTGGCTGTGCCCTTATCTATACCCCACAAATAAGGAGAAAGGAGATTTTTAAAAATGTAATTCGGTAAAGACAACAGCTTAAGAAAAGGCCTGGGATTGGCAATGAATGAGACATATTTGGGGGCAATGTAAGAGTGAGCGGAGGGGTCATGTTAGGAAACAAAGAACCCATTAAAATAGAGATGAACTTCACTCATTTCACACCACTCTGTGTATTTTATATCCACAACTTACAATTATGCAAAACAGAAATATAATTAATCCTCATGGTACGTCACTTTTCTCAAGTCCCAGTCCAAAAGAAGTTTAGAAAACGACATAAAAAGAGGTTAGAACTGCTTCTCTTGCAGAAACGAGATTCTTAAGATATTTGAAAAAAAATATTCTTGCTGGTACCTTTGCTTCTAAGAATTACCAAGAAAAAATGTTGTCAAGTTGACAACCTTACCCATTAAACTTGGACTGTGACTTGTATAAATTACTTCAGAAATACTGGCTGATAGTAGAGCACTGGACTTGGAATTCAGAAGGCCTGGGTGCAAATCCAGCCTCAAAGACTTATTAGATGTGTCACCCTGTCTATGTCTTCTTTTACCGCATGACTGACATGAAAATCTGTTTTGCATGATTTCCTATGTATGCCCTGTATCAAACTGCTTACCATCTCAGGGAGGGGGAAAATGAAAAAGGGAGTAGGAAAACTTGGAACTCAAAATGTAAAAAAAAAAAAGTTAGATGTGACCCTAGGCAAATCACTGAACCTATTTGACTCAGTTTCCCCATATGTAAAATGGGGATAATAATAGCACCGCCTCCAGGGATGGTGAGGATCAAATGAAATACTTGTAAAATGCTTTACAAATCATATAAATTTCATCATCATCATCATCATCATTATTAAAAGAAGTAGATATTACAAATGGAAGATATAGTTGTTTATTACTTTATCAACCAATCAAAAACAGTTCACAGACTATTAAGGATACACTGTGATAAGTGGTTGGGGAGATACAAAAGTCATATATGTCAAAGTCCCTGTCAACTTATAATCTAGTAGGAGAGATCTGACATAAATAAAACAATTAAAGTACAAGAGTTCAGACAAAAGGAAAAAGTATTACTGGAATCAGGGAAAGCTTCATAGAAGAACTGGCAGGAACTGGATCTTGAAGTAAGAAAAATGTTTCACTTGGAGTCAGAAAGTCTTGAATTCAAATTTAACCTCAGATACTTACTAGCTATGTCATACTAGGCAAGTTAACTAATATCTGTCTGCCTCAGTTTCTTTATCTGTAAAATGTTGATGTAATAGTACTGACCTACCAGAGCTGTTACAAGGATCAAATGAGTTAACATACGTAAGGTATTTTGCAAACCTTGAAGATCTAAATTGATTTAAATGTTAGCTACTATAACTGAAAGACAAGCAGTAATGGGATAAGTAGAGACAAACGTTAGAAGTGAAATCTGGGGGCAGAGCCAAGATGGTGGCGTAGAAGCAGCAAGGTTCCGCAGCTCCTACACAACCACCCTAAACACCCATAAAATATGACCCCAGACAAAGTCTAGGACTCTTAGACTCACAAAAATACAGAAAACACATCTCTCGCAGAAGGCAGCTCAGCAGCAGGGGCTCATCACGGTGGGCCGGGAGCCGAGACCGGCCCAGCCTGAAGCCACAACCGCGGGCAGGCCCTTGGGGGTGGGAAGGAGCCAAGCTGAGCTGAGCCGCACAGCAGCCAATCTGCAGGAGAGAAGATCTACAGCCTCCAGCACCTCCACATCTACCAAGGCGTGAAAAACAGGAATTGGAGAGGGGCAGCTCAGCAGGAGGGGCTCATCCAGCAGGCTGGAAGGCAGGAAGCTGAGACCAGACCAGCCCAAAAACGAAAATGTGGCCATGGCCAGGAGGAGCCGCACCTCCAAAAGCCACAGATTGAGTCTACTTCAGAGAAGATCTAAAGCCCCTGAGGGGATCTTCAAATCCAGCAAACCAGGATCAGAGACAGTCAGTGAAAGTGAAACTTTGAAACTTAATTTGGGGAAGGAAAAGTAGTTTGGCTAATCTGCCCTCGGGGCAAGGAAGCAGTGGGGAAAGGGAACTGCTGGAACCAGTAGCGGCCCACACTGGGCTGCTTCAGAGACCCTGGCCTGCAGACTCCTCAGGGGGGCTGAATGCCTAGAAGCTATACATCAACTGAAAAAGGACTTTGAAAACCAAATAAGAGAAGTGAAGGAAAAATTGGGAAGAGAAATGAGAACGATGTGAGAAAATCATGAAAAGAAAGTCAACAACCTGACTGAAGAAAACAACACTTTAAAAAATAGATTAACTCAAATGGCAAAAGAGGCCCAGAAAGTCAATGAGGAGAAGAATGCCTTAAAAAGTCAAATTTGCCAGATGGAAAAAAGAATCTCAAAAGCATTCTGAAGAGAATAATTCCTTCAGAATTAGAGTGGAGCAAGGAAAAGTTAATGATTTATGAGAAACCAAGATACTATTAATCAGTTACAAAGAAATGAAAAAATTAGAAAGCAATGTGAAATATCTCCTTGAAAAAACCACTGACCTGGAAAACAGATCCAGGAGAGACAATTTGAAAATTATTGGTCTACCTGAAACCCATAACCAAAAAAAGAACTTGGAAAGCATCCTTCAAGAAATCCTCAAAAAAAAAATTGCCCTGACGTTTTAGAGTCAGAGGGCAAAATAGAACTTGAAAGAATTCACCAATCACCTCTTCAAAAAGATCCCC
>CM053593.1:98260890-98288548 GCA_028646575.1 Pseudocheirus occidentalis | reverse complement strand
GGGCAGGGTCTGGGGGAGGGATGCTGGAAGCACACACTTCAGTAAAGGGACAAGGACAGGGTAGAGAACAGAACAAGGCGGGGGGGGGAGGGATAGGAAGGAGAGATAGATGATCACTGTCACAATATGTCCACTATGAAGATGTTCTGTATAATCACACGTGCACAGCCTGTATTGAATTGATTGTCCTTCCAGTGGCGTGGGGGACAAGGGAGGAATCAAAAGAATCTAGAATTTAAAGTTCTGCAATACCTGCAACTAGGAATTAAGATAAAGGAATGTAAATATACGTTATTGCTTTCTGAATATACTCTAGATGTGTAGGATTATAGATTTAGAGTGGGAAGGTATCATGAAGATATTTTCTATGAATTACCTAATTGCTATATCAAGGTAGATAGGGGCTGGGATAGGGAGACCCTCCCTGCCCTACCAGAAAGTAAGAGAGCAGAGCAGGGGAGGGGCTTTACAATGGGATTGCTGTTTTAGGGTTGGGGCAGGGGAAAGATGGGGAGAAAATTTGTAATTCAAAAATATCATGAAAATGAATGATGTAAACAAGAAAACAAATTTTAAAAAAATTTTTTAAAAAGTGAAATCTGTTCAAAAGAGGGGAAAAAATCATGAAGGATGATGCATTACATTTCTGATGTGCTTATTTTGATATAATAAGAGTATATTACAATAAGTGATATTTATATAGGACTTCCCAGTTTATATGTAAAGCTTTACATACATTCATCTCATTTGAGCTTTCCAACAACTCAGGGGAGGGGGCAGAAATGGAATTATTATTATACTTACTTTACAGAAAGGAAACAGTCTCAGTATCACTAAGTGACCTGCTCTCAACCCAGTAGGAAGTTTAAGTATCAGAGGCAGGATTTTAATCTAGGCACGCTTGACTTCATAGCCATGGCCTATATGGAAGACTGTACTGCCCATCTACACACCATCAAGTATATTATAGTGGATATACTCATTGGCAGTTGAAAATATGTAACTAAAGCATAGCCAAAAGGTCATGGCAGGTGATACAGTTCCAAGAAGAATCCCCATATGTATGCTGAAAATGTTTATAATTCAATTTAATTTTGCATTTACAGAAACTGATGGAGTGAAAATGGAGAAGTTTTACCATTGACTGGATTCAGAGAGAGAAGAGGTGAAGGCCAAGCATAGATGTGTGGAAGGTTATTGGAATTAGAGAAAGGGAAGAATTAGAACTAACATAAGATAGTAGAGGTCAAATGGTTGGAAAGAACCATAATAGAAATCAAAGAGTGGAAGAGAGAGGGAGAGCGAAAGGGGGAGGGGGAGAGAGAGAGAGAGGAGAAGGAGAAAGAAGAGGAAGAGGAGAGGAAGAAAAAGAGGAGAAGGAAGAGGAGGAGGAGAGGAAGAAGAAGAAGGGAAGGAAGAGGAGAGCAAGAAGAAAAAGAAGAGGAGAAGGAGGAAGCATTCAAGCAGTGAATGGCCAAATTATAAATGTTCCCAATTGGTTGAGTTGGATAAAGATGCTAAAAAAAAGTCACTGGGAATGGTAAAGAGAAGGCAGAGGTACAATGGCAGTGGAGGTAGAGGTAAAGAAAAGAGAATCCTAGAGTAAAAAGGAGAAAAGGGTTTGGGTAGTTATTATACAGGATGATGGTGTCAAAAAAAAAAAGGTATTTTAAAAATAAGTAAAAAATGTTTATTTCTACCTTGATATAGCAATTAGGTCATTCATAGAAAATATCTTCATGATACCTTCCCACTCTAAATCTATAATCCTACACATCTAGAGTATATTCAGAAAGCAATAACCTATAATAAATAATAATAAACCCAGAATAAACTCTGGGTCAGGACAATGAGCTAAACAGAAAATGATTAGGTTTAGTCTGCTTTTTCTCCTCTCCTTTGCCTATCAAAGTAAACAATGCTTGTAGAGACTGGGGATGCTTAGTCAGAAGAAAAGAAAACTTAGAAGACTGGAGTTATGGCAAAGGGAATAGGAGATGAGAGATGTATTCAAGTATATACCATGGGGAAAAAGGATTAGACATGCTCTGTTTGGTCCCAGAGGATGGAAGCAAGACTAATAAAATAACTTCTCTTGAAAGCACAAAAAAGCAGCCATAAGTTTGATATAAGGAAAAACTGTCTAATAACTAAAACTTGTCAACACTGGAATAAACTGTTTTAATAGATACTGGCTAATCATCCCTCTTCTACAAGATCATTAAGCATGCTTTAATGAGGAGTAGGGCTAGGGGGCAGGGGATACCGACATTTGGGACAGGTGAGAGCAGTTGTCTTTTGATGTTCTTTTTAATTCTGAAAGTTTGTGATTCTGTAAGAGATAAAGATACCAGCAGGGTAGTATAAAATTTTGGGGGTAAAGAAAGTAAAAAGGGAGATTCTCAGTATGAAAAATAGAGAGATGAGTTTCAGGGAAGCTAAACATGACAGTTTTTTCTATGAGTCTGAAGGATAGGGTAAGGATAAAAGAGAGAGACAGAGAGACTGACTGAAGTCTAAGACTAATATACAGTGACCAGGAAACAGATTTGTATTCTGGTAATTCTACAAGTATTATCTGTATGATCTTACTCATTTAATTTCCTTTGAAGGCCTTTGGTTCCTGTTATCAAAAATGAGGTGGTAGGAGTAGTGATCAATGACAGGCCCCTTTTAACTCTGATTCAAAGATTAAAAAGGTCAGAGTATTAGAGGTATTCATGATAACTTCTAAGGTCTCTTTCAAATCTAAAAGTCTGTAATAATATTGGGAGAAAAGAACCAGAAGAGAGGAGTGTCTAGACTAGAGGCAAATCCATCAGCGAAAAGAACTTCCAACATGTAAACTCCCTCTATAGACTATTACAATTAAACAAAACCACAGGGCAAAATCTATGCAAAGACCCAGAGTGGAATTCTTTTAAATGCAGTGAATTCCCTATGGTAAAATAAGTTTGATGCTCCATCTCAACTCTGAAGGGTTTGTATGCTTGGACACACATCATACTGGAGACAGGAGGTGATGGGGGAGGTAAGATGCACCAAACTATTGATTGTTTTATATGTGTGTGCGTGTATATGCATATATTTTGCATATAGATGCAAATATTATATATGCAATATATACTGTATATGCAAAATATCTTGCATATATATGCAAAATATTCCACCTAACAATCATAAAAAGGTAAATTTCTCTTTCAAAATAGTGCTAAATTGAATTCAGTTCTAATCATGAAATTGTCATCTACTAGTTTAGATAAGTAACTTCATTTGCTTAAACTCAGTTTCTTCTTTTGTAAATTGGAGTAATATACTTCCCTCTCTTGGTTATAATGTTATTTTGCAGATCAAATCAGTGTTTGTGAAAGCTGTTAAAATCTCTGAAGTGCTCTGAAAATGTAAAGAAAAGGTGTACTTCTTAGGGATAATTGTTAATAAAGTATGTTAGAGTAGAATAAATTTTAAAACAGAAAGAATTAAAAAAGCAAAATAGTGCTAAATTATCTGAGCACCAAAGAATTTAAAAATCCAGATATCACACATTCCCTGTATTCAAAGACAAATGCTTACAATTTCTTCTCCTATGTAATAACACTGGAGAGGCTCAAAAACCTAATTTGCTTTCTGAGCATATTCTAGGTTCACAGGATCACAAATTTAGAGCTAGAAGATATTATGAAACAATTTTGCATGAATTACCTAATTAGCATATGAAGTCAGAAATTTAAAATGCCTGTTTCAGAGTTCAGTACAGAGTTCACTTCCTAAATCCCCTCTGAAGATGTTCAATGAAGCAGGTGTTAAAGAATATAGCTTTTTTTCTTTCTTTCTTCTTGTACTTTTTACCTTTCTATAGTTAAATCACTTCCAATATTTTCTTCAAGGGACTCTACATTTTAAGTAATTTTTATAGTGTTTTTATAAGTGCTATAAGTCTGAGTATAATTCTTTCAACTGTTAATAATAAGCATTCATTTATTAAACACCTACTACGTGTTATAGGTGCTGGGGGCACAATTACAAAGGAAAAATACTCATTTCTCTTAAGTGCCTTAAATTCCATTATAGGGGGAAGATTTTTCATAAAGAAAGGGGAGAGGGGCTTCATGAGGCAAAGCTAAGAAGGGAGTACATGCCAGGTATGGGCAACAATCAGTCAAAGGCATGGGGGTGGGAGATGGAGAGTCATGTGTGAAGAATGGAGAGGTCAGTCTGACTAGATTGTAGTATAATAGGGAGAGTGTACACATACACAGTAAGGCTGGAAAGATAGGCTAGAGCCACACTGTGAAAGGTTTTAAAAGGCAAAGAAGATTATATTTTATCCCTAAAGGAAACAGGTTATTGTTGGAGTTTACTAAGGGAGTGAGGTGGTTAGATCTGCTCTTAAGGAACATCATGTTGGCAGCTGTCTAAAGGATAGACCAGATCTGAGTCAGGGAGAATCATTAAGAGGTCACTGCAATAGTCCGGACAAGAAGTGATGAGGACCTGAACCATGGCAGTAGTTGTATTGACCTCTTATTCCTTTAAGTCCCAACTAAACTCTCACCTTCTACAGGAAGACTTCCCCAACCCCTTTTAATTTCAGTGCTTTCCCTCCATTAATTATTTCCTATTTATCCTGTATATAGCTTGATTTGTATATATTTGTATATTTGTGTGTGTATACACATGTACATACATGCGCACACGCGCACACACACACACACACACACAATTCTTCCATTGGATTATAAATGCCCTGAGATCAGGAGCTATCTTTTGCCTCTTTCTTTAACAGTGAGTGCCTGGCACATAGTAAGCCCTTAATAAATATTTACTCACTGATTGAAAAATATTTATCAATATAAATAAAAACATAGATAATGTTAACTATACCAAACATAGAAAATATAGTAAAACATAGATAATGTTAATATGTGGTTGGTTTTCTGAGTCAATATGTGGTCTTCAAGGATCCTTACATATGGCTTAGTGACCCCTTCTATAGTTTGATAGCAATGCACTACATTCTCCTCTTGCTGAATTAGATCACAAATGTAGCCATTCTTACAGATTCCTTAGCCCCTGTCAAACCACAATTCCAAACTCTAGAGTTCCGTACTCCCCTCTTACGAATCCAAAACTCGCCCAACAAAGCCTGGTCTGAAAGTAGTGTAAAATGGCAGATGTGATTAAGAAAAGGGAGAAAAAGTCAGTCAAGGAAGGACAGAAAGAGTGAAAATAGGCTTTATAGATTTCTTGTATTATTGTTGGTTGTTGTTGCTATTGGTTGGTGGTGGCAGTGATAATGGTTGTGGTCATGAAGGGAGGAAACATGATGGGGTTTTAAATTTCTTTCAAACGTCAATGGCTTTTTCCATATTCTAAGATATGGTGAACAACCCCCTCTATCTCCACCTTTTAAACTGTATTTTCATAACTTCACCTAAAGAGTAATAATGATTTTGGATTGTTGGAGATGACATACTCCAAAGACCTCTCTCCTCTAACACACACACACACACACACACACACACACACACACACACCCCTTGATCACGCTAGCTGATCATCTCTGAGTCTTGCTGTATTTAGATGACAGATGCAGAAAGGATAGATTAAGGGAAGAAGATGAGGAAAGGATGATGGAGGAGGAATAAGACATTGACAACTACAGTCTGCATAGTGCTTTATCATTTTTTAAAAAGAGATTTCATGTACTCTATTCTCCCTTAATCTTTATCTAGACATCCCATCATGGAGGATAGACTATATCTTTCCCACTTTACGGATGAGAAAACTGAGGCCTAAGTTACAGACTTAGTAAGTGGGGGCACCATTTCTTACATATCCACCAAAAAGCAACAATTCATCCATTGTTGTTTCAATGGTACAATCTGGTCTCAAACTATTGCAAGCACTACTAGAAGCAATGAAATGAAGTCATGGAAAGAAAGCTTCCTCTTAGAAGACTTTTTGTAATTCAAGAGCTCTTAATGCTATTACAACTAAAGGGCATTTATACAGTATTTTAAAGTTTGCAGAATAGTTTACATACATTATCTCATTTGAGTTTTATAACAATCCTGTGAGGTGAGTCCTATAGGTATTATTATCTCCACCTTGCAGATGAGAAAAATGAGGCTTGTAGAGTGAGGTTGGTTAGATGACATGTTAAGTTATTGTTCTGTGGGCTTATCATTAAATCTTGTCAGAGGCAGGATCTGAACCCAGGTATTCTTGACTTCTAGACTAGCTCTCTATACTATGTTTCTTGTTGATGTTGTTTGACTCTTTGTGATTCCTTTTGGGGTTTTCTTGACAAAGATATTGAAGTGGTTTGCCATTTCCTTTTCCTGCTCATTTTACTGATGAAGAAACCAAGGCAAAGAGAGTTAAGTGACTTGCCCAGGGTCACACAGCTAGGAAGTAGCTGAAGCAGAATTTAAACCCAGGGAGATGAGTGTTCCTGACTCCAGGTCTGGCTCTCTATCCGCTGCTGCCCATAATCAAATAACTACTAAATATCAAAGGTAATGTTTGATACCAGGTCTTCCTGATTCCAAAACCAGTATTCTTTCCATTACACATGATAAAAAAAAAATGGAATGGTATTTAAAATTAGATTTCAAAATCACCAGCTTCTTTAATCTGACAGGAACAACTGTTTTCAGTAATCGAGAGAGAGAGACAGAGAGAGAGAAAGAGAGAGAGAGAGAGAGAGAGAGAAAGAGAGAACAAGGTCCTATTCAGCAGCTGGAGTCAGCCAGGAGAAGGATTTGCCATTCTCAGCAAATTATTTTGGCAACAGGGAATTAATTAATGCTACATCTTAAGTCTGACTTGAAGGGAGTCACTATTTCTCAGCCCACAGTCAAACTTTATGCATCTATTAAAATTACATTTCAAAATAAAAAAGGAATCAGAGGAAGAAAAGAAAGGGTGTTGTAAGAAGAAATAGAAACAGCACCATAATTAAAGCTTTTAAGAGGGACACTCTAGAAGCTGTTTGAACACTGGCTTGTTTACAACAGACTATAACCCGGACTTATATTGAAATATAAGACTAAAAAAAAAAAAAGAGTCTGGTATAAAAGTAGTAAAAAGTGAGAAAAGTTTCACCAGGTCACTGGAGCTACTGCCTGAGGCCAGGTTAAAAAATAACACCATTGTGCTCAGTACAGGAATTCACCACTTCACCCAATCTGAATTCTCTTACTATCCCCACCCCACTTCATTATGGTCCCAGGGGAAGAGATAAAGACTAATAGGAAAAGAAAGATCCCCACCCTGTCTAAAAATGCAACTTCCCTGATTCCCTTGTCACTCACATGCCCACAAAATGCATTTATTCTCTGTGCTTTTAAAATGTATACATTTATTTCACACTGGCTGGGAGTTGTTCCCTTTATGCGTTCCTTCGGCCACATCACTGTGGTCTCATTCCTAGGCAGACAACACCTGACATGAGACTGCTCATAAAGAAGTGGTACTGAACAATGCTTTTGATGATATAACAAACCCAATTTTCTTCTGCTCAACTTTATTCTATTAGCCTTTGATATCCATCCAAGCACACTAGCTTAGGAAAACCCTTGCAGACCAGACCATGCTAGGGGCAATGGGATAGCATCAGGTTTGAGCAGAGGCTGGAGCCCTAAAACGCCAACCCCTAAGACAGGCATGATTACACACTCATTTATGTTGGCACTGTACAACAGCATTCAGGCAGGTGACTGCTTATGATCTTTGGCGGAGGCAAGGGGGGACCTAGGAGGTAAGGAAGTTTCCAATTTCTGTAACTTCGAGTTACACTTCTGGGTCAAAGATTTGAATCAAGAGCCTCAGACACACCTTGGCAACAGTCATTACTTCAGGAAATCAGACACATTTTGCACTGAAGGATTTGGCATTAAGTTTCCTGACCTACTATTCCACTGTACAAGGAGGAGAAACATAAGATCCATCATGTTTATGGACTCTAATTCCCACAGGTAGAGATGGAACTGTTCTAAGCCACCGAATATAACCAAAGGGAACCTATACGCTAAACTCAGAAGCACTGTGGTACCAACACTGAGCAAGGAATGACCTTTGACCTTCCTTCCATAGAATCCAAATGCTCAATCCTGCCAAGTAGCCTAGACCTGTACTCAAACCTGTTTCCTCCCTGCCCCCCTTTCCTGTGAGTGTGCTTCCCATAAGTTTAGAGGCCCATTGGAGCACAACCATACTAAAATCAGGCATGCAAAAAGGGCAGCATTGTGTTTAGCTTGAACGGAAATGGTATTCTGGTTTTTCTTTAGGCAACTTTTTTTCTTTTGTTGTTTTCAGACTACAAGAATTTATTAAGCATGTACATTATGCTGGGTTAGGGACACAAAACAAAACAGTATCATTATTATCATTATTATCCCTAAAATATACAACATTTTATTTATAATATAACTGAATTAAATTTAATTTTTTTCAATAAATACTTATTTTTTAAATTTTTTAATTTATTTTTTATTAATATATAAATAAATAATTTTTATTTCCACATCCCTCTTTCCACTGGATAAATAAAAAAAGTACCTTTACCACATAAGCATAGTCAAACAAACCAAAACAAACTAAATTCCTGCCTTGCCTATGTCCAAAAAGCATAGGCTCAATCTTTATATTTGATCATGTGCCTTCTGGAACATTGATTGGCCATTGCATTGATCAGAGTTCTTAATTCCTTCAAAAACTATTCTTCTGGTTCTGTTCATTTCACTCTCTATCAGTTCATACAAGTCTTCCCAGTTTTCTCTTTTATCATTTCTTTTTTTATTATTAATTGATTTGCTTATTTACTTTTAGTTTAGAAGATTCAGTTCCACAATCCCTTGAGTTTCAAATTTTCTCCCCTTCTTCTCCCTCTCCCCCCCTCCACGCACTCATGTATAGAATCTGCAAATACTTTCACACTGGACATTAGTCTAGTTGTATAGAAGGATTTTAACCAACGGAGTGAACAATGGGAAAGAAGAAACAAAACCAAACACGAAAAAGAATGATGGCATGTAGATTGCTTTAGTCTCCATTTAAACTCTGTTCTTCCTAGATCTTTCTCTGAACGTAGACATCTCCTTCCATCTGGAGCCTTATCTTATAATTGCGTGCTGCTGAGAAGAGTCCAGTTTATCAAAATTGGTCGTCACACATATGATGTGTCTGTGATTGTGTACAAATTTTTCCTGCTTCTGCTCTTCTCACTGAGCATCAGTTTGTATAAGCCTCTCCAGGTAAATATGGAGTCCATCTCCTCCTCATTTCTTATACCACAATAGTATTCTATTATATTCACATATCACAACTTCTTTAGCCATTCCCCAATTGATGGGCATCCCCTTGTTTTCTAGTTTTTTGCCACCACAAAGAGAACTGCAATAAATATTTTTGTACACATGGGTCTTCTTCCCACTTCTATGGTCTCTTTGGGATACAACCCCAGAAGTGGTATTATTGGGTCAAAGGGTATGCAATTATGTATAGCCCTTTGGGCATAGTTCCAGATTGCTCTCCAGAATGGCTGAATCAGTTCACAAGTCCACCAACAAGGCATTAGTGTTCCAATTTTCCACATCCTCTCCAGCATTTGTCATTTTACTGCTTTGTCATCTTAACCAAACTGACTGATGAGATGTAGTACCTCAAAGTTGTTTTGATTTGCGTTTCTCAAATCACTAGTGATTTAGAGAATTTTTTCATATGCTTATATACATCTTTAACTTCTACCTCTGAAAATTGCCTGTTCATATTCTTTGACCATTTATCAACTGGGGAGTCTTTAGGCAACTTTAACCTACTACTTTTGACAGGGTAAAAAAGCAATTAAGAAGATTGATTCTATGACATACATTCTAAATTGGGTATCTTGTCCTGCAGGAGAGTAGGGGGGAAGGAGATAAGAGGGGGGATGATGGAAGGGAAGGCAGGTTGGGGGGGCAAGGTTGTTAGAAGCACACACTTCTGTAAAAGGACAGGGACAATGTAGAGAATGGAACAAGTGAAGGGAGGGATAGGAGAGAGGAAATATAGTCAGTCTTTCACAATATGTTCGTTGTGGAGATGTTCTGCATAACTACACATGTACAGCCTGTATTGAACTGCTTGTCTTTCCAGTGTCTGTCCTCAGTGGGTGATGAGGGAGGAAGGGATAGAATCTGAAGTTTAAAGTTCTAAAATCAAATGTTAAATATATGTATAATTATTATTGTTTACATGCAACTGGGAAATGGGTTATGCAGGCACTGGGGTACAGAGATCCATCTTGCCCTACTGGAAAGTCAGAGGGGTGATGGGGGAGGATATAGAAGAGAGCAGATCGGGGGAGGGGGTAGGTATACAGTGGGATTGCTGTTTTGGGGTGTTGGGTAGGGAAAGGACAGGGAGAAAAAAAAGACTGTTCCTGTCCTCTAGGAGCTTACACTCTAATGGGGGAAGACAATAAATAAAAGGAAGTTGAAGCAGGGAGGGAGCCCAGGACCTGGCCCAGAGCATGATGTTCATGAACAATTTAACCAAGTAGAGTAGCCACCATCTCAATAAATTCCAATGGCTCCCTATGTTCTCTAGGATCAAACAGAAACTCTTCTGTATGACATTTAAAACTTATCAAAACCTGATCCTTTCCTGTCTTTCTCTTCTTTTAACACTTCTACACACTTAATAGCCCAGCTATACAGGTCTTCCTGCTGCTCCTCATAGAAACATTTCAATCTCTCATCTCCGCATGTCTGCATTGGCTGTTTCCAATCCCTAGAATGATCTCCAACTTCCAATTCATAGAATACCTAATTTCCTTTAAGACTCAGTTCATGCATCACTTTCCATGGGAAGACTTTCAAAGTTGCTCCAGCTGCTAATGCCGTCCCCTCTCAAACTACTTTCCATGTGGTGGTGGTGGTGTTTTTCAGTCCTGTCAATCATGTCTGACTCTTCATGACCCCATCCGGGGGTTTTCTTGGCATAGATACTGGAGAAGTTTGCCATTTCCTTCTCCAGCTTATTTTATATATGAGGAAATTGAGGTAAACAGGGTTAAGTGACTTGCCCAGGGTCACACAACTAGTAAGTAACTGAAATCAACATTCTATTGACTTCACGACCCAGCTGCCCCACCTCCCATGTACTCGGTATTTCTGTAGAAATATACATATAGATAGATAGATAGATAGATAGATAGATAGATAGATAGATATAGATAGATAGATAGTCTCCCCTATTAGAATGTAAGTTTTTTAAGAGTAAGTACTATTTTGGCTTGTTCTTTGTTATCTCCAGCATTTAGTCAGTTGTATGCCAGTGGTCTGGCATACAGTAAGCATTTAATAAATGTTTGTTAAGTAATCAGACCCCAAATAATCAATGAGATATTATTTGTAAAAGTATTTAGCATAATGCCTGGCACATGGCATATCCCTTTCCTTCCCCACTCCTCTGACATAGGAACTCCACAATTTACAAGGTACATGAACAAACTGGAAGGGAGGCAACCAGTAAAGGGAGTCCAAGTCTTGACAACTGAGTATAAATTGGAGGAATAAGGAATATTTACTCTGAGTAAGAAAATACTTATGACAGCAATCTTCAAATAACTGTGATCTTTTCACTTTTAACCTGTGATGCTTTGTCCCACAGGCCACAGCTATAGGAAAGTTTAAAAGGAGGTAAATTTCAGTAAGACAAGGGAAAAATCTTAACATTTTTAGACTGAACTGACCTGAAATGGAAAGAATTGTCCTGAGGGAAATGAGTTCTCTGTTAATGGGGCTTTTCAGGCATAAGATGCTATAGGCTGGCTCGATGACCTGGACCAAAGGTGGATTCAATGACTTCCTGAGTCCCCAGCCTGATTCTATGTTGTTGACTCATTTTCAGTCCTGTCTGATTTTTTTGTGACCTCTTTTGGGGATTTCTTGGCAGAGACAGTAGAATGGTTTGCCATTTCCTTCTCTGCCTCATTTTTACAGATGGAGAAGCTGAGGCAAACAGGGTGAAATAACTTGCCCAAGGTCACACATCTACTAAGTGTCTGAAGTCAGATTTGAACCCAAGAAGATGAATGAGTTCCTGACTCCAGGAACAGGGCTCCATTCACTGCATCATCTAGCTGCCCAATATTCTATGTCCTGTATGTTTTCGTTCTGTTTTGTTTGAGATTGGGTCTTCCTATCTAGCCCAAGTTGGACGTACAGCAGCCACTCAGGGGCCTGACCCCATCACTGGTCAATACAGAGATCTAACCTGCTTTGTTTCCAATTTGGACCAGCTCTACTTAGGGCAGACTGGTAAGCTTCCTTCTTCTTCCCTCCATGGCAGTCCTACTCCCAGCACCAAATGGGTATCAGACTTCGTGGAGGCACTCAATCAGCTTTAACCCTCTACAACTCAAAACTGAACACAAATGATTAACCAACCATCACCTCCCCAATAGTAGTTACTACATGCATCCATCACAACACAAAGCTCTATGATTTATTCTAAAATTTAATTCTGCCTTAAAAATAAATATTTCTCAGGGACATATACATGCAAAAATTTTTATGTACACACATATATACACATATTTACATATATGTATTATCAATAAGAAATATTTATTTTTTGTAACCAGAGTAAATAAAGCATTGAATAAAGTTCTGAACCTAAAGTCTGGAAGATCTGAGTTCAAATATAGTCTCAGACTCTTACTAGTTGTGTGACTCTGGGCAGGTCACTTTACCTTTTTCTGCCTCAAGTTGCCTCATTTGAAAAACAGAGATAATAATGACGTGAGGTTAAAATGTGATATTTGCAAAGCACTTTGCAAGCCTTAAAGACCTACATCAATGCTAATTGCTATTAACCAATCTGACAAACAAGGTCAAATTACATATAAGAAGTAACAGCAGAATATGTATAAGTGTGTGTTTGAGGACCCTGAAAAATCATATGCGCTTCTGGGACCCATAAAGACTGATGGTGAGAGTCTAGGATTTCCTTTGTCAATACAATGACAATGCTGGCTAATGTAATTAACAGCCCTTGAAATATGTACAGTACCCATATCAACAAGGCAAATATTCCAAGATTACCGTGTAGGCCCCAAACAAGTCCTGGAAATGGGGAAAATGTTGCATGACCTCAGCCAGACAATGAGAAGCTCTCTAATGCTATAAAAACATAGCATCACAGCAATGCCTAATGAGAAAGTAAACAGTACATCTCTGAAAATAACCAAACAAGTTTCAAAACACAGTAACCATGTACATACTCCTACAGCTAAGGATAAGGAACTAAAGTTTAACCTTCAAAAATAGTAAGAGAAAAAATAAAAGGTTTTGTCCAAAAAAAAAAAAAACACACCAAAAACCAAAAACCTGAGAAATCAGGCAGGGACTTCCTCACCAGGGAAAACTTGGAAAAACCCCATAGCTAAACAAAAAGTGATGGTCACTGCCAACAGATTCCTGGCTCTCGCTTGCTATTATTAAATATACTTCTGTTTGACTAAGAATTCTTCCACGTCTTACAAAAACCATCTTTTCTTTTGGTGTCCAGAAAAATTTGAAACCCATGTGTTTATAAGAAAACTGTTGCTATGCAAATGATTAAAACACATTACAGAAATCTTCCCTTTGAGTCAGAAGTGGAATGACAGCGGAGGAAGATGGCATTAAAAAAAAAAGTCCTTTTTCAAACAGCAACACTGGCAATGAAAAATATAAAAAGCAAAATGGAAAACAAGATAAAATGGGGTGAGGGTGGTGGGGTGGGGGGTAAATCTTCAGCTGAGTCATAGTAACCAGATTGGATCCATGACAGATTTTGAGGAAATTAATCTTAGACTGTGGGTAGTGGGTTGGATGCCTAAAGGGCTCTTCAACTCTCTAATTTGTATCCTTTCTTGACTAAATCCACCCAGTTCCCACCTTCTAAATCACTTCAGTCAACATCAAGAATCAGAATATAAAATAGACATATGTATATAAAACATCTCTATTTTACTCTGCCATTCATAGTGATTCTATTTTTCATCTTCTTTCAAAAATATCCTATTTTGATATATTTTGTTTTGAGACAACGGTTATTTCCCAAGAAATAACCAAACTTATTATTAACAGCAAGGAAAGATATGCCCTTTAACTTTGATAGTATAGTATTAAGACTGATCACTGTACTGGACTAGTTTTGTTGCCTCTCCATGTTAACTTTATTTACATTATTATATATAGTTACGGAAAATGTCCTTTTAGCTCTACTTTCTTCACTCTGTTACTTCATAACATATAGTCCTGTATTTCTCTGATTCCTTTATATTGGTCAATTCTTATAATGTAGCAATATTCCATTATGTGCATTTAGCATAATTCTTTCAGCCAGACCCCAATTGTTAGGTCCATAATTTCTTTCCAGCTTTTTCTTTTATCATTAATATTGTTGCTTTGAATATTTTTGTATATTAGAGTACAGAGCAGTTTGGATTTGATTCTAGAGGCAAGGAGGTCAACGAATTTTTTTGAGGCGGAAGTGACATGATCATCCCTGTGCCTTAGGAATATCAGTCTGACAGGTATCTGGAGAAGTGATGAGATACAAAATACTTAAACTTGTGCACAGGACCTTTTGACCCAAGGATACCACTACCAGGCCTATGCCTCCAAGGGTCTTCTTTTGTATTCTGTGATCATATCTATGTCTATGCACACCAATTCACAGATATACTCCAGAAACTACAATATCAACTTGGGACTACTTGCCCCCAATTCAAAAAGGAGATAAGGTTAGACATGCTAATGCCTAACCTTAGAAAATGATGTTCTATTCAACCTGGGGGAGTTGGATCATCGCAAACATTTGTTAGGTGAAAACAAGTTTGGTTGGTTATAGACAAAGGCTTATTTTTTAAGCACAGATGGTTGAATGGTTGTCTCCTCCAAGGGGTTACCCACAAATGAAAGGCAGACTTCTCTTTCTAATCTATGCAAATATTTTACTCTGCAGGGCATGACAAAGACTAACTGTTTTATGTCAGACACTCTCCAGATCCCAGGTGCTCTGAGAGATGCCAAAGCCCATCTCCACCTGTGACTGGGTAACTCAGATAACAGCTGGATGACTGGAGAGTTATTCATTAACTAGTTCCTAATGAATGTTGTTTGGACCTTCTGGGAAGCACTCCTTTGGAAGTTTGCGCCCCACCCCCAGCTTCTCTTTGGATGCAGAGATGGGGGGAAATTTTCAATATTCCACCGAAGCCCACAGCTGTTTTCTAAACTTCCCAAGAAGGCTCGGATTCCCAGGAGCTCCCAATGACTACTTAGCAGCAGTCTGCAACATGTGTGGAGTTCAAAAATTTGGCTAGAACCACAAAACCAAAAAGCCCGAAATTCTGGAATGTCATTTTGTCCAAGCAGTTTTTTCTACTACACTGCTCCAGAAATCATTAACTTATTGTACTGCACTATGTAATGGTACCTTTTAGGAATATTAGACTTAAAAGTTAAAAAGGACCTTAGTAAGCACCCACTCCAACCTACCCATTTTACATGCAAGGAAACTGAGTATGGTTAAGTGACTTCTCCAGGGCCACAAAAGATAATAAATGGTGCGGTACTGAATGGGACCTAAGCCCTTTTGACTCTAACTTTAGCACTCTTTCCAAGTACCAGGCTGCCTTCAGGAATTGTGGGCGGCACTCTATAAATAATGAATATAATATAATTAATTCTCTTACTTCTTCTACCTCATTTTCTAATTCTTGCATGCTCATTTTCTTTCCTTTTTTCCTTCTCCCTTACATGACCCTGGGCATAGCTTGAAAAGGCTGGTGTCCTTCAGGGCTCAAATGGTTCCAGATTTTGGAACAACAAAGAAAAAAGGCAATTCCCCTAAGGCTCCAGTACCCTCAGTCCCAAATGTCTTTCATCTCTGCCAAAAGAAAAGAGATATACTCATGGGTTAAATGGTAATAGTAATGCCTAGTTTTCCAAAATCTTCATTCCTATATTTTCCTACTTTTTTCCCTCTGAGTTAGAGAACCATGTAAACATTTTATACTAATGAGGCATCTCAGAAAGCTCTAAGGCCAATGAAAATGTACATTGTACTGTAGGTATGGGAGGAACACACCACCTCATCTCCCCTCTCTCTTTTTTCCCCCAACAGTTATAATTAATAGTAGTAGACCATAGGGTTTACTACTGACTGATAGTCCAGCCAACCCTTGAAAAGGGAGGCAGGAAAGCTTTCCTTTCCCTCCATTTTCAGCACAAAAAAAAAAGAGAAAGTCATAGCAGGCATTCCTAAATCTTTAGCCTCGTATTTTATAGGTTCCTTCCCACCACATGAATGAATGACACTGAGACAAACAGATTTCCAGCTGGGGTCTGAGTGTCCTCTGTGTGATTGTGACCAAGAGATGGTTTCAAAACTCTCAAAAACAAGGGGTGGCTAGGTGGCGCAGTCAATAGAGCACCGGCCTTGGAGTCAGAAGGACCTGTGTTCAAATCCAGCCCCAGACACTCTACCCAAAAACTAGCCGTGTGACCTCGGGCAAGTCACTTAACCCCAGTTGCCCTCCAAAAAATTAAAAACAAACAAACAAAAACTCTCAAAAACAGCATCTGAATTTCAGGCCAGGAAGCTCCCCACGCACCCCACTCCCACCTACACTCTATAACATGAGCAGGTTAATTGTGCAGCAAGTACAGAAGGGAGCAAGGATTTCCTCCTTCATTCACATCAATCATAACTATCCTAACCTAAACTTGAAATTTAAAGGTGCTTATGGTTAAACCTCAATAATATATAACAACAGCAATTCTAGTATCTTTGTTATTTCATCATTTATAACTTACGTATGGATGGAATGAGTCTTCTTGTCTAGTTTGTCTCAGATCAAAGGAAGTCTTTTTACAGCATTCTTGAGGTGGTCATTCTAACTCATATAGTTTCATTCCATTGCTAAACACCTACAAATTTACTAGAATAAATTTTGTCTCCACAATTTTTTACTTACTGGTCCTAGTTCTTCGTAGCTCCAAATGGTGGAGTTACGTGTAATTTTTCAGACATGGTAGCCCTTTAAATACTTACGGACTTCTACCATACTTCTGGTCCTTCAACCTTAGGTGGTCTGTTCTCTAAGCTAAACACCCCCATTTTCTTCAATCATTTCTCATATGACATTGTTTCCCCCCCCCCCCACACACACACACCATCTTGGGAGGTCACGCTCCTTTGGCAGCAAATGTTCTACCAGCTCAATATTTATATAAAGAGCAGTGACTAGAAATGGGCACAAAACTCTAAATGTAGCCTGATCATCTCCAAATGCATGAGCCTTGCATGTATGATGACTATGTGTTCAAAGTTCAACAGTGAGTCATTTTCTTCTAGGCATACTACCTTGTCATTTCATTCAGGATCTCTGCTTCTCATGCTGTGTGCCAAAGGTGAGATGTGTAGGTTTTACACTATTTTCTCTGAAAATCTGAAGTCTGAAATATCCAATTTATTCACTAAATGCCTTGTTGTATCTGAAACCCTTTAACTTTTCATGGTGTCTACTTATTAAGAAATTGGCTATGATTATATCAAATAACAAGAATTCTTTTTTTATACAGGGACAAAATTTACCATTTTCCTGTCAAAAGAATCCCAAATGGACGCCTGTCTCCCCTTCAGTCAGTAGGAATTCTATGAAATATTCGTGTACTAAACATCTCATTTCCACAGTTCACCAGCATTTTAGGAAAAGAGCCTGTCCCCAATCTGGAATCCAGGCAATTAATTTTGTTTGGGAATTTTCTCCAACCCCATCCCCCAAAAGATCACATGGTTTGACATTTAATTTCTAAGTGAATATCTATAGGTTTGCTTTAAACATACATTTTCTCGAGTTTCACCTGACCCAAGGAAGATGCACTACCCACAAATTTTACTTGATATTTTCTCTCAATGACTTTTCTAGGAAGTGAGAGAGCTGACCACATCATTCAAAATAAAACCATTAAAATTTTAAAGGAATTATTGAAGTCTTGACACTGTCCAACCCAGTTCTCAGTCTTATCTGTACAATTTGAGCCCCATACCATTCATCTATACAGGGTGCAAAGAAATAAAATGTGCTTACCTTGTGGCCTCCTGCTGAAGCTGTGACACATTTGGCACATAGAACATGACTCCAAAAAAAAGCAAAGGCTCGTTCGCAAATTTGTCCAGCTGCTTCTTCAGAGGTTTTTCCAGCTCCACCCATCGTGCTTGCTGGCTCTTGCTAAGAAACCAGAGGCCAAAATAGTGTGTCTAGATAAAGGAACAAAATAACATCGGTCAATTCTTGTGACTGGCATCTCAGGACCACACGGCAAAGAGCAGGCAATGCCTACCCAACCCACCCCTAACCAATGTGAAATCCATTCCACAAAGAAGGATCTGGCAACCTTTTCCTTTTGCTCTTTGTGGCTAAACAGAAGAATCTACCAGCTTGCAAACCAACATGCAGTATATATCCACTTCAGTGCTTCTTGTACATTTAACAGCATTCACAAAAGGCTCTGTGGGAATCAGGGGCAGATGGCATCAGTGCTTTATAGAAGTGACGACTGACTTTTTTGTTTAATATCTGGAGACTGACATCTTCAACTGACATCCTATCTGAATGCTCCATGATCTTATGTGAATCATACTGAAGGCTGTAGAGTAAATAACACCTGATTCCTATGACCAAGGCTACTGTAAATGAATGCCTCTGTGTAGTAGAATATTCTCAAACAGTAGTAGAGAGAGATCTTCAGAGAAAAATTGATTAACCCCTTTAAGGCTTAAATAAAATGCTTGAAAACATATCACACCCCGACAGTTTATCATACGTAGCTTGCTGCAAAATTCTCTCTCTCTCTTCTCTCAGGCACTGAAAGCAGGATTTCTACTCCATAGCAGCACCTGGAGCCCCCAGTGGTTATTCTTGATAGATTATCATGGGATTTAATAGATAAAAGTGAGATTTTCATCTTTAGACTTGAAGCTTCAACCAGAATACATTTGGAGCAACATGCTAAATGATTAACACAGGCACTTCTATGTATCTAAGTATTTATTATATCACACTAGGATTTCTAGATTAGCACAACACTCACTGAAAAGCACACCACTGCTTTTGAAGTTGTGTTTTAAACCTAAATTCCCTCCAGGAATTGCTTGTAATGTACCTAGAAATCTTTCCAGTCATGGAAGTAAAACTGCAGTGTTTAGTTTCCTAAATATAATCAGGTTTTCAGTATTAATGCTCATGTTCTTGCTTAGCTGTATTATTATCACCAGAGCTTCACCTCTAGATTTAACTATTCAATAACTCATTCAGTCATAAATCATAGATCTAGAGGTGGAAGAAATTGTTTTTCCTTTTTATTTTACAGATGAGAAAAATTAAG
The DNA here is from genome assembly GCA_028646575.1 of Pseudocheirus occidentalis. Taxonomy (NCBI): domain Eukaryota; kingdom Metazoa; phylum Chordata; class Mammalia; order Diprotodontia; family Pseudocheiridae; genus Pseudocheirus; species Pseudocheirus occidentalis. The sequence goes on along the minus strand of CM053593.1, from coordinate 98,269,115 downwards.
TGTGATCTTATCTGTGGTCAATCGATAAACATTCATTAAGTGCCTACTCCGAACCCTGACACATGCTGTATGGGGTGATCAGGAGGACTAGCATCTCTGGAATGAGGGTTTCCCAAGCTCTTTTCAAGACTGGTCATCCACCTTCCATCCAACTCTCACCTACAGCTTCAAGAAACTATAGCATGCTTAGCGATCACAACCTGGTAAATCATCTTGACAGCCATGCTAAACTAGGATGAAGGTAACTAACAGGCCTCAGAGTCCTTGATGAGTTAGGGGGACGTCTACCCCAAGATGTGAAGACTTCCCCTGGTACAATGGGTAGATGAGAACAATTTGTCCCAGCAGCCATGAAGGTGGCTGAAGCAGGTGCTGTGGAACGCTAGAGCTTGGTCAGGCATTGAAGATGCTACAGTCACCCACTGCATACTAGGCCACTGCCAGTCTTGACTTTTGTCCTGACACCTCAATGACTCAGGAGGAGAGTGAAGCTGATAACTCTTTGTATCTCTGACTAACTTAAATTCAATTCACTTGAAAGTCAAGACATCACCCTGTGATGTCATTGGTTTTCTTCCAAAACAAAAGACAAACAATAACTCTGTGCCCTGGTAATATAGCTACACACTGTAGCATTTTCTTACAAAAAACAAACAAACAAACAAAACAGTTCCTACTCACTGGAGAAGCTTTACATTATAGATGCCTATTTAGCCATGCATTCAAATACCTTGTTTGCACACATGGCTACACAGTCCAATGACTGCTGGGATTGCAAATGAATTCACAGATATATCTGAAACAGGAACAGGAAGAAAAGAAAAACTACATTCTTCTTAAGAAATGGGAGTGAGCATACTTACATCAGGACCTACTCACCATAGGTCTTCAATTGCAAAAGGCCAATAAATGGAGCCAAAGCTCTACTGATGTGAGCAAAAGAATGCAAAGGCAAGGATGAACTAACTTGAGTGAATTTAAGTTGAAAGATTTTTTTCTCCCTCTGCATTAATGCAAGTGTGAGATGTAGGGCTAAACATGATTATTATTTGTGATGTGGAAAAGAAACATAATTGTCATGTAAGTAATAAGTAATGGGCCAATTCTAAAAGCCTTTGATATTACGATTATCTAACATGTGAATAGTTATTTTAGTAATTTCATATAATTCCTTCTCCTAAGGTCTTGCTTGTTTTCATCATATTGGAGTAAACAAAATTTCCAGCACTAGAAAAGAAGCTATCTAGGAATGCAGGGGAAAAGACTATATGGGGGGGAGGGGGTGTGTGATAGTGAATGGGGGTAGGGATGGAGACAATATATTCCCTAGGATTTTATTTGGTTCACATCCAAAGAATTGAAACACACCAACTCATTATTACAGTGTCGTCTAAAGGGTCCATGATAATGAGTTAATTTTGATACTTTAATAAAAACAAAAAACAAACAAACAAAAAGAACTCCCCTGGGTGAGGTCCAAGACAGACTTGCCTTGGGATAAACATTTTCTAGAGAAAACAGTGTCATAACAAGGGGCCAAAGGTGAGTTTGCATATAATTAACATATACAATGGAACGCTTTTTTAAAGGCTGATTAAGGGGAAATAATCACACATATTTCACTGGTTTAACTGAATGTCACATCTGAGATGGCAACATTTAACTGACTGTAGAATTAATAAGCATAGACGATGATAACATATCAAGCAACAGAAGAATTCTAGTGTACCTATAGTAAAATACGTTCCTGGTTCACTCTGAGATTAAAATTGGATGTGATGAAGACTATCATTTCTAAATCTCTTTATTCCTTCTTCTATCCCCATGCAGACAATCAAGTAACATCTCCTCCTAAAGGACATAGTGAAAAAATACACCAAAGACTAGTTTCAAATCCTGGTCTTGTCTTCTTTGTTTTAAAAGGGCAACTTTCATTTTATTTCAGGTATATTTTTTTTTATTGAAAAACACTCATTTTCTTTCTCTCTGACCTCCCCTGTAGGGAGAAAAGCCCTCACAATTAATGAATAATCAAGTAAAACAAATTTCCTTTTTGTCCATTGTATATCTCATTCTGAATTTTGAGTCACGTCTCTGTCAGGAAATGGGTAGTCTGCTTACACATCAGTCCTCTAGAATCATATTTGGCCATTGCATTCATCAAAGTTTTTAAGTCTTTCAAAGTTGTTTATATAATGTTGTTGTATATTGCAGTGTTATTGTAGAAACTGTTCTAATTCTGCTCACTTCACTCTGCATCAGTTCATATAAGTCTTCTTTCCAAATTCTTCTGAAAACATCCCCTTTGTTCATTGTATGGTCTAAAAGTATTCTATTATACTCATATGTTATCATATTCATTTATTAATTTAATTTAACATTACATTATATGTTACAGTATTATATCATACAACATAATTGTTCAACCATGACCCCACTAAACGAACATTCCTTTAGTTTCCAGTTCTTTGCCACTGTACAAAGAGCTGCTAAACATGATTTTTGTACATAAGAGTCTTTTGCCTCTTTCTTCTATCATTGCAGAATATAGACTTAGTAGTGGTATTGCTGGATCAAAGGTCATGCAGCTTAGAGACTTTTGTGCCATAGTGCTGGACCATTGCAGAGCCCCAATAATAATGCTATAATATGCCTGTTTTCTGGCAGCCATTTTTTTTAGCATATTTGCCAATCTGATGGGTATGAGACAGAACCTAAGAACTCTTAATTTGCATTTTTCTAATTATTAATTGTTTGGAGCATATTTTTTATACATTAAATTTCTTCCTTTAAAAACTAAAAATCACCTCTTCATCCTTTGACCCCGTTATCAATTGTGCAATGTCTTTTACTCTTTTAAATTTGAACCCACTTTTTATATACCCCAGAAAGGAGATATTTATCAGAAAAATTTGCTGCCAAGATTTTCTCCCAGTTAGTTTTTCCCTTATGATCTTAGGTCATTATTTTTGTTTGTGCCTAACCTTTTTAAATCTTATATAATCAAAATTGTGCCTTTTATCATCTGTGATCTGCTCCATCCCTTGTTTGAAAGAGTTTTTTTTTCCTTACCAGTAGATCTCAAAGGTAATTTCTTCCTTTTTCCTCTGATTCATAGACCTCTTATATCCAAGTCATATATCCATCTAAAACTAACTGTGCTATATGGTCTTGTGATCATCTAAACCTAATTTCTGCCAAGCTGCTTTCCAGTTTTTGCAGGGTTTTTTGCCAAATGGTGAATCTTTACCCCAGAGTTGGAATCCTTGGGCTTGTCAAACACTAGTCTAATCAATTCATCAATTTTTATATGGTATGTAATTAATTTGTTCTAATAATCAACCTCTCCATTTTTAATCAATACCAATTATTTTTTTTATCACTTTGTATTATAAACTGAAATCTGATGCTGCAAGAACCCCTTTATTTCCACTAGATTTTTCAGCATTTCTCTTTAGATTGTGGACATTTTGTTTCTCAAAATAAATGTTATTATTATTTTTGCTCTCTCTCTACAAAGTAATCCTTTGACAATTCAATTGTTATGGCATCCATCATTATCTTGATGTATAATACTTGGGAAGTTATTTCCCCACCCTGGTGCTCAGTTTCCTCATGTGTAAAAACAAGTAGTTTAGAACAGATGATGTCCAATGTCCCATCCAGTTCTAAATCAATGACCCTAACCACAAAGTACAGAAGCAAAAAAAAAAAATTACACATGGAGGCTAGGGAAGAAAAATAAGAGTTACCAAAAATCTTTGCCAGTCCATTAATGATGCTAAGCCAGGGCTTTAAGTAATCTGCATAATTAAATGACAAAGCAAGCCTCTTCTAATGAAAACTTCAATTTAAAGTACAAAATAAAATTTCTCCATAATACAATTCCTACAGGGCTCAGCATGTTTTACAATGACTTGTTATATAATTGTCCAACTACAAAATTAGTTTGCCTCAAAGAGCAATGGCATAGCAGATGCTTCCTGCACACCTGGGACAACAATTTATTATGGGGTGGGAGATGATGACAATCTTAGGGACAAATTCTTACCCACTACTGAACATCAACAGCTCCTAATTTAGGATACACGAAATGCTGAACCAGATCATACAGACAGAAAAAAGAGTGGATCAGTGGGGTACCAGGCCAATGTTCTTCCTTTGGGGAAGTGCCCAAGTTCACTAGCTCTACTCCCACCCCTATTACTACTTCCCTGCTCTGGTGAAACTATAATGAATTCCAAAAAGCAGTCCCATGTACTGATCTTGCATTATTGAAGTTGTATAAAATATAATATTGGTTCCAGTCTTATGGAAATATGCAATGCAAATTTGAGTTAACACAGTTACTTCTTAGGATTCATCGCCATACTCAGTGGGAGCTGGTTGCACAACTCAAATATGGTCATCCTGCTTTTCCTTGAATCTGTTACTAGTCAGGAGGCTAGGATGTCTCATAAAATGTTGCCAAGAGATTAAGATGGCTTCTAAATTCCATCATGTGATATTAATTTAAGTATAACCAAATAAGGAAAACTGACAAAGCAGGATAGAGAAGGAAGGAAGAAAGGAAGGAAGGAAGGAAAAGAAAGAGAAAGAAAGAATTTTAAAATATACAGGAAAGCAGAAGGAAATTCAGAAACAGGCACAGACAAGCAAAGCAGTTTTGTTACTATTTGTCAAATTTAATAAACATTTTTAAAAAAATTAACAGAATCAAACATTTAGAAAACACCTACTATGTGCCAGATGCACACGCGCACACGCTGTGTTCCAGGAGGAAGGGAATGAGCATTTATATAGAGCCTACTATGTGGTGGGCAGTAGGCTAAGTGCTTTACAAATCTTATCTAATTTGATCAGAAATTCAGTTTCATTAACAATACTTTTCCCATATTTTATATTGAAATGTTCATGTTTGTCCATTGTCAAGTTCATAATAAAAAGAAATTTTTAATTGTAAAAAATGATTCATTATAAAAATTCAATACATGTAATTTTCAAAGAACACTTGTTTCTTAATGAGAAGTACACCTATATTATAGGATAATTCCAATGACAAAGCCAAGCACTCTACTCAGTTAAGGTTCTAATCCCTCAAAAAGACCAAAGTTTTGCTTTGGCTTGTTTTAAATTTTCCACATTAATAGAAACAGCATGGTAGTGCAGTGGAGAAAGTCCTGAGACCTGAGTCAAGAAGATCTAAATTCAAATTCAACCTCAGATACTTACTAAGCTGTGTGAACACAGGCATAATCCATCTCCCTCAACTTCCCTGTCCGTAAATTGAGGATGATAATTGTACCTACCTCCCACGTTGTGAGATAAAGTGGGATAATATTTGTGAAGGACTTTGTTAACCTTAAAGTAAATGTTAGCTACTAATAGTAATAATGCTTGTTTCCTCTTGTAACTTCCCATCCAGTCCCATGCATCCTCATGACCCAAACACAGAAGCAGCTGAACTAGACCATAGGCTCATTTTGTCAAGGCTTTGTTTGTGGGTGAAAGATGCATTGTTTTTCAAGGTTGCACCTGCAAATGAAAAATAGTAAGTAGAGGAAACTAAGGTGTAAAAAATTTAAGTGCGGAATGGGGTCAGGGGAAGGTTATAGAGGGCTTCAAATACGAAAAAAGAAAATTTTATATTTGATCCTGGATCCCTAGAAATGACAGGGATCCACTGAAGTTTAATGAGAAGAGGGATGACATGATCAGATCTATATTTTAGAAACATTGCTTTGACAGCTGAGTGGAAGAAAGATTGGCCTGGGGAGAGACACCGGCGGAGACCAACCGACCAGTGGGCTATTGTAACAGATGAGGTGTGAAGCCATAAGGGTCTGCACCAGAGTGACGGCAGTGTCAGAGAAGAGAAAGGGACATATATAAGATAAAGGTAGGAACAACAGGACTTGACTGCTAACTGTATATAGTGAGTGAGAGAGATTAAGCAGTAAATTATGGCACATGGATTGCAAGCCTGGGAGATAACCTCAACCATAACAGGAAATTTAGGAAAAAGGGCTGCTGCTTTTTGTTCTTTGTTTTCAAAGAGGGCCATGACATCAGGAAGGTGATGCCATGACATTCAAGTGAACTGGATTTAAGTGGGGCAGGTCTGTGCAAAGTCACCAGCCTCACTTTCTCCTCCAGAGCCATCTGGATCCAGTGGCCAGACAGGGATCAGGACAACTGGAGATGGACCCCAGGAAGAATGGAGGCTTTAAGGGAAGACTAACAAGTTCAATGGTGGACATTCTGAGTTTAGGATGTCTCTGGAACATCCAGTTTGAAATGTGCAATAAGCAGTTGGAGATTCGAGCCAAAAAGTGATCAGACAGGTTAGAGGTAGATAAGTAAATCTGAAAATCATCAGCACAGAGTTGGGTGACCTTAGCAGGTTACTTAATCTCTCTCAGCCTGTTTCCTCACCTGAAAAATGAAGAGGTCAAACGAGATGGGCTATGAGGTCACTTATACCTCTAAATCTACAATCCTATGCCATCAAACTATTAATAAACCATTCAATGAGTTCTGAATACATCTACATGTATTACTGTAAATACGACATTTCTTTCTTGCCCATAAGAACAGCAAGTCAAATGCTTTGCTAAACTTTAGGCAAGCTACCTATGGTATTCCCTTCATCTACCAGTAAATTCATCAATATGAGTTATTGTTAAAGATTCTAGTTTTATTATATGTCATTTTCAGGTATGTAATTTCATGTCATGCATTTATTTGTACCTAGTAAGGAATTGCCTGACAATACATACACTAGATAGTCTCTATTAAATCAGTCTCCCTCTGTCTCATAAAACTACGTTTGTTTAGTAGCTTTCAGTCTATCAGGTACTCAATTAATCACTGCCTTAGAGGGCCGAGGGGAACAAGATTGCTAGGACAATCTCTAATAAATTATCATCTTAAGGGACTTATGTCCATGCTTTCCAAATAGCTATCTCCCATGTTTACCATGCATTCCCACCTTATCCTCACTAAAGTGTAAACAGAGACTATTTTTTGCCTTTCTTTATATCTCTACCACCTGGCACAGAGTAGACCATTGATAAATGTTTAATGACTATCTCTGCCTTTTAGAATACCTAATTCTGAAATCTTTTGGCCAAGATGGCAGCGTAGAAGCAGGAAAACTCTGCAGCTCCCACATAGCCTCCTCAAATACTCATAAAATAAGACTCTAAACAAATTTTAGGCCTCCAGAACTCACAAACGTACAGAAAAATACATCTCTCGCTGAAGGCAGCTCAGCAGGCAGGACAGGAAGGGCTCATCTCAACAGGCTGGGAGCTGAAACCAGCCTAGCCTGAAACCACAGCTTAGTGCCAGGGCCACCGGGACATGGAGCCTAAAGGAGAGTGGATCAGTGGCAGCTGTGGTGATTTCCAGAATTACCAAGCCATAAGAAATAAGGATGAAGTGAAAGGTTAGTGGAACTCAGCTAAATTTGGGGGAGAAAAGTGGTCCAGCCAAACTGCCTCCAAGGCAAAGAAGCAGCAGAAGCAGCATAGCTGCCTCAAAGTGGCTGCTTCAGAGCTTGCGGCCTACAGATTGCAGGGGGGCCAAGCAATCATTTAGGGGCTAAGTGCTCTTGCCTTAACTGGCCTGAATGAGGATCATGGTCTTGGGTGATGGTCCTGAGGCATGTTTTCAGTGAACCAAAGGTGGTAGGGGTTTCAGCAGCCTCCTAATAGCTCCGGCAGCTGCAAAAACCCCAGCGATTTGGGACAGAGCTTTCCCCTCTGGAAGCAGAGTTACACAGAGCTAAAAAGTCAAGTAACTGACTGGCAACACGAGCAGGCAAAGGAAGCAAAGTTAAAAACAGCAATCCAACTTTAGATTCCTTTTTTGGGGGACAAAAAAGATCAAAGCATGGAGAAGGAGGAAGACAACACAGTCAGAACTCCTATATCAAAAGATTCCAAGAAAAATGTAGACTGGTTACAAGACATAGAGCAGCTTAAAAAGGATTTTGAAAGCCAAATAAGAGAAGTAGAGGAAAAATTGGGAAGAGAAATGACAATAATGCAAGAAAATCATGAAAAGAGAGAAAACAACCTGACTGAAGAAAATAACACCTTAAAAAATAGATTAACTCAAATGGCAAAAGAGGCCCAAAAAGCCAATGAGGAGAAGTATGCGTTAAAAAGCTGAATTTGCCAGATGGAAAAAGAATCTCCAAAGCTTTCTGAAGAGAATAA
>CM053593.1:98186566-98260390 GCA_028646575.1 Pseudocheirus occidentalis | reverse complement strand
AAAAGAAAACTCCTAAGAATATTATAGCCAGGTTCTGGAGTCCCCAGATCAAGGAGAAAATATTACAGGCTGCCAAGAAAAAACAATTTGAATACTGTGGAAACACGATTAGGATAACCCAGGATCTAGCAGCTTCTACATTAAGGGATAGAAGGCCTGGAATATGATATTCTAGAATACCTAATTCATTCAAAGTTTAGTCCAAGGGCTACTTTTTATCTGAAGTCTTACCTTTCCTAGTAATTTGTGTTCTCTTGCTTATAAAATCACTTTGTCTTTACTTATCTGTGTGCATGTTATGTCACTGAGTAGAATTAAAGCTCTTGGAGGGCAAGGATTATTTCATTCCTGCGTAGGATTTCCTAGCACTATAACTCGCACCTAGTCAGAGTTTAATAAATGCTTGGATCAGGGCGGCTATGTGGTACAGTGAATAGAGCACTGACCCTGGAGTCAGAAGGACCTGAGTTCAAATCTGACCTCAGACACTTAACACAAAAAACTAGCTGTGTGACCTTGGGCTTAACCCCAATTGCCCTACCTTCCCTTCTCCAAAAAGCAAAAAATAAAAATTTAGAAAAATAGATAAATAAAAAATAAATGCTTGGATTGAGGTCAATTGAATATAAAAAAATTCTGCCTAATAGTAGATTCTCTATGAATGTGGGATGCATGGCTAGAGTACATAATGTAGTATTGGCTTTCCCCTGTATATTATGATAAAATATGATTATAATACTTAAAATGAAGAGAAGGACAACTTTGATCAACAGAGATAGATATGAAAACATTAGGTCCAGCAGAAGGTTTTCATGCAGGAAGAAAGCAAGAAAAAGGAGACAACACAAAAAGGCAGCAGGCAGCCTGGACAGTCTGTGTAGAAGAAGAAAGCATGCCAGTTCAGTCCTGCAGTGTTGGTGATGGTAAAAAGATGGGGCTGGACTGCTTGTTGCTTATTTCTGTATACGGAACCGAAGAGGCACCACCCTGCTCCTCCCTCCCCTCCTCCTCCTCTTCTTCCACCTCCTCCTCACCCTACCAACCACCCTGTACCCACAATCCTCTTATTCCCCACAGTAAGCCACGAAGGGCCTTGCCTGGGCATGGCTAGGATGGATAAAAGTGATATTAAAAAGAGTACTCTGTGAATTATTCATTCTAACATTCTAACATTCAATACACTTGGAGCCTGACCTTTTTGTCAGTATCTCAGGTACGTTTGACTCTACTCTTAACCTTATTGACTGGAGCTTCCATTCAAATCAGGTCATCTCACCTTTGATGGCTCTTGAGCAAATATCCAACAGTGCATTTTAATGACATTCCTTTTTAACAATCATGTTTAAAATAAGACATTATGTTTACTGTGCAGATTCCAGACAGAGAACACCCAAAGCTGTGAGGCTCCCCACCCCTTCCCAGTCAAACTGAGTGACATTTTAATAACATCTTTCCTTGGAGGTCTTTAAAACTGGGAGATAAGGGGGCAGCTAGGTGGCGCAGTGAATAGAGCACCGGCCCTGGAGTCAGGAGTACCTGAGTTCAAATCCGGCCTCAGACACTTAACACAAAAAAACTAGCTGTGTGACCTTGGCCAAGTCACTTAACCCCAACTGCCCTTCAAAAAAAGTAAAAAAACAAAAACAAAAAAAAACTGGGAGATAGCAAAATTGGACTTGATACTCTAGGACAGTGGTTTTCAACCTTCCTAATGCTGCAACCCTTTAATACTCACATGTGGGTGTATCTGCATGTGGGCAGACCCGCCTGGAGACAGATAGAGGAACTGTGTCTCAGTTCCTAAGACAATCAGAAATAGGTGTTTTCCAACGGTCTTAGGCAACCCCAGTCAAAGGGTCATTCATACCCCAAAAGGATTGCGACCCACAGGTTGAGAACTGCTGCTCTACGTACTAGAAGTATCTCTTCTAAGAAGTAATCAGAGGGATAAATGGTCTCAATTGTGTGTTGTTTTCTAAAGGAAAAAAAAAGACCAAAAGAAAGTTTCATAGACAGGATTGTTTGTGGGTAGGGGCAGCTGGATAACACAGTGGATAAACCTCCAGGAGTATCTGGAGTCAAAAAGACTTCTCTCCCTGAGTTCAAATCTGGCCTCAGACATTTACTAGCTGTGTGACCCTAAACAAGTCACTTAATCCCATTTGCCTCAGTTCCCTTATCTGTCAAAATGAGTTGGAGAAGGAAATGGCAAAACACTCTTTACCTAGAAAACCCCAAATGGGTTCATAACCATGACTGAACACCAACAAAAAAGAAGTTGTATGCTTAAGAACTCCCAAGGAAACAAAAATCCCCATGGTCTATTTTACAAGCTGCCACAAACGAAAATATCATTTGACTCTTCGCTATTGTTCCCTTCCCTCAATTTGTAGGACAATACTCAAATACCAAAAAGCAGCTGTTATAAACCTGTACACAGGAATTTTGTTCTCAATGTTATTTTTTAAATCAAGTACAAAAACAGAAACAAAAGCCCCAAACCACTCAACTATTTCAAAATTTGAAACAATCACCTTAGAGAGAGGGCCTGTCTTTTCTAGCTCCCAGAAAAACCCCTGTCCCCAGATGAAACAAATGGAAACCAAAATACAGAGCAAACTCTAGATGGTGTCCTTGTTTCTCCCTCCACTGAGCTTCACAAACCTCCCTGATAAAATCGTGCCAAAGGCTAAGAATAACAGGATCCTCATAAGCAGACTGCTTAGACTGAAAAACACACTTGGAGCTGAGAGACCAAAGACCGGTTCTTTCTCATCACCCCTTACCTCTCGGAGCTCCAGTCTCTGAGCCACGGCCTCCAGACACTCTTGCCCTGTGCTCTCCACCGACAGAGTACACTCTATCACATTGCTGTCCAACAGGCGGATCCGGGTGACAAAGCAATTCTTGCTTAAGACATTGTAGCGCCGTGTCCGGCGAAGTTTCAGCCCAAATGGCATGGCTATGTGGCCGAAGACAGCTGTCCCCCTTAACTCAGAGTCACCTCAGCAATTGTGTGCTTTGGGGACTTCTCTAGCTGGTCTGGTCCTCCATGTACAGGAAGAGGTGTCCATACCCAACACGGCACTCCCGTGGCACAGCTGGGAACTGAAGACAAAAAGTATGGTTAGACTGAGACAGAAGACAAGCAAGTTGAGAAGCAAAATAAAGACTCAAAACCCCAATTAGGTCCTCATAAGCTCCTTAGCTCTAAGTTATGTTGTGAGTGCTAGCATTAGGTGCAAGCAAGTATGAGGAAGGAAGAAAACAAGGAGAGGTTAGAAAAAGGATGTAGCAGAAACAAGAGATACACATGATGGAGGCCTGGTAGGATGCCAAGCATTGAATTAAGTGCGCTTATCAATTACTACATATTTTTATTGTTGTTGTTCACTCATGTCCAACTCTTCATGACCCCATTTTGGGTTTTCTTGACAAAAATGTTGGAGTGGTTTCCATTTCCTTCTCCAGGTCTCCTTATAGATGATGAAACTGAGGCAAACGGGGTGAAGTGACTTGCCCAGGGTCACACAGCTAGTAAGTATTTAAGGCCAGATTTGAACTCAGGAAGACAAATCTTTTACATTTACACCTTTTACATTTCTTTGTACACCTTTACCATTAGTTATTTTTTGTTATTGCTATCATTCCACACCTAAATAGCAATATTGGAGGAGCATTTCTGATATACAAAATCCCTCCATGAATGCTTGCATAAGCAACTTCATAATAGTTTTGAGGGAATTATGAAGGCTGGTGACTTGTCATCATTACACAATAATGTGTCAGAGTCAGAACTCAGAACTACTCGAGTGCTAGTCCAAAGTCAGTCCTCTATCCACGATGCCCCTCTCCTGCCTACAACTACTTCTGAAGTCCACATACCTTTATCAGAAGTAGAGGTGGAGGAGGAGAAGGAGGAGGGGGAGGAGGAGGGGAAGAGGAGGGGAAGGAGGAGGGGAAGAGGAGGGGGAGGAGGGGAAGAAGAGGGGAAGAGGAGGGAAAGGAGGAGGAGCTGCTAACATTTATATAAGCACTTTACAATTATTCTCTCATGTGATCCTCACAACATCCCTAGGGGACATGTGCTATTATTCTTTCTCATTTCACAGATAATAATAGTTAATGTTTAAATAGTGTTTACTATGTGCCAGGCACTGTGCTAAGCATTTTCCAATTACTAACCCATTTGATCATTACAGCATCTCTGGGAGGTATTACTATCTCCATTTACAGATAAGGATACTGAGGTAAACAGAAGTAAGATGACTTGCCCAGGGTCACACAGTTAACAAGTATCTGAGGCCAGATGTAAAGTTGGGTCTTCCTAACTCCTACCCTAGCACTCTATCCATCACACTACCTATCATCTCTAATAAATTGTGGGTAAAAGCTTTTGCATTTGCCTTCATAATTTAAAGTGGCAGACAATAAGTTTTTAGGCTGTTTTACAGAATAAAGTAACAGAAGCAAAAGGGAGCTAAAATCTAAAAATTTAGAGACAATTTCTCTACTCTATGTTTGAAGAGCCAAGCTTTGTCCAATCCACCATAATATGCTACTAATCTTCATATCTGTTTTCAAAAGACACACACACACACACACACACATCTACAAAAATATACATACATATATTCTCAAATGGATCTCTGATCTCATTGAGAATTTTCTCAAACAAAGCATATGGCAACTTATCCGTTCCTGTCTCTCCTGTGTAAATATTGTCCTTCTCTTACCAAAAGTTTGTCAAAGGACATCAAGTGAGGACCTTCCTCACTTTCTCCAAATTTTGAGGGCACCAGTGGGAACACTCAAGTTGCCCACCTTTCATCCCTCACTCAAGCTACTCACAACTGCATTTGTATGAATGCGTATGTTTTCACATACATATATGTGTAAATAAATATATATACACACATGCATATGTATCTCAAAACATGTATGTTTTACCACTCTGATCCATATTTCACACACCTACCAAAATAAACTTCCTAATACACAAATCAGTTCTGTCCATTATTCAAAAGCCTATATTAGTGCCTCCTTGCCTCTAGGAGAAAAAAAAATACAAACTCCATAATGTGGCCTCTATAATCTGTCCCCCAAATGTCTTTCTATACTTCACATTCCTCCCCTTTACACATGTAGCATTCAGCCAGTATGGTCAACCAGCTCTTTTGTTCACCACAATGTTCATTTTTCTTCTTATCGGTGTGCCCTCATAGTGTTTTGTGTACTTGGCACACGTTCCCTCCTCATCTGTTTATCATGTCTTTTTCTTCCTGTAAAAGCCAGTTCAGATGCCACTTCCTTCATGAAGCCAACCCCCCACCCCCACCACCCTAGCCTTCCAAAAGGTTTTTTTCCCTCAATTTTTATTGATTAGTTTTGTTTATAAATTTCCTTCTTTTCCAAACACATCCCTCTTACCTCTCCTACTCAGAGAGCTGTCCTTTGTAACAAGGATCAATAAAATGGGTGTATGCAGGAGTGGGAGGAAGTATTTCAACAAAACTGATAATTAACATCAGTTCTATTTGTGTCCATGCCCTATCTTCTCTCCACCCTTCTCCTGAACTTTAATTCTGTGATGGCAGACAATCTTTGCAATCCCCTAGACCTATGCACATAGTAGGTACTTAATAAATGTTTCTTGAATAATTAACTTGGTCAATAGAATGGATGGGGGTGAACACATTTAAGTATACTGACAAGGCTTTTTCTCCTTTTCTGGAAAAAAAATGGAGAAACAGATTCTTCAATCCATTTAAAACTATTGCTTTTTTTCCCCTTTTTCAGCAAATGCTTTAAACGAATATTGAAAACTATTGCTGCAGTCCCCCACTTTCAATATATTTAACCTCAAAACTTTATTACCCTATTTAATTTAGTGACAAATTTTATTGATAGCCTGCTGCCTTCTCATGAGTAAAATGCCAAGATGAATCCCTGTTCTGTCACTTATCTGCAGTGTGACCTTAAGGAAACCACTTTGCTACTTTAGGGCTCAGTTTCCTCATTTGTAAAATGGGAGGGGAAGTAGATTGGATAGCTTCTACAATCTCTTCCAGCACTGTCTAGGATCCTACGTCTATTTATTCAGATTTGGATGCTAGGATCCTACAATCCTGACCAAGTTGTCATAGTAACTACAAGAAGCAACAACAACAAAGAAAGACTAGTACCATCCAGCACTGAGCCAATAAATCTGTAACAGCATGGCTCGGTAAACTCCCCAGAAAACTTAAATTTTCTGACAGCTCTTCTATTCAGCCTTCTATACTGCATGAGGCTCACTACCCTCTTACTTTCAACCTTTCCTAATTGCCCCTAAATGACAGCAATGACTTAAATCATTATGGAGCCACCCTGTTTTCCAGATCCCTCATCCCACTACAGAGAATTTTTCTCCCTTGTCTCATGCCTTAGGGATACAAATATATGAATAGCTAACCCTCATAGGCATTTTTTGCATGAGTAAATAAAAGTTTTTCAATAATGTTGATGGACTACTCTATGCCATAACCTCAGGCCTTGATAGAGGTTGTCAGGGTACTATCATACAACACTGCAAAACACTACCCTGGATTGGCATGCCAGTTTCTCATGCTAGCCCCATAGCACATTCCTTCCTATGACAGGTTATTTTTTTTTTATGGTTTAAAACATGGATGTTAGAGCACATGACTTGATTAAGTAACAGCCTGAAAGGCATTATCATTTCCTAAGCATTTTATATTGGCAGATCTTATATGTTTACCTACAAGGTAGACTTGTATTGCTTATCCTTAGATTACACAGTGAAGATTTGTGGAAGGAATCCAGAATAGAGAGACCCACCCAAAGCTCCATAATCAGCAGCTGGGCCTGAAGTCAAACTCTGAGGGCTTTAGTCAGAGGAGGTTAGGTGGCAAAGTGGATGAAGCTCTGAGGTTTGGAGTCAGGAAGACCCAAATTCAATGTGTTCTCAGTCATTTACTAGCTGTGTGACCTTAGGCAAAACATTCTTCCTCTTTTTTGTCTCAGTTTCCATAAGAAAGGCAAGTTGGTGGTGCAGTAGATAAGAGTGTCAAGCTTGGAGTCAAGAAGATTCATCTTCCTCAGTTCAAATCTGGCCTCTGATACTTTCTAGCTGCGGGATCACAGGCAAGTTACTTAACCGTGTTTGCCTCAGTTTCCTCTATAAAAGGAGCTGGAGAAGAAAATGGTGAACCATCTAGTATCTTTGCCAAGAAAACCCCAAGTGGGGTCACAAAGAGTTGGACACATCTGAACAATAACAAAAATCTCCCCAGGTTGTTGGGAGGATAATAAGGTAATAATTGTAAAGTGCTTAGCATGGGCATGACACACAGTAGGCACCATAGAAATGCTGGCTATTCTTATCCATTAAATGTAGGCTACTTGAGAGAAGGAACTGTCTTTTGCCTTGTGCTATATTGTACGTCCAGAACTTAGCACAATATATACTGAACTGTAGGCACTTAAATAATTGTTTATTGACTGACTAGCATGAGTTAACTCAATTGGTTGTGGCAGAAGAGCTCTAACTTTTTGATCCTAGGACTTCTTTACACTCCTAAGAATTACTGAGGATTCCAAAGAACTTTTGTTTATGCAGGTAAAACAGTAATCAATTTAGTAGATACTTAGCCCTTGGTAACTTAGGACTAAGTACCTCTTGGGAGAGGCAGAAGGTGCTGCCTCCTTCGTGAAGCAGAAGGTATGAACTCTGTCTCCTGTTGCTGACGTGGCAGGGGGTTGGGGATGGCTGAGACAGAAGGCCAGTGTGTGTATATAAAAAGAGTTCTAGAGACAGAGAATCAGAATTGGGAATTTTCCTCCTAGTGGCTCCTGGTGGAGGAAGAATCGTAGAGATTGAAGCTGGCTGAGAGTGAGAGAGAGAGAGAGAGAGAGAGAGAGAGAGAGAGAGAGAGAGAGAGAGAATTTTTCTCCCAGAATCTGGAAGCTGAGAACTGAGTTGAGAGTTTTCTATGAGAGCAGTATCTGGTGAAGGCTGCCTGGAAGGCCAAGATTTCTCCTGGGTCCTAGGGCCTGCTGAACTGCTGGAAGACTGAAGAAGCATGACCAGGATAAGACTGTTTGTTCATGGCTTGGTGGATCCTTGAGCTCCAGGCAACAGAAGTGGTAAAGATTTTGAGATGTGCCAGGCCCTGTGAACTTCAGTGTGTAACAAGAACTGCCTGGAGGACTAGACAAGGAGCTGGGAGCTGTCTGCCTCTGAATCCAGGTGACTGTTTGATGAATTCAAGTAGAAACTGGGACCATGGAAGGAGATCTAGGGAATCTGAGAAACCACCCCAAGTCAAGATGAAGAAAAAGCCTCTCCTTGGATATAGAATGCCTGATGAAACTGAAGTTTGCTGGACATTGAGGGGTGGAGAGTTTGTTTGGTTTTCTAATGACTATATTTAGTGACTGATTGCTAGATAAGTGACTGATTAAGTTAATCTATGGTTGCCCCATGACTGGAAGATCGATTATTGTATTGTGAATTGACTGAATGTTTGCCTTGATTTGTAATGGAATAAATAGAGTGTTCACTATACTGTGTAATCAGAAACTTAAAAGCTGTTCACAGTAGCTTTCTTTTGGGATCTGCTTGTGTATGGCATTACAGTGGTCTACATCAATTGATATTTACCATATTAAGAATTAAAATGTCTTACTATTATTATGTAAATAATTTTGACTACAGTATCCTGCTGAGTGTTAGTACTTCCCCTCTTTATGGTATCCCAGATCATGCTTTTGAGAATTGCTGAGTTATGTGATGGTGTTTGGAAGGAGGGCCAGGTAACTACCCCTCCTTCCCCAACTCAATTTCAATACTGGTTTCCAGCAGAAAAAAAATTCCCTCTATGAAACATAACCTTTACCCCTAACTCCAGCAAACTCTCACACATAGATATGCCCCATCAAGCTCTAACAGAGAGAGAGAGAGAGAGAGAGAGAGAGAGAGAGAGAGAGAGAGAGAGAGAATGTTTTGAATGGCTTACATACCTAACCTCCCAAATCCACTTAAAAAAAATCTAAAGGGTAAACACCATTGATATATTGATGGTGGGTGAGGAATATCATCTTTAAAATGCCCAGTGGCAAACAGTTCTCACAACATCTCTCTTAGAAATACCCAGCCATCTGGTTTTAATTTTAGATATATGATCTACAGAGAGAATCAACATGTGACAGGGGGGAATGTGTATTTTTAAACTTCTCTGAACAAGGCTGCTGAACCTGCACAAATGCACAGTACAATTGCTAACTTTTTCAAACCAAGAAAATGGCAAAGCCCAGAGCACTGTCAACAGACACATGCTCCTTGGAGTTTAATCTATAGGATGCTGGAAGAGATCTCAAAAAGGCCACTTAAATGACCCCTAGGCTACAGGTAGGATGTCAACTAAATCAGAAGGCAAATAAACTTTCTGGACCTTAGTCTCCTTACCTAGAAATTAAGGAGTAGGACTAAGTGATCGCTAAAGGGCTTTCTAGTTCTGAATTGCTGTAATTTTATGAAATACCTGTCCCTATTTTTAAGCTTTCCTGTAAAGATTCCATAGCCTCCATTATTTTACCCAATTTCATTATGAACTACACTCATAATACTCAAAATTAGCTGGATATAAATGTGTATATATAAATGTTTATGTTTATTTTAATTCTATCCTCAGAAAAAACATATCAGTTGGTATAACTTTTCATCTACCTGAAATATAGGTTATAAATAAATATACCTCTACAGGAAAAGGAAATGACCATAATACCAGCTTAAAGGGCCCTATCATCTTCTTTAGGGAAGTTTTTAAAAAATGGTTATACTAAAGCAATGGAAAGCACCAGGGGAAAATACAAGTCAGATCAAGTGTAAAAGTGCACCAAGTTTTCATTGAACCAGGCCCATAAGCATCTCTTATCACCAAAGCACAGACACTTGCTTTTATAGTTAAAGGGCACACTAACAGGATGAATTACAGGATTAGGAGCTAATACTGGACAGGTAGGAGGTTATATACCTTTTAAACACCTCACTGAATATATGTTTTGATTTGTTTTGGAACTAGATTTCATTCATGTTGGGAACTCTCAGTAGAGAACATCTTCTACCAATGCAGACCAGTACTTTCCCTGTACCTTTGAGTCTTAGAAAGTGACTTGTCCAGAGTCACAAAACCAGCATGGATAAAAGGTCTGGAAATCATGTGCTTTTGAATCCCTAGCTAACCCTAAATGCCAATCTGCTTTCAGGTGTACCTTTTTCAGGGGAAGAATGGCCAAAAATTGCCTTTTCCATATTAGAACCCTTGTGATGCTTGGAAGAGAAAGCAGTAATTTTCAGTGGAACTCCAAACAGTTTTCAAAACTGACACTAAGCATTAAGAGATTAGGCCAGTCCCCATTCTTCAATATAGATAGCTAAAAGGTTAATAGAGGAAAGTGGAGATTACATTCCATTCAATAAATATTTGTTAATTATGTACATGGCATTATGCTAGGCTAGGGATTATTCTCTCTCTGTTGCTCTGTCTCTCTCTCTCCCCTCAACCCCCACCCCAATCTAACCATCAAGAAACTGACATTCCACTGAGGGGCTTTAAGCCAAGAACCTCATCAATATGTCTAGGTAGAAAGACACATAAAGGGTGACATGAGGTTCAATACCAAAAACATTATATGAAGGCAGAATCAGCAGAATTTGGCAGTTAATCAGATGTAGGGAACAAAGGAGAAAGAATTATGACATATGGGGTGAAGAAGAAAAAACAATCAAGGAGAAAGCTAGCTTACAAATGTTACAAACATGGCAGGCTGAGAGTATGGGATTACCTCAACAGAAATAGGCAAGCTTGGAGGAAGAGAAGGTTTGTGAGGTTTTTTGTTTGTTTCCTTTGGTTTGTTTGGGTAGGGAAGTAGAGAAAGACAAAGACTGAGAAACATTCTAATTATATTCAATTTCAAAAGTTAAGGTGGAGATGTCCAATAGACATTTAGAGACTGGAATCTAAGAAACAGATTAGATTAAGGCTTGGTGAATATATTTATTTATACACACACACACACACACACATACACACACCACATATTTAGGAGTTATCTGAATAGACATGATCACTGATCCAATGGAAAAGGCAGATGAGATTCCAAAAATTCTAATGCAGCAATAGATAAGACATCAAAGGACATCCACTCTTGAAACAGATGATGTACCAGAGCAAAGGAAACTGAGAACGAACAGTTAGACAAATAGGAAGAAAACCAGAAATAATTAGTGTTCCAGAAGCCAGAAGAATAGGAAGTGATAAAGGGTATGAAATCCAGAGAGGGCAAGGAAGGAATGGACCATTAAGAAAACCACAGAGTTGAGGACTCTGGAGATCATTATAATGCTTAGGAGAGTAATTTCAGTATAGTATGGGCATCAGAAGCCAGATTTATGGGATTGAGACAGTGGATAATATGAAATTGGAAACAGACATGTTTGTAGACCAAACTAAAGGATCAAGTGATTAGGGATGTCATATTCCCCTTACAATTATTCATGCTTTCATCAAAGAATCTCAGCATTGAATGGGAACGAGAGAGAGAGAGAGGGAGAGCATAATCAATAGGACAAAGTAGATCCTAAAGAGAGTGCTTGTGTTCATCATAAGTGACTTCCCAAGTAAGCAAAACAGAATGTCACCTCATAAAATAACAGTCTTCATTATTTCCTGTGCTCATTTATTTTTCCCAAATGCGTCTATGAGAAATTAGGCTGATGCTAGAGGAAAATAAGGATTTTTATAACAAAATAAAAGAAGTCTTTTGTTAATTTTAAAGGTTCTTTGAATGTCATGGGAAAGAAAGGAAACTATCCTCTCTTGAAAACAGGAAAATCATATCAGCCAAGTCCTCAACAATCCACTAGCCTGAATTACCTCAGCCTTATCATGGACATGCTACTAGGTAACAAGACAAAATAACAATAACAATAACAAAAGACATCCAAATGCAACCCATTTGTTTTTCCAGGGAAATGCACTTGGACGTGAAATACAAATGTTAAATGACTACATTTGAGTTTCTGGTTTGGGTTTGGTTTTTTTCATTTTCCCCTGGCCAGGGAGGGAGGTATGAGGTTTGTTGTTATTAATGTTTCTATTAAGTTTAGGCCCAAAATATCCCAAAGCAGCTAATGGCTGTTCAGCAGAATCCTCTATTTACCATCAGCCTCTGGAACATTTCCAGTAGGCTCTAATACTACAGCTCTTGAGCACACCTAATAGAACTATTAAGCCCTCATCTGGACAGAAGAGCAGACTGATGCGACCTGTTCATCCTGTGTGCAAACCTGTGTATGAACATTCTGTGGGTCTGGAATAAGGTTGATGCTTTTGATGGGAGGGAGAAGAAAAGGAAGGTGTGTGTTGTGGGCAGGGAGACTGAAGAGAGGTAAGGAGCAGTGGTTCCTTTTTCTTTGGCATTTCTATCTGTGTTCTTCTAAAAATGAACCCAAAGGAAGTTAATTTACCTCAAATTGAGTTTACAGTCTATAATTTTCTTCCCCTACGTTTGACTTAGCTGAGCTCTGCCCACTGAGTTGTCATGATACATAAAATTGTTTTATTGGGAAGTCACATCCTAGGACATTGGGTGGGTTTTGGATTAACTGTACTGCATTTTAAGAGGAAATAAAGGTGAAAACAAAGTACTGTTCCTATGAAAGGCTTAAAATAGCAACATAGCTTTGACTGCTGATGAAAAGGATATGTGAGTGTATACATACATGTGTGTGTTTATATTATATGTGGGTACAGAGAGAAAATTTATGTGTATACATACATGTATGTGCGCATATATATGTATGTATGTGTGTATATTCAGAGCTGTCACATTTTGGTCATTAACCTTTTTTTTAAAAGGCCCTACCACCTTTTTTTCTCTTCTCCTACCTGAAATCCTTAATTCCATGATTAAAAGAGTAGGGCAATAAGAAATACATTTTCCAGGTTGCTAGGTGGCACAGTGAATACAGCACCAGCCCTGGAGTCAGGAGGACCTGAGTTCAAATCTAACACAAAAACTAGCTGTATAACCTTGGGCAAGTCACTTAACCCTAATTTCCCAGCCAAAAAAAAAAAGAAAAAGAACTATGTTTTCCCTCTATCACAACTGAGGTAGCTAGATGGTGCAGTAGATAGAATACTGGATTCAGAGGCAGGAAGACCTGAGCTCAGACATTTACTAGCCATGAAATCCTTTAACTTCTCTCAGCCTCAATTCTCTCATCCAAAGAATGGGGAGAATAATATAGCACCTACCTTCTAGAATTGTTGGGAGGGTAAATCAGTTAATATTTGTATAACACTTTGTAAATTGTAAAGTAGCTTTATACTTTCACTTTCCTATCATTTTTGTTTACTGAAAAAAAAAATCAAGTTAGAAAGGAAAAATTCCTTCCAGAGTATCTAAATATCTCGCTAGGTGGTACAGTGGATAGAGTGCTGGGCCTAGAGTAAGAAAAATCCAAGCTCTAATCCAGGCTCAGATACTTGCTATGTAAGTGACCCTGGGCAAGTCACTTTACCTCTGTTTGCATCAGTTTCCTCATCTGTAAAATGGGAGTAATAATAACACAAATGAGATAATTTCTGTAAAGTTCTTAGCACAGTGCCTCCCACATAGTACACATATGTATAAATGGTAGCTACTAATACTACTTATCCATATGCCTACCATATCTTAATCTCACTTATTCAGAACACTGCCACGAAACAGGAAGGTAGAAAAACAAAACTAAGTTAAAAATAAAACAACTCTGAACAGTCAAAACAGACGACACAAAATATGAGTACTAAAAGTTGATGACATACTTTTCTCACAAGAAGCTCTCATTCCAAGCTTATTAATTCTTACTTTACAGTATACATCCAATCAGAAAATAAAACAAACTAGAAAATGAGAGAACAGTTATCATAGGCAAGTTACCAATCAGTGAAAAATGTTGACTTCCAGCAAGAAAAGAGAAAAAAAAAGTGACATTCAGAAATAAAAACAGGAGGAGCTTGAAACCTTTTACCATGGGGGCAAAGAGTTCCATATCTCAATAGGCTCTGAGGAGCTACTGGTGTCTGGAATGATTATCCTGAGTCATCAAGCAAAGATTAAACGATGTTCAGAATATTTTAAGGATACAAGAAATATTTCAATCCAAAATGGTTAAAATAACACTTAGATTCTTAAAGAAGCAAAACCTCAGCTACTTGGAAGAACTGTCTATCCTGACTTCTCTCAGACTTCCAGAAAGTAGAGACTTTCTTGTACAAGAGTTAAACAATATGAAAGCATAAATATATTTTATCCTTAATTCACCCTTTTACCTGAGTCTGAGATACTACAAGATTAATACAACGAGATGAATATGTGCAAATGATCATTCTAAACTTCCCAAACTGTGTCCCACTTGACAGGTGACAAAAAAGAGAAAATTCCTGCAAATTATAAGCAGTCCCTAGAGCAATGGTTCTCAACCTTCCTAATGCTGCAACCCTTTAATACTCTTATGTGGGCGTATCTACATGTGGGCGGACCCACCTGGAGACTGATAGAGAAGCAGTGTCTCAGCTCCTAAGACCATCGGAAATATGTATTTTCCGATGATCTTAGACGACCCCTGTGAAAGGGTCATTCGACCCTCAAAGGGATTGCAACCCACAAGCTGAGAACCACTGCCCTAGAGGAAGAAAGAAGACCAAGACTCCGCTTATACATCTTCTACACCAAATCAATTAATTGGCAAGCATTTATTAAGCACCTACTATGTGGCCTGACACCAAGGATACAAACATAAAATTGAATACTCCCCCCGGTCAGGGTGCTAACATTTTACTGAGCAGTGGGATGGAGCAAGGGTGGGTTGGGGGTTGGGTTGGAGGAGGAAAGGAGACGAGGGTTCAAGTAAATACACAACATGTACAAGAAGGCAGTTTGATTTCCACTGAGATATTCTGGCCCTTTCATTTTTAAAGTTCTCTTTTAAGAAGAATTCTGGAAAAGTTGTCTTTGGTAGAGAGACATAGTTTAGGATAAAATGCAAGTTTCCTAGAATGTTAGATGCTGAAATTCATAGACTACAGAAGTATCCATGTAAAAGCATGAACTCCTCCCTTTCCAACTTGCACAACTGATCCTATCTAAAAAAATATCTGAAACTCTTTTCCTTCTCAAATAAGCCTAACTCTCTGTCTATTCATGCCAGGAATGCTTTGCCCTGGGAGACTCCACCTTCCTTAGGGAGATGGAAGATTCTGCATCTGGGTACACCCACTCTTTATATAGACACCACCTCCTCCCACAGTGATACTATCAGTGTTGAGATGGTAAGATGGGGTTAAGCATGTTCAAAAGGATAACACATCTCAAGTTTGACCAAAACCTTTATCTTATTGAGAAGTTAACTGAGGCCCAAAGACTTATCCCAAATGAAGGAAGTAGCAGTTTGGGTTTCAATCAGGGTCTCCTGATTCTAAATCTACTTTTTCTTCCACTACACAATGCTACTGAGAAATCCCCTAGGAAAAGTCACAGTATACTAAGAAAATATTATCAAAGTTCTTTGAATTACCTAGGTGGGATTGGAGTCACAAAATCTTTAGGCACTCTAAACTACACTGATTATTATTTTTCTCTCCTGGCTCTATTTCTGACTTTTTCTGATTTCAAAACCATTGCCCTTCAAAACTGGGATGCTAGCTCATCCTGGACCTTCCCTCTGTACCATGAGTATCTTTGCCCTGGAATAATTTACCACCTGCCAAGACCCACTCACCCTGATATATTCCTCCCCAAGTTCATACCACCTCTCTATACCTCTCAATGGTGAATTCTTCTGGGAGACTCCATTTTGAAAAGGGGCACTGTTACCCTCCTTGCTTCCTTTTGAATGTGACTATTCATAAAAAGAATTTAGAAAGAACACACAACATGGTCAAATAAATGAAGGACCAGCCTTAAAGTCAGAAACATCTCAGTTTAAGAGCTCCTTCTGACACATAGTAGATACGTGCTCTCTAAAGCAAGTCAATTAATCTCTCAGTAACCCAAGAAAGTCAGACTTTAACATACTCCAAATAAATTGTCATTCTGTCCACATCACCGCTCTCATTTAATCCACTCCAGCGGCTTCTGATTACCTTCAGGATGAAATACAAAATCCTCCATTTGGCTTTTAAAACCTTTCATAACCTAGCCTCTTCCTACCTTTCCATTCTTCTTACACTTCCTCCTTGCATCCTCTGCAATCAAGAAACACTGGCCTCTTTGACATTTCTCACACAAGACACTCCAACTACTGACTGGAGACACTTCCAGTGGCTAGCGCCAAGACTTCCTTCAAGTCTCAACTGAAGCCTCTTCCTCTACCAGGAGTGTTTCCCAGCACTCCTTAATTGTAGTTATCTACCCTCTAAATCATGTCTTATAAATATATATATGTGAGTGATCTTGTTCATACATAGTAACTTGCATGTGGTCTCCTCCATAGACTTGCTCCTTAAGAGCAAGGACTGGCTTTTTGTATTTTGGTTTGGGCTTCTTTTATGATGCCTTTCTTTGCCTTCTCAGTCTTTAGTGTCTGATAGGTAGCTGGTTCTTAGTACCAGCAGGTACTAAGCATATAAACAACCTGCCCACATCAGGGGTTCCTTATAGCAATAAAATCATAGGTTAATGACTCACCCCCCCAACACACAATCACACACACACACACACACACACACACACACACACACACACACAGTACTTGAGAGACAGGGCATTTATTATGTGTCTACTATAAGTGCTTTACAAAAATTGTCTCCTTTGATCCCCACAACAACGCTGTGAGGTAGGTACTATTTTTACATTTTATGCCCTTTTTACAGGTGAGGCTAATTGACTTGACCAAAGTCATACAGCCAGTAAGTATCTGAGATCATATCTGAACTCAGATCCTCCTGATTTCAGACCCAACAGTCTATTCACTGAACCACTTAGCTGCCTCATACTTTCCACAAAAACTGAAAAAAATAGAGTGTGAGATTTGGCATCAGAGCTCCTTGGGTTCGAATTCTGGTTATGCCACTTATGACCTGTGTGACCTTGGACAAGCTTCTTTGCCCATGTGGACCTCAGTTTCTTCATCTGTAAAATGGGTATGTTTGACTATATGATCTCTATGGTCCCTGATACCTCTAAATCCATGATCACCAAAGACTCCTACACAATAAGCATAGTAGCAACATTGAGAGTACAGCAGCAGCTCCTTTCCTGTATAGGTAGGTAATCAATGAGATAGGTAATTCAATGAGCATTTATTACGCACTTATCAGGTATCAGGTACTGTTAGTAAAAGCTAAGATTACAAAGAAAAGCAAAAACAGCCCCTGCCCTCATGACGCTCACATTCTAAAGGTTGCCTTGTTTGACACAGCAAATCACTCTAAGTGGGAAAGAGCCAGTCTAGATCATACCCAAGGTTCTCTCTCCCTTTCCTATGTACAAACCATAAAAAGACAAACACAAAAGCACCTGGAGAGTCCAAGTCTGCCGCCAGGCACAAGACAAGATCGCCAAGGCAAAAGACTTAACAGACCACATACCACAGACCACACCTGCTTCCAGGTAAATCAACAAAGAGCACCTTTAATTCTCTCTCTATTTCACAAAGCAGAAGGTGGAGCTGAGAGATCTGTTCAAAGTGAAGAAATACAGGATAAAAGGGAGACAGACCCAGAGACTGCTGGACGTGGGGATCTTCACAAAGACTTTCCATTTACTCCACCACAGATGTGAGTTTCTAGCAGGAAAGACTCCAGGTAACACAGTTTACTCTCTGTCTTCTTTCTCTGTAGACTAGGGGCCTCAGTTAGACAAGAGCACATCCTGACTTGGCACAGTAACATCTCAAGGACCACTTGGAGACTGAATGCAAACAAGCAATGGTCTTGGAAAACACTCTAAAAACCCAAACTAAGTCAAGAACTCCAGGTGTCAAAGGATTACAGGTCCAGAAAAGGAAGGGAACACAGTCACTATGTAGTACAATCCCCTCATTTTACTGATAAGGAAACTGAGGTCCAGGGAGTTAAGTGAGGTTAAAGCACCCTGAGGGAGAGAAATGTGCCAGTCAAAGCACCACCACCATCTTTTTTGTGCATGCTTGTTGCATGTAGCACCCCAATTAGTCAGTGAGCTCCCTGAGAGTAGGGACAGTCTGTCGGTAAGAGGACAGACCTTTCTTTGTATATTCAGCACTTATCACACAGTGCCTGGAACACAGATATTTAATAAATGCTTGTTGACTTGACCACTGTCTCCCTTTAGGCCTTGATCAAAAAAGCCCATGACTCTGAATGCAAGAATCTTATACCCCTAGACTACCAGTTCTGTTTCTAGCCCAAGCCCTACAGCCATCATCTGGAGGAAGCAGTTCCTACAGAGAAGGAGTCAGTATTAACAACCAACTGCCAAATACCTGCCCTCTATGGGGCAAGAAAGAGAGGCTAGTTGAAACATCAAGGGAAACTAAAAAAAACAAGAAGTAGCATATGCCAAGAAAGTCAAACTACCTTGACTGCTACACCCCATCAGAGACTCCCTAGAGAGTTAGCCGAGGACCCAGAGCCCAAAAGGCCTGGCAACAACAGCAGCAGCACCACCCCCACCCCCACCACCATCCCTATATCAAACCCAGACTCCCATGGTCATCATCTTGAATAGCTCAGCAACTGATTCTGCAGCCCTACCACCACCAGTAGACTCAGCGACTGAAGACCCAGAAAAGAAAATTATTGCAACCAAATTCCTTGGCATTGTCAGATACTTTCATATCAAAGATTGATATGATTCTATCAGTGCAAATGACAATAAAGAAAATATATTACCATCAGTCTTGCCTCTATAGCCAAAGGACCATGGGACCTTTCTATTTGACTGGCAGCTAAAAGACACTTTGCATATTTTCTCCTTCATTAGAATGTGAGTTGCTTGAGAGTAGGGATTGTCTTTTCTACCTGTATCCCTAGAGCTTTGTACATTGTGTTTAATAAGTGTTTGGTGTTTAATGAGTGTTTAAATGGTATAGAGTAAGTGTTTAATAAATGCTTTCATTAGATAGTGTCAATGGCTTGCCCAAGGTCCCACAGACGAAAAGAGGCAGAGCTGTTGTTTGAACCAAAGACCTCTAAATTCCAGGTTTAGTGTTCTTGGTACTATACCACAATTCTCTTTCCTATTCTTTCCTAGAGTCAAGTCAATAAGCATTTATTAATTACCCAGTATGTGCCAAGGATGACAATAAGCTGTAGGGAAACAAAACTAAACGGTCTCCTGCGAACAAGCATGACCTTAAACTCTAAAAACAACATATATTTTCATTAATTTTGTAGAGAGATATGGAAAATGGAGGCCAGAAGGAGTATAGGCAGAGTTTTCAAGGAACCCAAGGTAAGACTAGATAACTCCTAACCTTCCTTACAACAAGCTGGTTAGTCTATCAGAAGTGAGCCTTTAAAAAAAATGAAGGCATAAGGAATCTAAGCACAAAGGAAGGACAAGTGAATACAAGCCTTCATTCTAAATCAAGATGAACAGTTCCATATCAGCTTCTGATAATGTAGTGGTACCATGTGAGTTGTATTTTTTTAGAAGTGTTATGAACAGGTAATGCAATCATTCCTCCAAAGCCAAGTAGTTGACTCAGAAGTAAAAAGGAATGAAAACAGGTATGAACTCGTGCCAGCTGTTCAAAGTATTGTGTAATCTGAACTGATGCAATGAAATGTTAATTACTGTGCAGGAAAATAAAACTTCCAAAGAGGAATGGCTAAGCTACTTAAGTGAAGGCGTGGACCCACATACACATGTGTGTGCACACACGCATAAGCACACATGCACACACACACACACACACACACACACACTCTCCAACCTGTTATTCCTTTTGTTTTTACATCACAGTCATTTCTGGGTTAACACAAACACCAGCATCAATGAACCTTCCCTTTTTAACTATGAAAATTAGCCAAACCAAGCCAAGCCAAGTCAAAAAACTACCATATCAAACAGAAAATGGAACATTCAATAGTCTATTTCCATCATCCCTCATCTCTCTAAAGAAAGGAGACAAGTATCCTTTCACCTCTTCTCTAGGGCAAACCTTGGGCATAATATCCAAACAGCACTGTTCCTTTCATTTACACAACTCTAGTCGTTCCATATACTATTTCCCTGTTTATTAAGTGACATAAGTTCATAAAGCAGTCCCATGTTCTTCAGAATTCCACATTTCAGTTCATATATGTCTTCCCATGCCTCACTTAGTATAATGAGCGCTGTTAAAAAAAAAAAAAAAGATTTCTCACCTCAACATCATTCTTGGTAATGAGTAGTGACTTCCAAATTGAAGACTTCCTGAGAAGCTTGGACCCCAGCTGAACAAATCTAATTCTCCCATATAGGTCTCTGTTTTCCAAGGGAGAAATACAAACTACAATTCAATTGTGCATGGTGTATGCACCCTTAAGGACATGAGGCCAAAGGTCAAGTGCCTTCAGTTCTTAAATAGTGTTCTTATAACAACAAATTAACTTTAATAAGGTACATTCTCTGGCACAGTGGATAGAGAACTGGATTTAGGACTGAGGAAAACCTGGGTTCAAATAGTGCCTGAGGAGCTTATTAGCTGTTTGACCAAGGCCAAGTTACTCTCTCTGTCTCTGTTCCTCATGTATAAAATGAAGGGTTTGGACTCGGTGACCCCCAAGTCCCTTTCAGCTCCAAATCTATGATGCAAATACCCTCTTAAACACAAAGTTCTTCTAGGGCAGGGGTCTTAGGAAATCGGATTTGTTTCTAATTTTTTTCATTTTGATGACTGTATTTCAATGCAATTGTCTTCCTTTGTCATTCTATATGTTTTATTTTATGCATTTAAAATCATTCTTCTGAGAGGGGGAGGTCCAGAGTCTTCACCAAAATTCCAAAAGGTTCATAAAGAAAAAAATCTTCAGAACCCCTGCCTCAGACCAACCCCACAACTGATGAATTAATGCCCTCTACAACATTATCAACAAGTAGTCATTGGATCTCTGCTTGGAAACCTCAATAAACAGAACATATTCCTTCATGAAGCAGCCTGGTTTTTTACCGGGCCACATTCAAAAAGCATAATTAAATTAGATTCCTTTGTTCTTTGGTTACTCTTATGAAAACTGTGGAGGAGGAGGAGACAACATAGCAGAATAGCAGGAAGTCTAGAAAGCTTCACACACACACACATACACACACACACACACACACACACACACACACACACACACACTCACACTCTCTCTCTTTCCCCAAACTTCTCCAAGCAGATCTCGAAAACCAGACCCAATCCTGATTGGGAAAAACCAAGATAAAGGCAGAGTGAGTCACGCAGTGAGTCACACACATCTTTCCAGTCCAGCTCCACTGCAGGAAACAAAGTAGTCTATGGCTCTAGGGCCTGGGTCTCTCCAGGAGCACAAAACCCAAAGTACTTCAGCTTTCAGGGAATGAGAGATGACTGAGGCTATATACCTCGGCAAAACAAGATCCCAGGCCCATACTGGGGCACAGTGACCTCGAGCAGGACTCAGGTGCAGGTGCCAACTGGCAGCTCTGTCATTCACTGTTCTGGATCATAGATCCAGGGTAGATTGGGGAAAAGAGCTATGCCCAGAGGCTGAATTCAAGGGAC
Organism: Pseudocheirus occidentalis; assembly: GCA_028646575.1. Lineage (NCBI taxonomy): Eukaryota > Metazoa > Chordata > Mammalia > Diprotodontia > Pseudocheiridae > Pseudocheirus > Pseudocheirus occidentalis. The sequence continues at coordinate 98,238,627 of CM053593.1, read as the reverse complement.
TGAATGTCCAGAGGTAGCATTCAGGTAAGGAGTCATCATCATCATCATAGGCCCTAGGCTGTGTAATGAGTGAGTAACAAGTTCAGAATCAAGCAACAGGATTGTGACTTTGACCCCAAGGAGACACTGAGTTCTATCTAGCTTAGTCTGAGGCTAATGCAGAATCACCAGAGCAGGAGCCAACAACTTCCCAAATGATTTATAGTGATAGTCCAGCAGAAATACACTGAAACACCAAAGGCGGCAAGCCCACAGGCTAGTCACTCAGATACAAACCCAAGTCAAGAACTTGCAGAGCTCAGACCAAGAGAGCAGCAATCAAACTCGCACTGCAGTCATTACCACTTTGGGAATATTGACAACTTTCAAGACTCCCTGCCTGTCCTTGAGATTTTGAAATAATATAACACTCAGTACCAAAGAAAGTGGCAGCAGGAACAGCCCTAATCTTCCCTCCAGACCCTAATATCAAATCTAAAGTCAGGAAGTAAGGTGGAAGGATGAGCAACAAAAAGAACCCCACCACTAAAAGCTATCATGGTGACAAGGATCCTCAAAACACAAATTCAGAAGAGAATGGTTCCAAAACTCCTACAAACAAAGCCTTACAGAAAAACACAATTTGGTCACAGGTTCAACTAAAACTGTTGGAAGAGTTAAAACAAGAGTTTAAAAGACAAACTTAAAAATGTTTTTATAAATGAAATGAGAATGCTAGAAAAAAGTGGAACAGGAATGAGTGTGCTGGAAGAAAGAAACGGAAAGGGAATTAATAACTCGGCAGCAACTGCCTCAATTTTTTAGCTCTGTTTATCGGTAGATTCTTTTTTCTTTCTCTTTTTCAAACTGAAGCCCCTCCAAGTACGTGCTCAAGGAACAAATTCCCTGAAAATTGTTGTCGTTTATTGTTCAGTCATGTCAGACTCTTTTTGACAATAACAATCATTTTGGGTTTTCTTGACAATGATACTAGAGTGTTTGCCATATTGCTCTCCAGCTCATTTTACAGATAAGGAAACTGAGGCAAACAGGGTTAAGTGATTTGCCCAGGGTCACACAGCCAGTGAGTGTCTGAGGCCACATTTGAACTCAGGTCTTCCTCACTCCAGGCCTGGCACTCCATTCACTCAATCACCTAGCTGCCCCTAATCCTTTGGGTTAAAACATTGAAACTCTTAATTATCATTTTGAAACAACATGAAACAACATTTTGAAACAAATGAAACAACATTTCATTAATAAAGTTAGGGGTTAAATCAAGTTTATTGTTGTGGTGGTTCAGTCGGTTTTTTCAGTCATAGCTGACTCTTTGTGGAATCCATTTAGAGTTTTCTTGCCAAAGATACAGGGCTCGTTTGCCATTTCTTTCTCCAGCTCATTTTATAGATGAGGAAATGAGGAAAACAGGGTTAAGTGATTTTCTCCAGGTCACAATGGTTCAAGGAGAAAAGAAAAAAAATTAAGAATCCTTGTACTAACTGAATGCTATGATGAAAAAAACAACGGTAGACCTCATTTCAAGAAATTCTTTGGGGGGAGGAAGGGCGGGGAAGCAAGGTAATCAGGGGTTAAGTGATTTGCCCAAGGTCACACAGCGATAAAGTGTCAAGTGTCTGAGACCACATTTGAACTCAGGTCCTCCTGACTCCAGGGCCAGTGATCTATTCCCTGTGCCACATAGCTGCCCCCCTCTTTAAGAGATTCTAAGACTGTCTTACACCTCTCTGAATTACGGACGGGAGAATGATTCTGTTACGTTCTGATGATTTTAAAAGAAAAAATGGAAAAGAAAGGGAAGGCAAATACAGAGAAGGAGGGGAAAAGGACAAGAGAATTAGGGAAAATCATCTAAAAGATTTGAGGTGCACAGGCAGAAGTGTATTCAAACAAGCAGGAAGAGGTGGGGGGAACAGCTAATAAGGCAACCTTAATGGTCATAATGAAGAAAATACACACAGGGACAAAAATGCTTTTTACTCAGTGGAGAAATGTTGCAGTCTAGGGGTGTTAGGAACCCCAAATTTCAAGGGCAAAAGATGCAGGTCCTGAATCAAAAGAATTTGACTCAAGTCTTCTTTCAGTCAGTGAGAAAGTTTATTAAAATATCAGTTGGGTGGGCAAGATTCCTAGGGTGAGTCTGAGCTATTGGCCAGATCTTAAGAATCTGAGAAATTTAATGAGGAGAAGATGGACCTTTTATACAGAAAGATTGTTGGAAGATCTGGATATGATCTAGGAGTGGCCAACAGGTTGTGGTGACCCTGAGGTAGCAGAGAAGAAGTCTGGATGGAAATAAGGAATGCTGAAATGGCCTGGGGTGGGGTGCAGACAATGACGGACACAATGAAAGGGCAGTTTAAAAAAATGTAGTATTATACTAGAATGGAAGAAACTTCAGGGGAACACCAAAGACTTGGCCATGTGGGAAAATCAGGAGCTTTTCCTTCTTAGGGTCTAGATCCCAAAGACATGGCATTTTCCTTTTACGGGTTCAGATCCCATCCCCATCAGAAATAGGAGGTAAAGCATTCTGAAGAAAGAGCTAGAGGAAGGAAAGATTAAGAGAAAAATTAGTCCTAGGCAAAACAAACTCTGAGGATATACAAAAATACTTAAAGCTCTTTTTAAGATAGCAAATAATTAGAAACTCAGGAGGTGACTTTTAATTGGGAAACAACTGAATAAGTTACAATATGTAAATGTGATGGAATACTACCGTCCTATGAGAAATGATGAGGGGTAACATTCCTGAGAAACCTGAAAATTTGTATGAACTGATGCAGAATAAAGTGAGCAGACACAGAAGCAGACATGTTTTTAAAATCATATGACTGTGAAAGATTTAGGAATTCTAATCAGCAAAATGGCAAACCATGATTCCAGATGACTAATGATGAAACTGTGCTACCTACTTCCTGATAAAGAACTGAAAGACAAGGAATACAAAAAGAGACATTTTTAAAAATATGGCCAATGTGGACATTTGTTTTGCTTGATTATAACTGTTTGTAATGGATTTTGTTTTTCTTTCTTTCTCATGATTGGGAGCAGAGGGTTAGCATTAAAAGGAGAGAAGGCAAATTTTTGCTAATTGAAAAAAAAAGGAAAATTTAATTTTAGAAAAGAGAGAGGAAAATGAACTGGAGAAGAATGGAGGGACCAAAACAAATTAAATATCAGTTTTACTAGACAGACCTTTGCTTTGTTTTCTGAGCCCTCAGTAAAGGTGGCTTCTGCTTTCTTCTAAAGATTTCTTTTTACCATCTTCATAGACTTCTGAAGATTGAAGGTCTGACCAGATTGAGACAGGTTTTACTATCCTTTCACTATCCATTTGAAAGATGAAATGTGTCCTGTAACATCTGAAATGACCCTAACTATAGGCTGATACTTATTTCTTAGTCCTGTATCAATAACCCTCTTATTATCACTTACACTTCACTTTAGTCCTAAGAAGGAACTTAAAAGGTCACCTAAAGTCCCAGGTAGAGGGATCTTCCAGGGTGAGAAACCATCTGGGCCATGGTAAAGACAAAAGTCCCAGAGTTTTAAAAGTAAAGACCAGAAAGTAACACAAAAACTGAACATAACTGTGGAGGTGATGTTATTCATTTATAATCACAAGTTCCTGACTGCCAGTCTAGTGCTCTGTCTATCATAATTTAATCCTCTACTTTTGATTATGATATCAAGAAGTTTGTGAAAATATGAACTCTCTAAGTAACAAAATGTTCTTATTCTTTAATAAAGACTTTTTAGTAAAATCTAAAAAACAAAACAAAACAAAAACAAAAACACCCAACCTGATCATCTGAACCTTTATGATTCTTTACAATTTACTAATCCCTTTCTTCCTAACTACTTTAGGAGAAAAAAAATAAAACAAATACTTACTGTTCAAGGAAACTCAAGTTCTTACAATTCACTTTGGTTAAGATCATTCCATGGAACTAGCAGTTTGTTGTATTAATACTTCTGGCCTCAAATCCTTCTCCATTAAACAAAACCAGCTCCCCAGGAACATATGCAAAAATTGAATTACCTAGTGTCTGTCACAAGCAGTGAAGACTCTAGAACAGCACTAGTCATGTTTGTTTGGCCAGAAAACAATGAGTGCATTGAAATATATGCAGATGGGGGTTTGGGGGGCAAGCAAAGTGAGAGGTTCCATCAAAATAAGAGGAAATGAAGCAAAAAATTTGCATGTATCAGGAGCATTGTGATAATATATATTTCACCTTTATATTTTTAGAAAGGACTACTGTCAATGTTAAAATTCCCTTACAGAACACCACAGCGTCCTGAATCACAGTCTAAGAAACAGTATTATAGACAGTTGCATACCAACACACACACACACATATCTGTGATATAGTTTTTGGAAGTCATTTAACTAAAGACCACATTTTATTCATCATTCCAAAAAATTTTATAATCTGATTTTCCCCCAAATTTTCCAATTTTTTGGAGTGGTGGTGAGAGAAAAAGAAAGCCCATTTACTTTCCCCTGCAAACTGTTTTATTCAAGATCTTCCCATTTCTAAACTTAAGTTAATGACTTCTTCCTCTTGTTTCAATAAGGTATAGTCATGCCTTTAGAGATTTCTAAAAAGTTTTAAATTCTGCATTTGACACTTATTTACAAAATTTAATGTTTAGTAATACCAATATTTATGAGGAAGTAGAGGGAAGACATCTTTTACTATCAAGGCAATTTTTGTTGTTGTTTGTCCTTTGGGGTGAAGGGAAAGGAAGGCTGAGTTAAGGTTTGAATTCCAGCTGTCACTGGTGACTTTGGGCAAATCATTCAAACTCCTTGGGTGTCAATTTCTTCATCTATAAAATGAACTGGCCAAGATGACCTCTCTATGACAATTCTATGATCCTATTAGAACTATCTGTCACCTTCTTATTTAGATATAATTTATTTCTCTAGAAGCAGCTTGGCTTACTGCATAGAGGGTTAACATTGAAATAAAGAAGATTTGGGTTCAAATCCCATCTCTGACACAAATTGGGTGATTGACTTGGCAATGGCATGTCCTCTGTCGGTTCTTCCCCCACCTGTCAGACTACTACTTAGTCTTCTGTGCTAGACCTTTATACAGATTGTACCCACTAACTCTGGGTTTCTCTTAAGGTTCAATTATGGGCCTTCTTTTCTCTCTCTATAGTCTGTACCAGTGGTATCAAACACACATGTGCCCCAGGACATTACCAAGTATGGCCCAAACTGGATTAAAATGTATTTGTAATTGGGAACCATTTAACAAAATTAATTAAAATTTAATAAAACACAGATAATGCTAATACGAGGTTTTCTAAATCAGTATCAGCCCTTGGGTATGATTTACTGACCCTCCAGTTCCTACAAGCAACTCTTTAAGATTGTAAAGAAATGTTCACAAGGAAGATTTTTCTATACTGATGAAATCACAGATCCCAAATTTTTAAAAGGGGAAGATGGGAAGGTTATTTCTCCCATAAAGAGGGCCCTCAAATCTTTCTTGTTTCTCTTCTAACTCTGAGGCTCACAACTGCTGTGAGAAAACAACTTCTTATCCCAGGTGGGGGTGGAGCTAGTCAGCAAAAAATAAATAAATAAATAAAAATGGAAAAGCAAAGACCCACTGTTGACCTTCTGTACTTTTATGTGTCATGAAAGTTGGGAGTGGCATGACCTTCCTTCCCTGCCCCAACTGGCCCAGTCTGCATAGCATGCAGCCTTATGGCAGCTGCAGGAGAGTTTAAGCAACTGTCTCTCACCCCCAACTACCCTATGTGTCACTGAGTCATAATTCTGGTAGCAACAGCACTAAGATTAGACTTCAAAAACATAATACAAAAACATCCAGGCAATCGTAACTGTAGTTCACTTTTAGTAAAATATAACTGGGTTACTTATGGAGCATTTCCTTACAGTTGGATGTTATTCTTTGTTAAACAATTCTTCACTGAGCACTAAATAAAAGTTAGTGATATTTCCCAAAATAAAAACAAAAGGCAACCTTTCCTCCCACCCACCAAGGTCCATATGAAATGCTAGATAAGACCACAATATGGGTGTAGCTTGAGGGACTGATAAGGCCCTAAAAGCTAAGGGAAATATTTCAGGGTTTGGGATTACAACAAAGACTATATGGCATGATGAAAGATTTGGGGCAGAGGGCTGTGGGCTGGGATGAACAAAGGACAGAAAATCCAGCAGAAGGAATTACGAGATAACCCAGGTTTGGGTGCAGGAGCTATGGTAAATAGCCACCAAAAACAAAGGGTATACATTCTGGAAGGCTCCACTAATTTAGAGTGAAAAGGCCAGATATCCTATTGTGTCTAGGACAAAATATAAAATCCTGTCTTCTGTATCTGGATTCAACCTACCTTTCCCACCTAATTACACATTATTCCTTTTAAATATTCTACACTGTGGCTAAAAAGGAATACCAGCTGTGCCCCAAACTTGACATATCTTCTCGAGTGGGAGAATGAAAATTTTGTTGTTTTTCAGTGACTCTTTGTAACCCTATTTGGGGTTTTCTTGGGAAGATACTGGAATGGTTTGTCATTTCCTTCTCCAGTTCATTTACCAGATAAAGAAACTGAGGCAAACTGGGGTAAGTGTCTTTCCCAGGGTCACACAATTAGGAGGTGTCTGAGGTCAGATTTGAACTCAGGAAGATGAATGTTCCTGACTCCAGGCCTAGTGCTCTATCCACTGTACCACCTAGCTGCACCCAGGAAAAGTGACACTCCTCTTCACTTCCTTCAGGTTCCATATTTTAACTGAAGCTGGTGCAATGTGGTTCTTGATCTCCTATCATTCAATAAAAACTGCTCTCCAAAGTTGCAAGTTTCTCTTAATTGACAGAACTAACAATCTTTTCTTAATCCTCAACCTTCTTGACCTCTCGTCAGCATCTCAGACTGTCAGACAATCCCCTCCTGAGTATCTCTTCTTCCCCTACCTGTCTGACTACTCAATCTTCTTTGCTAAACCTTTACAGAGATTATACTCACTAACTTTGGGTTTCTCTCAAGGTTCAGTCACAGGCCATCTTCTTTTCTCCCTCTACAATCTATACCAGTGGAGTGAAACACACATGTGGCCCAGGTCATGCCCAAGTGTGGCCCAAACACGATAAAAATGCAATTGGGAACTATTTAATAAAATTAATTAAAATATAATAAAACAAATAATGTTAATATGGGTTTGTTTAGGGGTTTTTTAGTCAATATGAGCCCTCAGATATGGTTGAGTGGCCCTCTCTCCTGTTTGAGATTGACACCAGAGGTCAATATTATCCCCACTTGGCGATGTCCTCTGTTCCCATGGGTTCCATCATCATCATCACTATTACAGATGATTCTCAGACATGACATACCCAGCCCTAACCAATCCAGCGCTCCAATTTTGTATCACCAATTGCATACTGACTATCTCAAACTGGTTACCCAATAAACATCTCAAATTCAAAATGTTCCCTTCTTCCTACCTTTCGTACCATTGCTATCACCAACCTCCCAGGCATCCAGGCTTGCCACCCAGGAATCATCTTTACTCTTCACTCTCTCTCATCCCCCCATCCAATTAGTTACAAGTTTTATTGTTTCTACCTTCACAAAATCTATCATTTTTGTCCCACTTCTCTCTATTTACACACCCTCCTTAAAGGCCCTCATGACCTCATATTTGGACTAATGGAATAACTTTCTTGATTTTCTTGCCTCAAATCTCTCCTCATTCCAGTCTATTCCACCCAATTATAAAAGTGAACTTCCTGAAGCACAGGTCTCACCATGTCTGACCTCCCCAACTCTAATCTTAGGTCTGACCTGTATCCATTCATTAAACTCCAGTGGCTCCCTATTACCTTCAAGATCAAATATAAACTGCTTAACTTTTAAAGCCTTTCATAAACTGGCTCCTTTCTACTTTCCCAGTCTTCTTACACCTACTCCATCCTAAATACTCTTCAATCCAGAGACACTGATCTCCCATCTTCCTGAATTTTTACTGGCTGTTCCTCATGTCTGTAACTGTCGTCCTCTTCACCTCTACCTACCTGACTTCCCTGAATTTCTTTAAAGTTCAGCTAAAATTCCACCTTCCCACCCAGTCTTGCCCTCCTCCCACCTTTTTGCTAGTGCCTTCCTTCTATAATTTTCTCAGTTACTATGTATGTATTTTGTAGGTACACAATTATTTGAATGTCATCTTCCCCAACTAGAATTTCTCTTGAAGGAAAGGACTGTTTGCCTTTCTTAAGTATAATGCTTTCTACTTGCCTTTCTTAGCACAGTGCCAGAGTTTATATCTTAAATGCTTGTGGACTTGATTTGACTCAACAGGTCCCCCCAAAATTCACTCTCTTTCCCCTAAGCCCGTCCCTCTTCCAAACTTCTCCTATTACTGTTCAAGGCACCAATAGCCTCAGTCTCATCCACAACTCCTGATGCTCACTCACTATAGATTTCCATTCTGTTGCCAAGCCTTGACTTTCTAACCTCAATTCTCCTATAAAAGTGCCCTCTTCCATCCATTCACTTACATAATTCCCACACACACGTAGGCTCTCATCATCTCACACTTGGAATATTATGTTTGCCTTCTGGCTTGTCTCCCTGCTCTTATCTCCCTACTCTGATCACCCACTAAAGTGCCAAAGTGACCTCAGTCTCCCAACTCTGTGCCTTTTCATCAACTGGAATGAATGTTCTCCCTCCCTCACCTCCACCTTCGCCTCCTGGCTTCTTTCAAGATTTAGTTCAACTAATTTAGTTTAGCCTTCTGCTGAAGGCTTTTCCCAGTCTGGTCCCATTCTCTTTCTCCCTCACCTACCAGGTGCAAATGGCTTCCCTAAGAAATTACCTTCTATTTACAGAGTATATGTCTTTTGTGTACAACTTTTTGTCAAATAAACATTACCACATTTATTAGAATGCAAGGGCCTTATTTAACACAACAAGTCACCCCCAGACACACACACTCCCACCCCCCCTTTCTCTCAAGTAATTGGGGAATAGGGTAGGTGGGAAGGAGGGCTAGCAACAGTAACACAAAAAAGGGAACTACTGATTTTTTTTTCATGCACAAAAGACAACAGAAGGAAGTTCAATAGGAAACAGAGACAAGCAGGACGGTTTTGAAAGTGATATGAAGAATTTATTATATACAATTTTTTAAAGCAAGCAACATAAAATGGAGATTCATAGTTTCATACAGAATCATCTTTTTGTTTTCTGATACATGTTCAGAAATGCTCTTCTTTTGATGTCTAAGTTCAGAATAAAATAATTATGCTGCATATGAAAATTGTTTATGGAAAAAAATTTTAATAAGAATATGAGCTTCTTTAGGGCAGGAGCCATGTTTATGTCAACTCAAAATGAGTCTAGTGTCTTTAATAGTTACAGCTAGGGGAATAATTTTTTTTAATTTTTAAACTTGAACCCAAAAAATAGCATTTTCACATATACAGTTGAACACAAAAAGGATTTCATATGAAACCATGAACCTTTATTTAATATTACTTGATTTTTTAAAAAGATACATAAACATCCCACTCATTATTTTCAAAATTATTCTGCTTATCTCCACTTCCTTCTGAACATTGATCTGTTCTGTGCATTTTAATGCCATTTTCAATGGCCTTGTTGTTGTTGGCATCACTAAGGCTTACCACCACTATTCCTCATGCCAAATCCCACCTCTGATTAAAAACAGAAGCAGTAAAAAACCTTGTATCAAAATAAGCACAGCCAAGCAAAACAAATTCACATTAAAAAAATGTATCTTTGTACCCTGAGTCCATCATCTGTATGTCAGGAGGTAGGCAACATGCTTCATCACAGGTCCCCTGAAAACATGGTTGGTCATTGCTTTGATGATGTCCTTCAGAGCTACTTTTCTTTACATTGTTGACCTAATTCTGATTACTTCCCCCAGTATCAGTTTACTTCCTGGGTTTTTCTGAAATCATTCCTTTCACCATATCTTTTACTACAACATGTTAATTACATTCATATATTCTCCAGTTGATAGGTACCAATGAGGTGAATTCTTTTTTTTTTTTAATTTCCTGCTTTTCTAGTACTGGCCCAAAGAGTTATTAAATTACCTATACCCTTTGACCCTGTAATACCTCTACTTGGTCTATTTTTGAAGAGAATCAGGGAAAAAGGGAAAGAACTTACATATTCTAAAATGTTTATAGCAGCACTGTTTGTGGTGGAAAAGAACTGGAAATTGCAGGGATACCCATTAATCGGGGAATGGCTGAACAAACTGTGGTCTATGATTCTGTTGGAATACTACTATATTATAAGAAATTATGAGCTCAATGATTTTAGAAAAACATGGAAAGACATGAAACAATGAAAAGCAAAGCAAGCGGATGGAAGATTACATTGTATACAATGAGAGCAATATTGTTTTAAGAACAACTTTGAATGAAGTTATTTTGACTATTATAAATATCCAAATTAATCATAAAGGACATATGAAGAAAGATGCTGTCTGCATCCAGAGAAAGAACTGATAAATAGAAGCATGTATAGAATAATTTTACACATACATATGTGGACATGCACACATACACACACACACATTTGTGTCTAACAGAAGCCATATCTGAGGGGGGGGAAGAAGGGAAGAAAAAAAAGGAACTTACATGATAATTTTGTTGTATATTTGAAAGGAATAGCAAGTGGTACATAACAGATTTGCAGTGTCATACGCAAATATCTTTTTTTATTGTACTGTGTTATGCAGATGCTTGTTTTATTATATAAATTAAAAATAAAATTTAAGAATAAATAAGAATATAATGAATACAGAGAAGCAGGGATAAGTATATAAATGCTACAAAACAAGTAAACAGAACTGGAAAAACAATAAGTGACCACAATGGTGAATGGGAAGTACATTAAGGGTCAAATAATTGAAACTGAATGCTACAAAATTATACTAACCAAACTTGGTCCTAAAGCTGAGATATGAGAGCATACCTCTCCCAAATTCTTTGCACAGACAGGGGGGCTGTGGGAGTGCAACAATGAATAAAAAAGTCAGGCTTTTTTGGTAAGTTGGATAGTTTTATAAAACTGGTCCCCCTCCCCCACTTCTTTCATTATTTGTTATATGGAATAGCTCTGTAAAAGAAGGTGGGGGGGATGGGGTGAGATGGGGTGAGAAGGCAGCAACTGAAAAACGTAGGTGATATAAAAACAAGATTAATAAAAATCTGTTAAAATAGAAACTTTAAAGAAATAGAGCTTCATACACAATCTTTTTTTTTTACTCTATATATCAAAATGCTTTAAAATAAATTCTTGTTAACTTCACAATAAAAACAAAAAATGTTCAAGCCCCTACCTTCAAAGACCTGGTCCTGTTTGACCCAGATAAGAATCACATAAAGACCCACTGGGCCTTAAAGGTTTTGTCCCCTCCCACATTTCCACCAGACATCCCAGTGAACCTGACCTGTTTCTATTCACCATTCTATCACATCCTCCCTAACTTCCCCTTCTATTGTGTATTACCCAGTAAAGTCTGCTTTCCTTCTCTCTGCTAGCTCCCTTCTCAGAATGTGTTGGGTCTGTCACTTCCACTCCTTCCTTGTAGAGAACCTGGGATCTCAAACTTCGCTCCAAATACAATAAGAGAGAAAGTTTGGGCTTTAAGGAGAAGAGTGTTCTAAGGAGCAGAGATGAAGAAAGTTGACTGTGCTCTAGGCATAGGAGATGGCATAAACCAATGTGTGGAGGCAGGAGATTGCAGAATGAGATCATGGAATAGTTAGTAATCTAGAAAGGATAAAATGGAGTACATGAAGGAGAATATAAGGGCTGGAATGTTATGATGAACACAAATTTTAGGTCTTATAAATGGCAGGTTAAGGAGTTTGTGCTTTTGCCTGTAAACAATGTGGGACCAACTAAAATTTTTTTAACAGAAAAGTAATAGAGTCAGACCCAGACAGTATTGGGGACATGGGGAGTTGGATTAGATGACATCTAATGGTCTTTCTAGCTCTGGAATTTCAAAATTCTATCATTTTTGTAACAATGAATGAATGAACCCAATGTCAAATTTAAAAATGTAAAAAGTCATGCTACTGAAAGATAATGCCAACAAACAGAAAAACTCTTATTTTAGGGGAGAAATTCCAGTGAATCAAGATGTAGGAAAGCAGGTCTCATGTCTCCCTGGAAGTCAGGAGGCTTCCACATGATAAGCACCAGCATGAGCAGCCCTAAGCCAAGAGCAGCCTGGAATGCTTGTCTCTTGAGTGCTGATGTAGCAGTCTGCAGAATTCTTCTAAGTCAGGAAAGCAGTTAATTCAGTATCAAGCAGTCTGGGGCACCCAGAGGAAAAGAGGAATTAGACAAGGCAGCAGCCTGATATAATATAGAGGGCTTAATCTGGAGTCAGAGGAATGGAGTTCCTTTGCCATGTTATTATTTCTATGGCTTTAAGCCCCGTCTCTGGGCCTCAGTTTCCTTATCTGTAAAATGAGGGCTTTGGATATGAGTCAGCAGTGTAATATGACAGTCAAAAATAAAAATCAATAATGTTATCTTAGGATTCTGGCCTCTTAAAGAGAAGCACCATAGCCTTAATGAAAGAAATGAGGGTTCCATATATGCTGGCCTGCTCAGATTACTGTATCAACTTTGGGCACAACAACTTGGGGTAGATGTTCAAAACTCAGGACCCTTCAAAAGAAAGGTCTGGAAGGGTGAATGGTCCCAAGATTATTATATCTAAATGCTCTAAGTCACTACTGATGAAAGAAATGCAAATTAAAACAGCTCTGAGGTACCACTTTACACCTATCAGAGTTGCTAATATGACAAAAAAAAGGAAAATGCTGGATGCTGGAGGGGATATGGAAAAACTGGGACACTAATGCACTCTTGGTAGAGTTGTGAACTGATCCACCCATTATGGAGAGCAATTTGGAACTATGCCTAAAGAGCTATAAAACTGTGCATACCGAATCTTTGATGCAGCAATACCAGTGCTACATCTATATCCCAAAGACAATCCCAAAAAGGGAACTGTATAAAATTTGTATAAAAATATTTATAGCAGTTGTTTTTGTGGTAGCTAAGAACTTGAAATCAAAGGGATACCCATCAATTGGGGAATGGCTAAACAAACTGTAGTATTTTATTATAATGGAATATTTTTGTGCTATAAGAAATGAAAAGCAGGACAATTTTAGAAAAACCTGGAAAGAGTTCCAGGAACTGATGCACAGTGAAGTGAATTCAACCAGGAAAATGTTGTACATAGTAATAGCAATACTGTTCAATGAAGAACTGTGAATGACTTAGGTATTCTCAGTGATACAATGATTTAAGACAATCCCAAAGGACTAATGATGAAGCCTCCAGAGAAAGAACTGATACTGACTGAATATAGACTGAAGCATGCTGTTTTTCATTTTTTTCATTTATTCGAGTCTTCTTGTACAAAATAACAAATATGGAAATGTTTTACATAATTGTACATGTATAATCTATTTCTGATTGCTTACCATCTCAGGGAAGGGAGGAGAAGAGGGAGAAAGAGAAACACAGAATTTGGAACTCAATTTTAAATAAAAATGTTTTAAAAATTACAAAAGGGGAAAAAAAGAAAATTGAAGACTGTAACCAGCTATCCACCTGTGGTCTTCCCACAAAACTGGATGCCCACATGCTCACATTACCACAAGGGGAATCTTCAACAGTTCTGACTGGTCGATCTCTATAGTCTCCTTTTATTCTGAGATTATGTGATTCTAGGACAATATAGACTATGTCATCTCTAAAGACATTTCCAAATTTAAATTATTTCTTTCAAGTCAGGTCAATGAGTATTTTTATTCATTCATTTCAGTTGTGTCCAACTCTCCATGACCCCATTAGGGTTTTTCTTGGCAGAGACACTGGGGTGGGTTGCCATTTCTTCCTCCAGTTCATTTTACTGATGGGAAAACTGATGCAAACAGGGCTAAGAGACTTGCCCAGGATCACACAGCTAGTAAGCATCTGAGGCCAGATTTGATCTCAGGAAGAGGAGTCTTCCTAACTTCAGGCCTGGCACTCCATCCCTTGTGCCACCTAGCTGCCCCAGTGAGCATTAAGAGTTCACTATGGGCCACATACTATATTCAGCTCTAGGGATACAAAAAAAGGGGAGAAACAAATGCCTACTCTCAAGAAGTTCACAGTGGAACAGGGAGACAATGTGCAAATAACTGCACAAATAAGACATAGACAAGACAAACTGGAAACAATCTCAGAGGGAAAGCACCACAGTATAGGGAGGACCACGAAAGGTTTTCTGTAGGAGATAGGGCTTTAACTGAGACTTTAAGAAATTCAGGGGAAACCAAAAGTTAAAAACAAGGAAGGAGCAAGTCACAGGTTGGAGAACAGTCATTAAAAATGCCCAAAGTCTAGAGATGCAGATTCTTGTGCCAGGGGCCAATAACTTCATCACAGGGAAATCAAGGGCACTAAGATGGAATAAGTCTGGGGAGGTAGAAGACCAAGTTATAAATGACTTTGAAAGTCAAAAAAGGATAATTTCATATTCAATTCTGAAGATAACAGGGGAGCTGCCACTGGAGTTTACTGTGTAGGGGGAATGATAATGCTTTCAGAAGAAAACTCTGAGAGTAGAGTGGAGAATGGACTGCAGTGGAGGGAGGCCAACTAGCAGGCTTTTATTGCAATGGTCCAGGAGGGGCCAAGGAGACCGTGTTGGGAGCAATGTTGGAGGAGAGAAGGGGGCATACATGAGAGATCTTACAAAGGCAGAAAATGACATGACTTGGTGATGATTAGATACTGGAGGGGTGGGGTTGTGGAGAATCAGGACTCTAGGATTTCTCTGAAAGGAACATGCAGTATTTCCATCAAAATACTCTATAACAGTGGTTTTCAACCTTCCTAATGCCGCAACCCTTTAATACAGTTCTTCATGTTGTGGTGACCCCCAACCATAAAATTATTTTCATTGCTACTCCATAACTGTAATTTTGCTACTGTTATGAATCGTAATGTAAAAATCTGATATGTAGGATGTATTTTCATTGTTACAACTTGAACATAACCCACAGGTTGAGAACTGCTGCTGTATAACTTGAAAGAGTATGGTGGAGGGAGTGGGAGTGGCAGGGTGAGAAGAAACAGGAAAGAAAAGCAGTCCAAGATGGTTTAACCTCCCCCCAAACAATAAAACCACCCCTTTAGAAACTCTGAACAACTTATATTAAACTTCGGTCCATGAAGAGAACACTGTCAACCCAGAAAACACAGGATATCCTGCTATGTGTCTTTGTTTACATGTACTTAGCCTAAGTTATTACAGCTCAGCTCAGTTGATTATGGTTCCACGCAGATATTGGTGTCACCCAGTAAGTCTTCTCATGTGTATGTCACTTCATCCCTAGCCTGCCATCTCTCAGATGTACATTCCCTGACTATAGGTGTCACCGGTTGAGAAACCAGATGGATTCATGGAAATCCTTCCTCATCAGAAGAAAAACAACTGCAAGGTCCATGCCTTCATGACAATGTCTCATAAAGAGGAAAGTAAATTTTTCCTAGAGTAAAGTGCCCCTGAGGAAGGATAATGTATCCAGAATGAAAACAAAGCGTGCTGTGCTAGGCAGCCCCAAAACAAAGAGAGGAAAAACAAAAGCTTAAGGTAGACTAGATCTGGGCATCGGAGCTCAATATTTTCCTGTGTTTAGCTTCAGCTACCCAACTAGCAGGGATGGCTGTATCTGTTTAAAAACAAATCAAAACAAACAAAACAAAACATCCAATCCCTCAGTCTTTCCATTCTCCCTACCCAGAAACAGGCAAGCAAGCAGGATATTGGCCTGCTGAAACTGACCTTCATCACAGGCAGATCCAGGAATTATAGAAAAGCCCCCAATCCGAATTCCATGGATTCACATACCTTCTATCCCAATACACCCCATTTTCAGCACATCCGGCCTACTACTCTCATAAACATAACCTTCATTCCACAGGCTGAATTACAGATATAAAAACAAGTCTCTGTGTTTATATATGTTGCAAGCAAATCCAGAAATGAGGGGGAAATTTCACTCTGCCTGTTCATCTTGGGCCTGTCCCAATGTTGACAAATTAAAGCATGTTACATAGATCTGCCCGGGCATATCCCAAAATGAGTGATCTGTGGGCAGTTCAGATATGCCTAAAGAGAGAGGGAAAGAAGGCGGGGTAGAGAGGAGAGGAAAGAAGACATACAGGGCACCAAACTGAACTAAGTATGTCTCAGAAGCTGGCGTAACTTCAGCTGTACAAGAGGCTTCTAATGGGGAGCGGGGAGGACGGGAGGAACAGGAGCTTTATCTCACTAAGTCCATAGCCTGCTAATGATACCTTAAAAAGGTCTTAAACAATTTCTTGGAGTGAGAAGTAGCTTGAGCAATCCTTTAAAAAGATATGGGAACATGGGGACATTTCCCTAATCAGACAAGGATGAACACAGGGAGTCACAGCCTTTAACTAAACATATCTTACATTAGTGGTTCTCAACCGCTTTGTGACCCCTTTCTCAACCATGACCCCTTGGGGGGGCCAATGATCCTTTCATAGGAGTCACAGGGTGGCCTAAGACCATCAGAAAACACATAGGAACAGAGACACTGCTCTTCTGTCCATCTCCAGGCAGGTCCGTCCACATGCAGACAGGCCCACATACAAGTATTAAAGGGTCACAGCATTAGGAAGGTTAAGAACCACTGTCTTACATTAAAAAGACCAACAGCCACATGGAGCACAAATCTCTTAGAGATCATGCAATACAGTGGGACACAGGAGATTCCTTAGTTTCCATACCTCACTACCCTAGAGTAAGAGAATGAGTGCACAAAGCAAAGCTGGGAAGTGAAAATATTCAATATCATATAGCACATATTAATCTTTCAAAGTTTAAGAGATGTCTGAGACACTGAGACAGGCCCAGGATCATATGGTCAATATTTGTCATAGCTGGGACTTGACCCCAGTTCTCTGCTTACTGGCTGTATCACTCAGAGGCCAATCTCTATCCACTCTTCAATGATTTGCCTCTTTCAAAAGCATAGCTTAAATCAAACGTTCTTAATCTTTTTTGTTTCCTGGACCTCTTTAGTAGTCAAATCTATGGATTCCCTGAAATAATGCTTTTAGATGCATAAAATAATTAGGATTACAAAATAAACTAATTATATTTAAATAGTTATTCATATTGTTATATATGTATATATATGTCATGCATATGTATGTATACATGTGTATGTGTATATGTGCGTGTTAAAAGTTCACAGAGCCCAGGTTAAGAAACTTCAACCTAAATTAATCTGGGTAATACCATAGTTACATGACACTGCACTTAATATGTTTAAGTACTAAGGTATTACACAAGTCTTATCTCGTTTTCCATTATTCCTACCTTGTTTGTACTATAATGAAGAGTCACGGAATTCACAAGGCAATTGGGGGGAAGTTGACAGCTTCATCTGAAGAGACTTGATGGATTTCTGAAAAACTGATCCAATGACGGTTGTTTTAATCTCTTCTTTTTCTCGATATAAATTTCCTAGGAGCAAAATGAGAAATTAACTACAAACTACTAAGTTATATCTAGTACTTCATTATATTTGCTCTAGTCAAATCTCAAAATCAGCTGGAAAAAAACCATACAGATATTCATTCCAGCGCTATCTGC
Source organism: Pseudocheirus occidentalis (assembly GCA_028646575.1). Taxonomy (NCBI): domain Eukaryota; kingdom Metazoa; phylum Chordata; class Mammalia; order Diprotodontia; family Pseudocheiridae; genus Pseudocheirus; species Pseudocheirus occidentalis. Next base: position 98,220,881 of record CM053593.1, on the reverse strand, counting down.
CACAAATACTGAAGGGGATGCTGCCAGAGTACCTGAAGCTGAGGATACCAGGCAAAGGGGGTTTCAAGTTGGTGGGTAGGAGATGGAGTGGAAGAAGTAATGGGTCTAGAGTAGGGAAGACCTGAATTCAAATCCTGCCTACTCCCTGTGTGACCTTAGGGGAATCCATTAATCCTCTCAGCCTCCACTTCTTCATCTGTAAAACAATGGAGCTGAACCTGATGCCATCTAACAGTACTTCCAAATCTCAGGCTGTGATCCTATGATCTTCCTTACCACAGCTTAAAGGCAGGCCTTCTCCCTCACTGGGAGGGAACAAGGAGATAATGGGAAATTTAGCAAAACCAGAAGGTTGTCCTCAGCAGCTGGCCAAGAACTGACTTTCCAGTTCCCTCACCTCTTCACGCCAACCTTAAGCAGCAGGATGGGAGGGAGGGGTCCCATCTATGCAAATAAACTGAAACCCTCTCCTTTCCCCAGGGTTTGTTGTCAATACTCTCTTTTTTTTATCCACTCCAATTCAAATGGTTTTATAAAAATTTAAATTCTAGAAATTACTGCATGACATGGTCTTTAGAGTCCCTTGTATCTAGACATAAATAAAGTGCTGGACTTGGAGCCAAGAAGTCAGGAAGATGAGTTCAAATAAGATATTTACAAGCTATGGGATCCTGGACAAATCATTTATAACTTCTCTCTGCCTGAGTGTCCTCATAAGTGCTTGTATAGCGCCTCATATATCTTAGGTGCTTAACAAATGTTTGCTTAATTGAACTGAATCTATAAAATGGGAACAATAATAACATAGGGTTGCTGTAAGGATAAAAATGAGACAATATAAAATATACGTAATATTTATAAAGCATTTTGCAAATCTTAGAAGCACTATGCAAATGTTAAGGAAGTGGTCCAGTATATAGAGTGCCCAGCCTAAAGTCAGGAAGGCTTTTCTTTCTGAATTCAAATCAAAGACACTTGTTAGCTGTGTGACCCTGGGCAAGTCACTTAACCCTATTTGCCTCAGTTTTCTCATCTGTATAATGAACTAGAGAAAGAAACGGCAAACCATTCCATTTATCTTTGCCAGGAAAACTCCAAATGGAGTCACGAAGAGACAGACATGACTGAAAATGACTGAACAACAAATTAGTATTCATTATTATTACAGCTTTCATTTTTCAATTATTTCTTTATTTTAATCTAAACAAATTTTTTCTAGATGACCTTGTTTTCAATTTTCTTCCCTGAGACAAGAGGTTTCCTGGGAAACCCAATTCAATAAATCCATTTTCAGAAAATACAGTGAAGTAGCAGGTATTATAAAATTAATATGTGAAAGTGTGGTGATATTCTAATGAGATTATGCTGATCATTAATTGGATTATGCTGCATATTAAACACCTTGTAGTTGAACAGACCTTTCATCTTAATTTCCGACAAAAGCTTTGGGCACAAAAGAGTCAACTGAAGAGTTTTCATTTGTACATCTAAATGAAAATCCCCAAAGGATATCGCATAATTTTCAGTAAAAATATTGGAATGACTGGCTTTAACCTTTAATTTAAAAGAATTTACTTGACAAGTAAGGAGATTTGACAGGTTATATTACAATAAGACATACAATGGTTTAGATTAACATTCCAAAACACCAGTGGCTTTGAGATCTCATCAATGTTGGTATTTCCTCTAACTATGCTGACAAAAACCCATTTGAGATTATTCATTCTGTTAAACTTTCATTCATTTCCTCACATAAGGTCAAAAGAGAGACTCCATCTAAATTGCCATACAACTCTTTTCCCCTTGAATTCTCTCCATAATGTATGGATATTAACACAACCCACAGGCAGTCCATGTGTCTTTCCACTATTCCTTACTTTTGCTATGTGACTAGCTCATGCTTTCATTTTTAGTCACATTTCTCAGAGGCCCTCCTTCATATCACTTCTTCCACATAATTCCTCATTTGTGATATGTGAAAGCTTACTTGTATCATTTACATACCTTTCCACTGACTTTGGAGGATGAGCCTCAACTCTGAATTCTTCAGATACTACAGTATTCTCTGACAAATCAATACATCACCAATTGGTCGGGTAACAACCACTTATCAAGGGTTTATCATAGGTCAGGTACTCTGCTAAACACCAGGGATATAAAGAAAGGCATTCACACACACACATGTGCACACATGCACAAAATGGTCCCTGCTATTAAGCAGCTCACATTCCTCCAAAAGCATGTAAATCATTACAGACATACAAGATATATACAGTGTAAATGGAAGGTAATCTGGGAGGAAAGAGGGTATGATAAAAGAACTGTGAAAAGCTTGCCAGGTGATATTTAACCTGAGTCAGGAAGGAAGGAAGCAGTCAGAGATGAGAAAGGAAAGTATTCCAGATATGATATACAACCAGTGCAAATGTATAGAGTCAGGACATGTATGGCTGGATTGTAGAGTGCGTGGAAGGGAGTAAAGTGTCCTGCACTAAAGAATATTTGTGTTTCAATGATGGGCCTTAGTCACAAGGTGATGCTTAGAATCATTTAAAGAATTATGCAATTTCCCAAAGGTCAGCCTTCTCTCTTCCTCCTATTCAATTCTGAGCTTAGGTCACTATTCATCTACAGAGTTTTTCCAAGATAAATGTAGAGATAAAAAAAAAAACTGAGATTCAGCAAGGTTAAGTGACTTTCTAATGCAGTCAGAAAACGTTTATTAAGCACTACTATGTGCTGGACACTGTGCTAAGTGCTGGGGATACAAAGAAAGGCAAAAGACAGCCCCTTGAGGAGCTCACAACTTAATGGGGATAACATAAAAACAAATATATACAAACAACATTGACACAGGATAAATCTGAAATAATTAACAAAGGGAAGGCACTAGAATTCAGGGGGATTGGGAAAGGCTTTCTGCTGGGACTTGAAGGAAATTCAGAGACATAATAAGAATCAGTGTCAGGAACCAAATGTAGACCTTCTAAATAAAAGAGTACTCTATCTACCATATCGTGGTATGGCACAGAGGGTCAGACCTAAGAATGTATCTCATAGACATTAAAACAACCCCCAAAATAGAAGCTGAACACCATATAATTGCAAAGGCCATGCTTGACCTTTATGAAGAAGAGATGAAAAATTGGATTTCTCTCTCTTCTTTACAAAGACAAGGAGCTACGGGTATGGAACATTATATATACCATAGTCAAACTCAGTAGATGTGTTCATTTTGCTGGTTATTTTTCCTCTTTCTTTTTCTTTTAAATTCTTTTTATAAAAGATGACTTCATGGGGGGAGGGGAGGTGACAAGGATGTATTCTGAAAGGAAAATGATGTAAAAGAATATTGATTAAAAAGGTAGAGGAGTTTTATTTTAATATTTCCGGCATGAAAATTACCATTCCACTGTAAGGTGAAAAAAAGCAATAGGAAAAATAGAAAAATCCTCTCTCTTCAAAGAACTAGACTCCAAGAAGAAAGGCAAGAGCTGTGTGCGAGGGATAAAGTATATTTATACTTAGGAATAGGGAAAAATGAATTGACTTGGCTGGGTGTCATGCTAACCACAAGCCAATTTGAGAGAATTCCTGTGTCCAGACTCATAGAAACTATGCACCAATCTTGGAGGGAAGGAGATGAACAGTTCTAGATTACGCAGCAGCCATCCCTGTCTTAGGGCTTTCATTAGCCAATATATTTCTCCTACCCTCAATCTCTTCCCAATCTTAACCTAAAGCAAAAGCCTAGGATTCACTAAAATATTGGTTTTTATTCTGTCCTCCTTTCGCAGGAAAAAATCAGGACTAGAAATGACAGCAATTATTTGCTTCTTTATTCTTTTATTCTAAACTCAATGAACACCAAATAAAGTATATTTTTGTGTGTGTACGTACATTTGTATGCACACATGTGTATATAAACACACAAATATATGGAATGCTCATTTTACTTGGCATTTGTTAAGTTGAGAATATATACTTATACATGGAGTGCTCATTTTATTTGATGAAATAAAATTTTGTTTTACATACATACATACACACGTATACACAAAAAGAGGATTGTACAAATTATGTTCTCTATTATTTACAATTTGCTGTTCTTTTTAAATAGTAAACTCAGTAAGCAGTTTTCAAGTTTGTCCTAGTTGCTTGTGATTCTTTCTAGCCTAACTTCTGTTCTCTTCTGTGCATTTTTAATGCTTCAATGACCCTCTTTTTTTCCTTTCTTTTCTTTTTTTGGCAATCTTTTCCCTGACCCTGCTCTTTCTCCACCATAGTCCCTAAACTTGGAAAAAGAAAAAAATAAGGTCTTTCTAACAAGCATTCATAGTCAATTCAAGCATTCCTACACTGATCGTGAATAGAAACATACATTTTATTATATATTTTACAACCATTACCTCTCACTGTTGGGAGGTAGTTAGCATAATCCATCCAGACCTCTGGAAGCCTGGCTGGTCATTAATCAAAGTTCTTAACTTTTCCCAAGTATTATTTTTTTTTACAATGTTGTTATTTTATAAATTGCTGTCCTAGTTCTGCTCATTTCACTCTGCATCAGTTCATACAAGTCTTCTTCGATTTCTCAGAGATCATCCCTTACATTATTTCTTACAACACAACAATATTCCATTGCATTCAGGCACCCCTTCCTTATTTTTTGTTATAACAAAAAAAGAGTCAGCTATTATTGTGTCAAGGAGCTGTAGACTTGAAGGGTATAAAGCCTCCTACTGGCAAACACTACAATTTAATTAGAACCCTCCAGGCACAGGAAATACTCTCCATCACCAGTGTGAGTCAGGAATAAACACTCCCCAAGAAATCTGGGCTATTTCAAATGAAGCTCAATAAACAACAATAGGGCACTTACCTACTTTAGGGGACTTTTTAATTGGGTGGGAGTGAAGTTTTCAAACTGAATAGGGAGAAAAATGCTTCTTGAAATAGCATGATGTGTGTAGTTTTAATATACTTTTCACACCACTGATAACCACCATTTCATGTTTCTTTAAAGACACAAAAGAAAAACAACTACGCTGTCATTCTCAGTCCTGAGCTTAAAAATGTGCTCTGTAATTTTCCATTTCAGTCTTAAGCTCACCAGTTTAGAAATGTGCTTTGGTCCTTAACAAAAATATTTATGCTCTGAAGTATTTATTGCTTCTGCATAACTAGGTCCCAGTGAACAGATGAAAAAGGTATCCAAGAGGAAATCTGGAATAGTAGTGTGCAGAGTGTTCTGTGGCAGAAGGTCATACCATGGAACATACTTTATAAATGTAACAGGATAGGGTTGGAATCAGACAGAGGCATAGCACAGCTTAGAGAGCTAAGCCAGGGTCCAGAACTCAGGAAATCTGAATTCTAAACCTAACTCTTCCAGTCTCTTGCTATAGAGCCTTGACTAAATCATTTAACCCCGAATGGAACAATCTCTCCATACTACTTTCCTATATCATATAAAATTCAGAAGATTTAACTAAAAATTATTCCAAAAAGGGAAGAATGCATCTGATAGGTATTTAGAAAAAAATGAATTGTGCTCAGTTTTCTCAGGTGTAAAATTAAGAGGGTACATCACGGTGATTTTGAAAGACTCTTCAAGACTTCTAATTTGGAACTCAAGGGGTTGTGGAATTGGATGTTGTAAATGTAAAATAAATAAATAATTTTAAATAAATTTTTAAAGAGTTAACTTCTATACATTCATGGAAATCATATTTATTCCTCTTCATGCTTATTCTACTTTCATGTCTGCATCTTCCTCATTCTTTGATTTATTTGGAGGACCTATGGAAGACTCTAAATCTACCACAAGTTCAGGGGCCCTTCAACTTGCTAGCTTCATAATTGTACATATTAACTCAATGCCTCTCTGACTTTTTTTTAAAATTAAAATTGGACACATCCTACAATTCAATTCAAATATGTTGAACTAAGCTAGAAAAATTCAGAAAATGGAAACCCCACAGATTTAGTGTAAAGAGCATCAGAATCAGCTGGTCAAGCAATCATAATGATGATCTGAAGTAGCCAGTTATATTACAAGATTGGCTCCAGTCATAGCCACTTTTCAGAAATGCTTTGTTAGCAGTCTAGTTAAAATAAAGTAGGCTATTTTGAAAAATCATTTTAGGTCTGGAAAATTTCAGTTCAGTTGCTGAACATGTCAAAAATTGTTCCTGAAAAATAAAGTGACACTACAAAATAGCTGGCAATCAACCATGTAGTGGATTTGAAGTGATAGAAGAAAGAAATACACAATTAGAACTGGAAAAGTATTTTGAATCCAATTTAAGACTCCCTTTCTTAAATTCCTCTTTTACAAAACCTATGTGTAAGCAGTTTTTCTCCTGAAAAGCTAATTCTAACCACCCATTTTTTAAACCACCACCATTAATTATCCACAATTCACCTCTCTTCCTCTTTCTAAAACACCTCCTCAACTACTGCATTTCTTTATACAATTTTACACTGATCCTCCCTATGTTCATTTTTCTTAACTTTCTTGTAGATTGAAGGAGTCTCTGAATTTGAATGGAAAAAAATTATACCTATATATTAATACAATTGATTTCCTTTGTAATACTACTTATTTTATTTTCTTTGATACGTTAAAAATGTTTAATACCTAACTGCCAAAGATATCCGTGATACAAAAAAGTTTAATGACTCCTGTTCTAAATGACGTGGGACTGCCTTGGGAATAAGGCCCTTTTGGTCCTTCATATATCCAGATGCCCTTACACATATAATATAAAGAACCAAATGTTTGTTTTTTTTTAATTTTGTGGTCTGGACCTGTGACATTAGTGAAACGAATTCCCAGCATAGAAAGTCCTTCCATTTATCCAATTTATCTATAACTGCTCTTGTTGATGTTGTTCAGTCATGTCCAATTCTTTCTGACCCCATTTGGGCTTTTCTTGGCAAAGATACCGGAGAGGTTTGCCATTTCCTTCTCCAGCTCATTTTACAGATGAGGAAACTGAGGCAAACAGGGTTAGGTGATTTTCCAAGAGTCCCACAGCTAACTGTCCCAGAGAATCTCCAAGTACACTGAGGGAGGCCTTGCCTGAGATCTCACAGGCAGTACTTATCAAAGTCAACACTTGGACCTAGGTTTTCTAGACTTCAAGGCTGGTGTTATATTCACAATAACAGGCTGCCTCTGTGGTCTACTACATACATATCAAATCCAGCTTCATAGCAAATAGTAGAAGAAAAAAACCAGGGTAATGAAAGTTCACTGGATATAAGAATTTCCAGTTCTTCCACTTAATCTTTGTTTAAGATTAGGATAATCACTTCAGTATTTTTAAAAAATCATTTTTGATAGCTTTTTAAAAACTGTATCTCTCCCCTTTTCCTCTACCCAGTGAACCATCCTTTGTTACAAAGAGAAGGAAGGAAGGAAGGAAGGAAGGAAGGAAGGAAGGAAGGAAGAGGAGGGGAGAGGAAGGGAGGGGAGGGAAGTCTTTGTTAGTTAGCCCTTCACAATCTAGTTCCTTTGTATGTTTCCATTCACGGTTTTCTATCTTCTGACTCCAGGGTTTTTCACTGGTTGTCCTCAGGCCTGTAAAGTTTTCCCTATTCCCAGCTTCTGCTTTAAGAGGCCTTTCGTGGTCTCCCCACAGCTGATGCCTATCCTTTGAGGGTACCTCCCATTTATACTGCATATATTATGTATATATACATATGTGTATACACATATATGTATATATGTGTGTATTTATATCTATATATGTGTATGTATATATATTTCTCAAGTGCCTCTCTTAACATTCTGGCATTAATGCAGTTTCTGAATTTTACAGAAGAAACTCAGGTCCAGAGAAGTAGCTGATTGATCTGTAAGATCCCATCCCATTCTAACATTGAGACTCTTTAATCTTTTAAGTGATTGTGTAGTGTGTACATACACTATGGTGCTAATATATGTATGTATATATATATGTATATATATATATATATATACATATACACATATATATGTATGTATATGTGTTTTACTGAGCACATACTATGTGGTCAGCATTATAAAGGCACCATGGAAGACAAAGATGCAATAAACCATTCCCCATCAATTGGAGAGTGGTTAAACAAATAATGATAGATGAATATAATACTATTGTGCTGTTAGAAATGAGTAAAGGGATAATTTCAGTGAAACCAGGGAAGACTTATATGAACTGATGCCAGTAAAGTAAGCAGAGCCTGGAGAAAAATTATAGAATCAACTATAGACAACTTTGAAAGACTTCTTAAGAACTCTGATGGATGCAATCCAATGACCAATTAGAATTGCAATAGATCCATCTACTGACAGAGAGGTGATGGATGAGATGAAGCAGCTAGGCCTTTTTCCTCTCTAGCTCTCTCTCCTCTTCCTCCCCCCTCCCCCTTGAAGTTCTTGGGCACTTCTATCAATCACTGCCAGCACCTCCCTTCATTCTTTCACTCTTATGGTTCCAAGCTTTCAGAGTGAGAAAGGACAGCAGAGGCCATCCAGCCCATCCAGTAGCCAAACAAGCATCCCTATATCCCCCACAATGGCCCTCAAGCATTAGCTTGGAGAGTCCCAATTAGGGGAACACTGGCAGCCCATTCCATGTGTTCACTCCTTCAGCAAACATTGATTAAACCCCTACTGCTTAAAGGGGCTTGATTGGGTGGGGCAGTGGGAGTGAAAGAGAGTAAAGAGAAAAATAAACAAAGAAATAACCCCTGTGCTCCCTGAGGGATGCAGTAGTGAGGAATGGAATCCTAACTTAGGTCATTTTCATGTGTAATATGACATGAGCACACCTTGATCCTGCACTGGCAAGCAGCCCTTAATATCACTATTGAGGGGATGCAATTCTTTTGGAGAAGGGGCCTGACATGCTCTGCCAACACCACAACCACCCCCAACAACAACTACAACAGAAGAGCTGCCACCCTTCTAGCAGCCAAAATGGAAATAAAGCATCTGATTATAACCTGTGAAAATAAGATGAAGACAGTGCCCTAGGAAACAAAAATCTAAAATTTGCAAAGCAGGCAAGTAGCCCCATTTTTCCAGATCTAAACTCCTTCTGGACCTCCAGTCTTCCATCACCAACTCCCTATTGCACCTCTTAAACAAGAAGCCTCACATCCAAATTCAACATGGCTAAAACAGAACTCATCTTTCCCCCCAAACCCTCTTGTCTTCTGTATTTCCCTATGACTGTGGAGGGGACCACCATCATCCCAGTTACCCAAATTCACAACCTAGGTGTTCCTACTCTCTTTCAGCTCCTCATTCACATTCACCTTGGTCATATCCAGTCTGATATCAAGTCTTGTCCTTCCTACTATCACAAGCTTTCTCCTCTACATTTTCTTCTTTCCATTACTACTGCTCTGGTGCACAGCCTTCATCAATTCTTGTTTGTACTAACACAAAAACTTCTGGTTGGCCTCCTTGCCTCAAGCTTTTCCTCACTCCAATCCATCTTCCACTGAGATGCCCAAGAGATCATCCTAAACTGCAGCTCTGGCCATATCACTCCACTATTCAATAAAAACAAGTAGCTCCCTACTATTAGATCTCTGGGATCCAATATAAAATCCTCTAATCCTCTATAACCCTCTTCATGGGTCCTTTGTACCTTTCCACTCTTCTCATACTTAACTCACTCCTTTTTACCATACAATCCAGTCGCAATGGCATTCTTAGTCATCTTCACAAGCACTATTCCAGTTTCTGACTCCAAGACTTTTCACTGGTTGTCCCAAAGTCTGAAATGCTCTCCCTCCTCCCAGTTTCTATTTCAAAAGGTCTTTAATTGTCTTCTCACAGCTAAACTTTTCCCTTTGAGATTACCTCCCATTTATATCGTATATACTTTATATGTACATAAGTGTCTGCACATAGACTCCTTCATTAGAAAGTGAAAGCAGGGACTATGTTTTTGCCTTCCTTTGTATCCGGAATGATGATAATGGCAGAGAAAATCTCCACATTGGGAACTCCCCCACAGCAACTGAAATCACAGTTCCCATCATTGCCCATTCCCACCCAAAAAAATCTCCAAGAGACATGTATAATATACCCTCAAAGAGGAAAGTGTCAAAGTGAGTAATATACATACCTCAAAGTGTCCAAAACAATCATTTAATTGTGGTAGCAATTATCCTTAGACCCCTGAAAAATGTTAGGTACCTCCCGGAGTCCAAAGACCATCGCCATTAAGGAGGAAAAGCCATCAACAGATTTCTCCCTGAGCCCAGTATATTGAAAAAGTCTCATACTTCAGAGGCTACTCAAGGGCTTTCATTAAAAATCAAAACCAAAAAAAAAAAAAAACCGCACAAAAACTTTCAAAGGCACTTAACCTTCCTCTTCACTCCTCCTTTACAGAGGCAAAGTAAGTAATCTTAAGGTTCTTGACCAAACCAGTAACAGACTGCTTAGGATTTCCCTCCTACTATTTGCTAATCATTGAACCAGAGGGCTCATTCACAAGCTTCTACAAGCTTCTACAGAATGAGGTACTTCTGCCAACACAGAAGTAATGTGTCACATAATTAATGACAGACAGTCTTTTCTAGCTCTTTGGAAGAAAGTTTCTAAAGAAATTCAAGATATATTTAAACATTATTATTGTTGCTGTTGTTACAGCATGACCAGTCAGTTCCTAGAAATGCATTCAACACAAATAAAAAGACTTTAGCTAGAAGCAAAGGAAAACTGGTTAAGTGGAAGAGCACAGAGCTCTGCACTTGGAGTTTTGGGTACCACACTTTAGAAAAGAGACTTCAAAGAGAGGGAAAGGGAGGAAAGGAAAAAGGGAGAAGAGAGAGACAGAGAGACAGAGAGAGAGAGAGACAGACAGAGAGAGAGAGAGACAGAGACAGAGAGAGAGACAGAGAGAGAGACAGAGAGAGAGGAGAGAGAATGAGAATCTGTAAGGGGTTGGGAAGAGGGAAGAAACTGGGGGTTTTATCCTGGAGAACAGAAGACTGGCTAGGTTCAACTTACCCCCTAGGGTAATCCCCTAGGATTGCTACAAAGGCTATCACAAGGAAGAGGGAATTATATTTATTCAACTTTGCCCCAAAGAGAAGAAAAGTAGGTGGAAGTTACAAAGAAGCAAAGTTAGGTTTCATGTAAGGAAAAATTTCTTAGCAATGACAACAATCCAAAAGTGGAATGAGCTTCCCCGGGATGCAGAGGTTTCCCTTCTAAACCTGAGGTCTTTAAGCAAAGATCAGCTGAATATATTTTGTCAGGTATATTGTGGAGGAACTTTTTGTTCCGGTAGGAATTAGATTAAATGCTATACAAGGACCTTTCCAATTCTTGAGATTTTATGATTCTGAAGTTTCTAAGGTACTTTCTAACTCTGTGATTCTGGTTACATTTTAATTAAATGATAGGGTTTACACTTCTAATTTCAACTTGTGAAAATTATAAGATTGGGTAGAGCTGGGATGAACATATATATATGTAAGAAAAGAAGCTAAATAAATGTAAAATTTGGGTTAATAAAAAGAAAAGAGGTGACCTAGGTCATGAGTATTATGTTCAGAAATGGGGGGGGTAGAGAACAAGAGGTGATTGAGAGGAATGGGGAGGGAAAAGGCATGTTAAGCTGAAAAAAGAGATGGCATCTTTGATACAGCTGAGTAATTTAGAAAGTAAAGAGAATGAATCCCATTAAAACACAGGAAGTAAGCTGTAGTCATAAATCTGAAGCTTGGCTGCTGCTCTTCCATTCTTATCTCCAGTATGCAGTTGTTCATGTGCAAGAAAAGATAAACCTTTAAAGTGAGAGGGGGGGAGATACTGAGTGAAAAAAAAAAATCAAAATCAGTGTTCAATTCTCATTTGATGGTAACTGACACTCAGGGGTCAAGCTAACAGGTACCTTCTCATACCAGAAGACCTAAGAGCCTTCTAAATCCTCTGGAAATAAATTATCATTTGGCCCTAGGCAAAAAGGAAGCCAGGTAGAAAACAAAATCCATATAAAAAAGTTGTCAATTCCCAAAGAATTTATTTGGTGGTCTCAATAATGACAAGAGCCCTTTAATATTCAACCACATCCAAAATACATAGAATTAATCTAGTCAGAATTGGAAGGGACCAGGGGGATTATCTAATGCTATCTATACGTCTTTTACAAATATGGAAACTAAAATCCTAAAGGTTAAGTTACTTTAAGCAGGTCATACAGCAAAACAATAGATCCACGGTTTGAAACTGGTCCATACTCCCAATCAGTACTCCTTCCTGTGCCCCATACTACTTTATATGAGACCCTGACTACTAAAGGAAGTTTTTATTTCATTTTTAGCTCTGAAAGAAATACCATAACATGACCATTCTTGTCCATCCATCCCATTTTCTTCACTCACAAGGCTACATTTCTACCTAGGTTGGCCCCTCATCACCTGGACTACCACAATATTCTCCTAAATAATTTGTTTCCCTGCCTGCAGTCCCTCTGCAATTCATGCTCTGCCAAAGTGATATTCCTAAAGCACAGATCTGACCAGGTCAGGAACTTCTAACTGCGCCCCCCTTCCCCCCAGAATAAAATGGCAATTCTTCTCTTTGCCATTTAAAGCCCTACACTAATCTGGTTCCAATGTACCTTTTGCAGACTTATTCTATATTACTCACCTTCCTATAATTTACTTTTCATCCACACTGGCTTATTTGTAGCCCTTGAAACACATGTTTCTCTCTCTTTGCACAAATTGTTCCTCATGCCTGAAAGGCAGTCCCTCCTTGTCTCCCCTTCTTAGAACCCCTAACTTCCTTCCAAGCTCGTCAAACAATATACCTCCTCAATGAGTTCTTTCCCATCTCCCTCTTTTCAGCCTTTTCCCCATCTCCACTCTCCAAAATGAAACTGCCTTATATTTATTTATCCTTTATACATTTTACATCTACCTGTATGTTCCTCTATTCCCCAAAATATAACCTTCTTGAAGGCAGGCTTTTATTTTTGTCTTTGAATCCCAGGCCTTAGACATCTGTGTTGTGGTTGTTTCAGTCACATCCAATCTTCATGACCCTAGTTTGGCGTTTTCTTGGCAAAGATTTTGCCATTTCCTTCTCCAGCTCATTTTACTGAGGAACTGAGGCAAACAGGGTTAAGTGACTTGCTCAGAGTCACACAGCTAGTAAATTTCTGAGGCCAGATGTGAAGTCATGAAGATAAGTCTACCTGAATTCAAGGGCAGTGCTCTATCCACTGTGCCTCCTAGCTGCCCTCAGACATGTGTGGCTCTTAGTGAGACTCTCATTCTCTTAGAGCTGTAGGTAACTTTTAGGACTTTAAAGTTTCAGAGAAGGTATGTGGTGGTAGAACAGCAAAGGCTTCCCTATACCATCATAATTAGTCATAAGTCCTGGTGCTATCGTAAATACGTAGCACAGTGTCAGGTATGGGAAACCCTTAATAAATGTTTAGGGGTTTGGGTTTTTTTTTTTGGATTGGAGAAGCTTACGGTTGTAGTAGTCTACAGAAAAATGGAGCAGTTTTTGGCCTACACTTTCTTTGCATTAAGAAATATAAAAAAAAGATATAGTCTCAGGAAAGTCATATACTCTTGAACTAGTTGTCAATCATGATGACATCATCACTTCTTCATTTCTTCATTCAGTTCTGATAAAATGTGGTAAGAGACTTTGGGAGAGTAAAATCTTTGCCCCAAACTCAATCCTTAAATCTATGTTCTAAACTAGGTTCAAGGCAACAACCATTTCTACAGTCATATTCACTCCAAATGGTGCTTTGCAGCATGCTAATCCATACTTACAGGAGATACCTTCATAGTGAACCCCAAATCCAAAAAGTGCTCCCACTATTTGGCTCTATTAAAGGGTAATGCTTCCTGGATTCTGTCCCCTGGAGGTCAGGTAGTCTCATCATATTATATTACCATGGCAGTTACTCCTACCCTTGGAAGACCATCTCACAAATGTATGGCACTGGTTACAGGAAGAAGCAGAAAAGACTATGGGGATTACTATAAAAACTCTTAACATCTAGCAAGCAAAGTCACAGTTGTCTGAATTGTGTCTTCTTGTGTTTCATTATTTGGTTTCTAGTAACAAGACCAGCCTTTGCAATTAATGACATTTTTGTGCTTTTTCATTTACATTATTGTGGTCATTATATATTTGTTCTTCTGGTTTTTATTATTTCACTTTGTATCAATTCATGTCTTCCCCCATTTCCCTGAATTATACATTCAGAACAAACTTAAAAATCTTTTCTAAAGGCAATTCATAAGAGGCTTGTTACTATTTTCAGTACTCATTATATCAGAACAATTATCTTAAGTCTCAAAAACAGGTCCCTTAATATTTCTATCTAATAATGTCAATCAAAATTAATTTTCATGTTTTCATAATATTTAAAGACTTAAGCATCTTTTATGTAAGACTTCCAAGGAATCTTGTACTAACACATCAATCCTTCAAATATTCTAGCACAAAAATAATTCGTATCATCTACATAGAGAGACTGAAGCCAAATACCTTGATCTGGGAAACTTCCAAAGTAACAAAGAAAGGCAAGAGAAAGCAAGGTATACAGGAGCACAAGGCACAAAATCAGAAGACCTGACATTCTTCTAACTACTCTCTATGTAAACAGTTCACAAGTCACTTAACCTATGCAGACATCAGTTTTCCAAGATGACAAGGATAGCATAGATGTTCATTTCAGTGTTTTCCAACTCTAAATCTCATAACTAGAATTAGGCATGAAAACGATATTTCTCCATGTCTTACTGCAAGCTACAGATGATCCTGTAATTTTTGTGTGTTGTAAGGCTATCTATATCTGCACTTTCTGGGCAAGAGTGTACAAATTCAATTCAATAAACATTTATTAAGTGGCTACTTCACGTAGTGCACTGTGGAGATAAGAAGATAAAAAATGACACAGCCCCCACCTTCAAGCAGCTTAGAGTCCAAAAGGAGAGATTCGACACATGCCTATAGACACAAGTTAGAATATGATGGGGAAGAAAGAGTGAATTCTAGGAAAATTTGACAGAGGCAGAGAGTGAGAGTGAGAGACAGAGACAGAGAGAGACAGAGACAGAGAAAGAGAATGAGATCATTTTTAACTGAGTGGGATCACCAAAGGAGTTGATACTTGGATTAATTTATATTATTTACCACTAGTGATATAAGAATTGATATAACTCACTTCAATGACAAGCAAGAATTAAGTTTCTCATGTTTGGGAGATACATATTTTGCATAGGTTGGGAAATCAAATGTTTTACACAGCGCCAAATAGAAAATAAAAAAATCAGACCCCTCTAGTAATGTTCTTCTAAATTTTGTCAGTACACTTTACCAAGGAACAAAGTTAAGTATTTAATTTACAGACATCTTATAATTAGCTGACTGATGAAGCAGGAGCTGACATATATAGGTAGGCATCAGAATACAAAGAGATTGAATCAAAGAAAAGTGGTCTTTACTTTTCTGAGCTTGGGAAAAAACCATTATTCAAAAATTATTCTCTCTCACACTAATATATGTATAGTCAGAAGAACAGGTAATGACATAATGAAATTTTTTTTAAGTACTGCCCATTCTTCATTGTCAACATTATATATGTAAGATATATACATAGACTTTTGTACACACATGTTATATAACAAAGAGGATGTGCTTTTCTAGAGTATTTTCTTCTGTGAAACACAAGATTTAAAAACCACGATGAACTAAATTTCTTCACCATCTTTTTGGTCTTCAAGCTTCTTAGAAGTATAACCAAGCTATTAAGAATAATGTGCATGTCTATGTGTATTTCTATGTGTGTATATGTACATACATATATGTATATATAGTATTACAGACTTATGGAAATAATTATACAGATAAAAACTTTGGCAAAGAGATGTTCTCTAGCTATGAAACAAGCATAAAAATTGGTCAACATACTCTTTAGTCCATTATGGCTTTGCATAATTATATGATTTTTTTAAAAATTCACTTATAGACACAAGGAATTAACTCCCCTCTTTGCAAGGGAATCACATTCAATGGTCATTATTATGTAGTTTCTTCAAACTTTGGCTACATGCAAAAAAAAAAGCACATACAACTTTAAAAGGCATATTATGGTCTTAGTCAATAGTAGCAAATAGTTAAGCATTACTCATTCCAAGCACACAAAACTCAAACATGAGGTGTTATGTCTGGCATGTTGCTGTGGTTAACTATTAACTCCTGTCCCAACAATACTTCCAGCAACTCTCCTCCTCTACCCCCACCTACAGCAAACCAGGCTGTTAAAAAGAGAGGAATGTCTCTGTAGCTTCCACAGATCCCTAATATGGTTAATCCTTGGTCAATGTCATAATCAGAGGGGGGAGCAAAGGATTCTCAGAAGTCAAGACCTCAACCTATGTATCATTTGCAATTAATTTTGAAATCAGAAGGCAGTTTAAGTATTAGCCTTTTGGTAGATAGTTAAGAAACAAACAGGTATTTTTCTATAACTCATATTTTCGATGATACTATCCATTTAGATATTTTGCACATGTACTAGACAGGTACATCTTTTCTCTAGGATTTTTCATGTAACTTTTGGGCTTTGTTGAGCAACTTGCAAAGTCTCTCTTTTGTGGTAATTATAACAACCTCATTCATTCATTTATTCGACTAAGATTATCAGTTCCATGCCTGCCATGTTTCAGTAGCTAGATTAAACACTGGATACAAAGACAAAAATTGTCCCTTCCCTCAAAAAGCTTGCATTTTATTGGAAGCTCTGAGAATCAAATACATATACAGATAACTAACTACAAATATATAACATGTTACTATTAAGAATACCTAGCATTTTATAGTTCTTTATAAATATCTCTTCTTACCTCCAAAACCACAAAATAAAATCCTAGTAGAGAGGTATAATTATTATCCTCATTTTAAAGATGAGAAAAAGGTTAAGTAACTTGTCCAGGGTCATACAGCTGGTGTCTGAGGCTAAATCTGAACTCAGGTTTTCTTGATTCCAAGATCAGCTTTCTAAAAATCAAATTGCTTTCCATGTACAATATTCTTTCTTTTCTATTATGCATATAGAAACATCCATTTTATTTAGAGTTTGTTACATTCAGAATAAAAAAAGAAGTTAGAAACTTAAAATGGGAGAGAGAGTGAGTTTTTGTCATTTTGGTCTGTTTTCATTTTACTCCTAGCACAGTCCTCACCCTCCCAAATTTTTAAAAATCATGTGTTCTAAAGATGGGGGGACCTAGGAAAATAGCCAATTTTAGACAAAAAAGATGCTCTAAATCACCTCCAATTTCTTCTCTACCTCTTCTAAGGAATTGGCCTCTTTAACTTGTTTTCTAGTCTTAGCCAAATGCTCTCCAAATCAAATGCTGGCCCTTACCATATGACTAAACAACCAAAATATAATACATTCTTAATATTTTTGTGCTTCATGTTAAGGGTCAGTTGAAACCTCAACTGCCTCAAAACTGAAAGGATAACTTTGTTGCACTGATGACAAGATGCCCTGTAGTTGAAGGATTTTGGGGGCTCACTTTCTAGTGCTTTTATGATGAAAAGTTAACTAAGTATTAAGCTAGTTCATAAACCCCACTGTCTTCCTTGACTGAAAGGCAAAATGGAACTTTGAGGCATCCTTATAAGTTTTTTCAAGATAAGTAATTTTGAAAACTTTGGGACTATCTGAATTAAAGTCATTGTACCATCACAAGACACTATCGTTACCAGAGATGGTAGAGCGGAAAAGCAAGAATTTTCTCACCTAACCAACAATTTGTTCTGCCCAATTTAGGTCACTGTCTTAAACAGAATTTAACCCAGTCAGTTTCCCTGTAACATTGGGTCAGGAGTAAACCAAAGGAAGGTCACATCAATGGATAGCCAACCTAAAGAAAAGAAGAAAAAAAAATCAAACAGGTACCTGAAGAAAGCAGTGAGTTAAGGTCAGAGAGAGTAGTAGAAGAGATAGTATGCACTATCCTGTAAATTCTTCGAGGGCAAGGACAGAGCCCTATCTAAATTCTGTATGTCGGAGAGCCCCTACTAGTGTGTTCTGTACACACTAGGTGTTTAATGATGTGAGATGAATTAAAATGAGATAAGAATCTTCACTGAACTTGGCCACTGGGTTTATTTTGAGGGCTTACAGGGAACACCAAAGAGCCCTAATATCTTTCTGTGTGATTCCAGATTACAAACTCCAAAACAAAAGAGAGCACAAAAGAGCCAAATTAATAGATTTGGATCATGAAGCAATTAATAGAGATTAATAGACTGAGATCACTATGTGGGAATGACTAATTTTTAGGATGCAATAAATCAAATGTTTTAGTAACTTCCTGCCAAGAAGAAAAATTACTAAGGTAACTATACTGTGCTGTGTACAGCTATATTATCGACCCATTCTCTTGCATCTGGAGTCAGGAGCACAGTAGAAATACCACTGGTCAAAGACAGAGGAGTCACCTCCAGCTTGGCTATTTAACAGTTTTCAGACCTTGGACAACTCACCTAAACTGTCATGTTTCAGTTTTCTCATCTGGAAGAAAGGAGGGATAGAACTTTCCCTACCTATCTCACAGGAATGTTGGAAGGATGGAATGTATATAAAGAACTTTATTAAAGTCATCAAAGCACTAGACTTTGAACCAGGAAGACTTGAGTTTGCATGCTGCATCTGACACCTAGTAGTGTATAGATGGGAAAGTTTGAATCCCTCTGAATCTCAGTTTTCTCATCTGTGAAAAGGGAATAGCTTCCCAGGTCTATGCTAAGGTTCAAGGGAGATAATATAAGTAAAATGTTTTGCCAGCTTTAAAGAGCTACGTAAATGTGCCATTTTTTAATTAATAAACTGCAAAGCACTATACAAATTTATACAAATTATATTTTGAGTTGTTCCTCTAGAAGAATACAAAGACCTATACTAATCACATTATTATTTTTTTTATTCATTTATTTACTTATTTATTTATTACTATTCACATTATCTCAGAGGAACACTCATCAGGGCCAGGGAAATTCCAAATGAATAAACCCATATTACTAAAATTAAGTCCATAACTTTAGATTGTTTCCCATTATGCTCAAAATAAATGATCTAAATGGCAGGAGAATTACTTCTTTCTCAGTCACCCTTTTGCAACAAGTCCCTTTATTACCTAATCAGTTGTAATGAGTACCCTGCCTCAGAGTCCTCTAGCCAATTCCCCTCCCTGCAACAAACCTGAGTAAACACCATAGCACCTATTTTCTCAAAGACAATAAGTGAGCAGAAAGGTCTTCCCCCTTTCCAAGAAAAATCCCTAAGTATAACAAAATGTGCATAGCATTCTTTGTGGTAGAACTAGAAACAAAGTAAGTGCCTATTAAGTGGGAAAGGTTGAAAAATATGATAGGTGACTATAATAGAATATGACTGTATAATAGGTATGAGGAATTCAGGAGGGAAAAAGCATGAAGCTCAAATGAGCTGACACAAATCAAAATAAGCAAAACCAGGAGAACAATACAGACTGACAATTTACCATAAAGTAAATGACAGGATCGTTAAAAGAAAACTGAGCTCTGCAGTGATGGAAAAACCAATGAAGGCCCTGGAGAAGAGATAACAAAATATATTTCCCCACAGTAGAAAAGGGGGGGAGGAGTACTTTAATATGGCAGACAACTGCACACTTTGTCAACCTAAGTCTCTGTACAGGATGCTTTTACTTAATTTTATTTTTCAAAAAAGAATGCTCGATGGAGGGGGAGGAGGGGTGTCCTCGCAGTGGGGATGAGAATTACTGACAAAAGATAAAAGACATAAACATGACATTTTAAAACACTCTTTAACTCTAGGGTTGAGTAAATTTTGTAGTACCATAGACAACAGGATGCAGCGGAAAGTTAGGTTGTGAAGTGAAAAGACCTGGGTTCATATTCTGAATTCTAAATATTATCCACATCACAATCCTAGACTAAATGACTTAACTGCTCTGGGCAACAGCTTCCTCACCTGTAAAAAGGGGGGGATGAACCAGATGATCTCTGGGTTCCCTCTGACATTCTGCGATTCAAAGGAAAGAGAAGTAAACATGTGACAATAATGAGAGCATGATGCAATGAGAACTCAAATTGGACTAGTAGCTAGGAGACCACAATTAAAGTCTCCATACTTACAGGCTGTGGAGCCTAGAACAAGTTATTTAACCTCAAAGAGACTCAGTTTCCTCTTCCATAAAATGGAGGTGCTAATACCAATACTCAGAGTAACTTGCTCAGTGTTACAAAGGTAGTCAGTGTTCTAAGAAGGACTGGAAGAGATAACCCAGATCTTCTTCACTTCTAACCTATCTCTTTACTCGTTATGCAAACTATCCCCCAAGATTATTCTGATAATCAAAAATGACTATGTACTTAACACTCCTTAATTCTACATCAATATCAGTTACTACTAGTAGTAGTAATAGTACCTGGAAGTAATATGTGACTGCCCACAGTCTGACAAGTCAGCTTCTTGCAGTTTAATGCAGCACAGAGACAAATTCTAACAAAGCAATTTTTTAAAATGGATTCATTCATTCAACAATTATTTGATATCCTATTATATGCTGAGTACTGGGGCTGCAGGATAATAATTGTTAGGTCTCTGATACCACACGTGGGGAGGAGACTCCTAAAGAGGGTCGTTGATACTCCACGTGAGATGGACGGGTTGAGCCGATCCTCAGCTAACAGGAGTGCATGTGGTCCATCACCTGGGGGCAGAATGCAAAGGCTGCACCTGCTTACAATAAGCAGGATCATCTCTCTGCCTTCGGAGTGAGACACATTTGAGGGCATGGCCAGGGAAGGGGCCCTAAGGGGCCCTGGAGAAAGGACTTAAAGAGAGGCTACTCAGAGGCAGGGCAGTGGAGCCAGGCCAGTCCAGTCCAGCCACACTAAGACAGAGGATGAACTCTCAATAAAAGCTAGAAGCAAGTCCTGTGTCCTGAGTTTCTCTGTGCAGCTGTTTCTCCCGGAGTGGACGGGAGCCGGGGACGCCAGAGGCCTGTTGAGGTGGGTATAGGTAAGCCCTATACATCCTGACCCCAAAAGATAACCCTCACCTGAATAAAAAACCAGTAACAATAATGATAATAACTGCTAGCATATGTACAGCAAATTAAAGTTTACAAGCTATTTACAAGTTATCCCATAACATATCCTCATAGCAACCCTGGGAGACAGGTGCTATTATATCCATTTTGCAAATGAGGAAATCAGACAAAGTGGTTAAGTGACTTGCTCAAAGTCACACAGCTAGTGTCTGAGGCTAGATTTGAAGTTAGGACTCTCCTGACTTGACTCCAGGTTCAGTGGTCTATCAACTGCAGGCACCTAAATGCCAAAGTAAAGTATTTCCTGGTCCTATGGAGTTTCCAAGGAGGTGGGGGGATGATGGGGTGGAAAAATAAAAGAACAGCAATTTCAAATAAAAGTAAATACAATATACACAAAGTAAATACAAAAAAAATTGGGTAGGAAGCATGAGCAACAGGGAAAAAAAAAGCTTTTGGAGCAGGTGATATGAGGTGAATGTTTTAAATGTACAAAACTTTTTACTGAGTTTAAAAATTAACAGTGAAGGAATGGCTAGGTGGTACAGTGAATAGAGCACTGGCCCTGGAGTCAGGAGGACTTGGGTTCAAATCCAGCCTCAGACACATAACACTTACTAGCTGTGTGACCCTGGACAAGTCACTTAACCACAATTGCCTTGTTCCTCGCCCCCAAAAAAAGCAAAAAAAAAAAAAAAAAGTAAAAATTAATAGTGAAACTATAAAATTGTTTGAATACAAATTTCTTTTAATTTCCTCTTCTGACAAACAAAGATATTCACCACCCTTAAGTATTTTGCTTTTTCTAAACAACAAATAAACTTGCTAAACTGCAATAGAGTGAGAATCTCACTTGGACTACAAAGTTCAGTTCACAAATACGTTTAAGGTCTCTCCCAGGTTCACTAGGTATTGCCCAGACATAGGTATTTGTCTGCAGGCACAACAGGAACTAAATCAAGCATGTCCCTCAGGGAAGCAGAATCACGTGAAAACCTTCAGGCTCCAGGCTCCCTAGAATTGGAAAAGGCAAAGTAGGGGAGTCTAATAACCCAGTGAAAACCAACAGATTCCCAAATTCCCTTCTTCCTTACTCTTCACTCCTACCCCCAAACAAAGCCACAGTGTGGTGGCTATGGGGGTAAGAAAAACTTCCTTGTAGTAATAGATTTTTTTTTTAACTTGAGCATATGAAGACTGGGGGTTGTTTACAAATCCAGAAATAATTCACAGCATTTCAAACAATCCTTTGAAAGTAAGGCTAGCAAATGAAATGTGGCCAATCTCTGGGCTTCCAGTCAAGATTAAAAACAGTCATCTTTATGAAATGTATACAGGACATAAATGTTACATTTGTCAGAAACCCAACATTCCTGTAAAAGAAATGGTTGAATATGGCTATGTTGATTTTCCATCATTCTTGACAGATTAGCATTGCGTCAAGAGAAACACAAAATATGACTGTGGTCGATTTCTGTCCTAAGGGACTACCTATTATTGAAAAGTTCACCTAGGCAATCCAGACAGCAACCAAGAACTGTAAATATTTATTTGCTATTAGAGACAGCCAAGGATTGAAAAAGGAAAGGTTTATGTTTGGAAGTATTAGATTATCCCTGATAAAAGAAAAATCAAAGGGCTCCTCCCTTTAATAGAGAGTCAACCAAAGAGTAACCAATAAGAAGGGGTGATAGCTTCACACTGGGGTAGACATGTAGCCTAATTAGAAACAGTCTGAAAAAGCTAACACATATTCTCTGTTACTATCCTAGCCGACTATCTACATAAGGAACATACTTCCCTTGCAGCAAAGATTACAGCGAGAATGTGAGTAAAAAAAAGAGACTTTTCCTATGCAAGAATTTATTAGTGTGCCCACAGCCAAGAGACAAGGAAAGAGCCACTGGCCTTGAACCAGTCTGGGTGAGAAAGGTGAAGCCAGACAAAGACTCTGCCTATATCCTGAATTTCTAAATGATAAGTTTAAGTTTGTTGCTTCTAGGGGAAATCACTAGGTTTTAGTGATAGAACAATAATTTTGCCTACAGGCAAGAAATGAGTGACTATTATCCCAGACATTAGAGATGTTTATCACAGCAGAGCCCAGGATTCCAGAATAAAAATACAAAAATATTTTGTGCTCCAAAGAAGAGAATTACATTTTTCCCTTAGGCTTTTGAGGAAGAATGAAAAGCAGAAAGGGACAAGAGTGTATGAATGAAAGAAGGTAGGTACAAAGAGACAATAAAATATGATATTTAATCTAAATTCATTGAATACAGGGGTCATGTTTCATGGCTCTCAGTATTCTACTCCGCGACAATACTTACCATAGTATCTGGCACATAGTAGGTACTAATAAATCTTTGATTAACTGACTGAATTATTAAAGACAGGGCTACTAGTAATTCACCTTGATATCCCCCTGAATACTCACAACTATCTTTTGTAGTGTTTTGTATGACTTTTTCAGGCCTTCATAAGCTGGTTCCTACCTAACCTTTCCAGTCTTGTACCTCACTCCCCTACAGGAGTGGTTCTCAACCTTCCTAATGCTGTGACCCTTTAATATAGTTCCTCATGTTGTGGTGACCCCCCCCCAACCATAAAATTATTTTCGCTGCTACTTTATAACTGTAATTTTGCTACTGTTATGAATCTGATATGCAGGATGTATTTTCATTGTTACAAATTGAACATAACCCACAGGTTGAGAACCACTGCTCTACAGGTACCTGAGTACCCTTTGATCCAGACACTGGTCAGCCTCCTGGCTTTCCTGGGACAAAATGTTCTATCTCCTGACTCCAGGCATTTTCAAAGGCTGTCCCCCTCATTTCTCTTCATCTCTCCTTCCTTCAAGTCTTAGCTAAAATTCTACCTTCTCCAAGAAGTCTTTCCTAGGCCCTTTTAATCTTAGTGCCTTCAGACAGTCTTCATATTCACCTGGAGAGCTTATACAAACTGATGCTAACTGAGAAGAGCAGAACCAGGAAAAATTTGTACACAATCACAGACACATCATATGTGTGAGGACCAATTTTGATAAACTGCACTCTTCTCAGCAACACACAGTTATAAGATAACTCTACAAGTCTCAGGATGGAAGGAGATGTCTACATTCAGAGAAAAAATCTAGAAAGAAGAGAGTTTAAATGGAGACTGAAGCAATACATGTTATCATTCCTTTTCATGTTTGGTTTTGTTTCTTTTTTCCCATTTTTCACTCCATTGGTTACAACCCTTCTATACAACCAGACTAATGTCCAATGTGAAAGTATTTTCAGATCCTATACTTGATTGCATGTGCCATGGGGGGGGAGGGAGGAGAGAGAGGGTAAGAAAATCTGAGACTCAAGGGATTGTAGAACTGAATCTTGTAAACTAAAAGTAAATAAATAAATCAATTTTTAAAATAATAATAATAATCTTAGTGCCTTCCCTCCCAGTTTCTCCAATAAATTCTGTATATTTTGTCTATGGGAGCACAGTAGGTAGAGCTCAGGAAGGTTCATATTCCTGAGTTCAAAAATCTAGCCTCACATACTTATTACTTGTATGTCCTTGGGCAAGTCACCTACCTCTATCTGCCTCAGTGTCTTCATCTGTAAAATGAGCTGGAGAAGGGAATGGCAAACCAGTACAGTATCTCTGCCAAGAAAACCCTAACTGGGTTTTCACAAAGAGTTAGATATTATTGAAAACAACTGAACAACAACAGCTATTTACGTGTTATCTTCCCATATTTGACTGGGAAGCCCTTGACAGTGGGGATTGTTTTTTGCCTTTCTTGGTATCCAAAGCATTTAGCAAAGTGTCTGGCACACAAAAGAGACTTAATTAATGTGTGCTGGACTTTCCTTGAGTGATACAGTTATTAACACCATTCTACAGATGAGAAAACTGAGTCTCAAAATGGATTCTGCCATTAGCATTTAACTATTTACCCAGGGCCACCTAGTTAGTGTTAAAGACCAAATTCTAGCCCTTATTACAAACCCAGCACTTTTTTCCACTGCACCAAGCAGCCTCCCAAGGTAAACTCCACAAAGAAAACAAAGATGAATCTTTTTTCCCCTAAGAATGAAAGGAATTTTTTATTTGGAAGTGGGTTTGGGAGGAATTTACACACGGCAGAGTTTCTGCATTGATAATAGAGATTTCTATTCCCTATACCCAATTAACCAAGTACCACAAAAATGGGTGCTCTTAACTAGAATCAATAACTTTTATAATAATCACAGAACAAAATATCTTATTTTACTTCATGTAGTTATCCTCATTAAAGCTGATTAATTCTGGGCGGCTAGGTGGCACAGTGAATAGAGCACCAGCCCTGGAGTCAGGAGTACCTGAGTTCAAATCTGGCCTCAGACACTTAACACAAAAAAACTAGCCGTGTGACCTTGGGCAAGTCACTTAACCCCAACTGCCTTCCAAAAAGCAAAAAAAAAAAAAAAGTTGATTAATTCTATTTGAAAAGTAGCTTTATATAGCACAAAGTACATTGGAGGTCAGGACGCTTAGATCAGAGCCCTCAAACTGATAACTTACTAGCTGCATGACGATTAGGAGATATCAAGTGACAATTGAAAGTGTGATGGTTATAGCATTAGAGGACCTGGCATCAAATCCCACCACTAATGTGTGATCTTGGTCAAGTCACTTAACAATCCTGAGCTTCAGCTTTCCTATCTGTCAAATGAGGTGTTTGGACTACAAAGTCTCTGAGAATCTTTTTCGCTTTAGTTCTATGATTCTATGAATCTCTCAATCATTTAATCTCTCTGAAACTCAGTTTCCTCATCTATGAAATGAACATAAAGTTACATCAAATATCTTACAGTGTTGCCATGAGAACCAAATGACCTAATGTATATAAAGCACACTGTAAAATCTGCAAATGTCATCCAAGAGTTTCCTCGTTTTTAAAATAAGGATAATAAAACCTAAGTCACATATTCCCTAAAGGGTTTTTTTAGTGAGGAAAATGTTTTATAAGTCTTAAAATATTACAAAAATATATTGGGTTGTTTTTATTACACTGACTTTTCCCCCCAAAATACAATTATGGCTCTATACATACAAAAAGAACGTGCAACTGAAGAAGACATATGGTCTTAGTAAATGGTGCAAATAATTTGAAAAACACAGGTGAACCTCTTTAACCAACTTCTGATTTGTTTCAAGAAGCAGTTCCCAGTACCAGAGTATTCTACAACATTACCATTCTGGTGACAATGAGAAGAACTGGCGCAGGTAAGAAAAAATAGCAAATAATCACCAAGTCACTTGCTCACAATGGCTAACCCTTCATTGATGAGTTTTTTGCCTAAAGAGAAGAGCCAGAATGATACCATACAGACAAACCACTAGGAAATAATCTGAGAAGATTGAAAGGGGAATGTGGAATAACTTTTACAGTTCCTCTGTTTCTTTTTGTTGTTGGTCAGTCATGTCTGACTCTTTTTGACACCATTTTGGGCTTTCTTGGCAAAGATACTGGAGTGGTTTGCCATTTCCTTCTCCTGCTCATTTTACAGATGAGGAAACAGAAGCAAACAGGGTTAAGAGACGTGCCCAGAGTCACAACAGTTAGTAAGAATCTGAGGCTAGATTTGAACTCTCAAATATGAATCATCCTGATCCACTTAAGATGCCCTTGGAATTTTTTTTAGGGAAAGCTAAGCTGTTCTCTCTATTTGTCTACTTCTCATCAAAATATAAGAGGTAAATTTGCATTCAAAGGACCCATACGTTTGTTTCTTGAGTTCACTTTTTTATTCTGATCTAGACTGCCATAATTATACATAATAAATTATTTTATTAGTCACTTACACCCTGTATACACTGATCAGAGAACTGAAACTTTACAAAACATTATGGGGCACAGGGAATGATTCAGTGGGGACAAAGTAAGTCATAAGCAGAGCCGACCACAAATCCTCTTGTAAGGGATATATATGTTCAAGGAACGTGCTTGGTTTTTACCATACAGGGTAGTGGTCCCACTAAGAATACATCCTGTATACTTCCTGCTTCTCTGCTAAACCAAGGGCTCAAATTGCAGGGTTTTAGCTAGTATTTTTGTCCAGCTGCTACTACTGAGATAGTACAGGCTATAGATCCCATCAATATTTGTCACTTTCCCAGAAAAACTTTTAATTACAGCATATCCCAAAACATGTTCAGGTTTCCTTTAATATAGCTGTGGAACTTCTCCAACTGGTGGCTATAAGAAAAACATTAAGGAAACACTGAGACTTGCCACTGTCCCTGGGATCACAGAGAGGTACTTTAGCTACAAAGTAAATGGAGCATATGGTTAAAAGTGGACACTATTTGCAAAGGGGAGAATTTCAGGCCAGAAAGCTAAAACTTAGACATGTCCTACTCTTAACCTGTCTACAGTTGGCACCTGTGCACTACTGACACTGACTGGCCATTTTCTGGGTTGGAATTATGCCAGTCCAACAGATGGGTGACAATGAAGTTACATCAAGGGAGCAACAATGTACCTCTAATCTAAAAGTGACAGGTTTAAGGTTCTTTCTGAAATATGAAAATTATAACTTTGGTCTAGACACACTTTGAGGTAGCTGAGGAGGGAATATAAATTTAAAGTCCTAAATTTAATTTATTCTTTTGACACCCATTTATTAAGTACCTACTATGGGCATTCTACAAGTCTAGGCATATAAAGATTAAAATAAAACAACTCTTACTTTCAAGAAATTTACATTCTATTGAGTGAGTCTATCTCACATAAAGATAAGTAAATAGAAAGTAACATTGGGATAAAGACACTAAGGGTAGGGGGTGAAGATTTTTAGGATGAAAGAAGGGGAGTAAACTGAGGGTTTGATGAAGAAAACAAGCCACTTGATGGATGTTAGAAGCATCAGTCATTCAGGATTCCAAGATTCAGACCAAGATGCTGGTGGATGGTAACAGTGAAGGTGGTGACAGTAGAAAAGGAAGTGTAGGACGGAGACAGAATCTTTAACACTTTGTCTCTAGTGAGTTACTCTCCTCAGGGACCAATGGGCAATAGCCAATTTTGACTTACAGGAGACCAGGCTGTGACAGACCAGCTAAGGCAGGAAAAGAGGTACAGATAAATTTGTCTACATTACCAAAAGCCATACCTTTCCTGACTATTGTTAGTGACACGATGTGTTTAGAAATTCTATCCAAAAAAAAGTTTTCATGCCAAAGCCCTGAAAATGATTTTTTGTGTATTGCTTTATAACCTATCCCCTAAATGACTCTAAATTGTTTCTGCTATTTTGTCTTCATAAAAACAGCCAGCCTTCCAATTATTTTTTTTTAATTCTTTTAAAGATAGGAAAACAAGGAAGTGAAAACTACTTCATGCTAAAAGAGTACAGGAATAAGTCTAGCTAACTGAAATCTCCAAATAACCTTTAAAACTCTTAGCATCAATATTGCACACAGTTAATATGCTAATAACAAACAATTCCTATGTCTTTCTTAAGCCGCATCCTTCCATGCTTCTATCAGGTATACAGTAGTTCAAAAATACAAAAATTTCATTTCTTTTCACTTATTCCATAAAATTCAAATCTATTACTAATTCACTCTTTAAGTCAATAAGCAATAAGCATTTAACTGTGTGCCAGACACTGTGCTAGGTCCTAGGGACACAAAGGCCAAAAAAAAAAAGTCCTCTAAACATAACAGATTGTTGATGGCGTTTCTGAATTTTTTTCCTTCTTCCCCTTTAAAAAAAAAGGTTAAAAGTGCTTGCTGGGGGGAGGGGGTGGTAATAGATATAAGCAGGAAAATGAAAGTGATTTTAAAAGGAAGCAAAGAAAATATGGACAGCTCTCAATGTAATGTGTAATATTTATTACATGACCTTTCTTGAATTGAAAATTTATTGCAATATACTTTGAATTCTCTCTTACATTCCACTGTGCACATGACATGCATTTTTTCTTTTCTAATTTTGTATTTAAGTTTCAATATTTAAGTTTATAATGTTTCTTTTTATTTTTTTATTGTGTATTAAAAAAGAAAAAATGTAAATAATGCCTTATTGTACTTTCAACTGAGTCTACCACCAAAAGATTCTTGATGCTCTGATGAACCAAAAAGAATCTAGTTGAGTCTCACTTAAGAAGTAATTTACTTACTATATCCCATTCTAGTGGAAAGATGGAGATGGATGTGGAGGTGTGATTATGCACACTTTCTCCTCAACTCTTTGAGGTATTTCATTTTTTGGAAATTCAGAAATATAGGACACAGCATAGAACCAAATAATAGTTTTAAAATGTTTTTTAAATGACAATATTATTGCTATTTTACATAAATATCTTAAATGACCTAAAAGTGTATAAAAATACCCTGATAAATATGTTGGAAGAAGAAAGGGAAATAGAGGCAAAGCAGAGACAGACAGCACTGGTAGACTAAATAATATGGGGCTGGGAGTATGAGTTCCAGCTTTGTCGTTAACTAGCTGTGTGACTAACCTTACACAAACCCCTATAAACTCACTGAACCTTAGTTTCTTCATCTGTAAAAGGGTATATATCATCAATGTGATACCCATAGCATCCACCATGAATATGCAGACATAGTTCCAGGGTTGAATTGCAAAATATAGCAAACAAACTCCCTTCTTCAAGATGAAACCAAGATATTTATTCAGATACCAGAAAACCAATTCCACGATGGTAACAAAGAAGTTAATGCAGGTCAAACCACCATCTCCAAGCCTTCCTTCCCTTAGGCCTCCCCACAAACAAGTTCCCCTAGGCAAAATTTATCCATCTCACTCATACTAGCTGCTCTGACTCAGTTCTCTCCCAGCTCTGCCTTACTCTCTCTTCCTGCTCTGCCCGTTCAGAAAACTCTCCCCACCATGGGCTCCATGTGACTCAAGCTGTGGGCTGGGCCAAAGCTCACAGCAGGTCACAAGGGCCTATTAGGGAGTAGGGAAGATCTTTAAATGCCCTTAATATTACAGGTGGTTGTGAGAAAATCAATCATGAGAAGTAAGATAAAACAATACACAAATTAACAGAGGAAAGGATAATGTAAGTTCTTTTTGGGAAAGCACTGTTGTTTCATTTTTGTCTATATTTAAAATAAAAAAAACATTCAAAGTAAATACAAAATATTTGGAGTAGGTATGGAATGCTATAACAGCTATATCTATAAAAGCAAACAGATACTTGCTGGAATAAGTTTCCAAATTTCATCCCATTTGTTTACTTTCATTCGTTGGTTCAATATTTGGTAAGTGAAACTAGATTCAAACAAAAGTATAACAATGGTAATGATAAAACTTTGAAGGTTTAAGATTAAATAAATATATTTGCTTTTTTCTTCCTAATGAAACTGGTTAAAACAAGAAAAAAAAGTTTATAACACCAAAATAGAACCTAAACTAGCTTCCTCAATTACATTGAAGATGAGATTCCCAGTAAGTTATATCTTGACTCTCTCCTCCAGATTACCGAATGATATCTAGCCATCAAGTTCAATTTAACATGGATGAATAGAAAATAATCTCAGAATTAGGAAGACCTGATACCTATCCTACCTCTGACACATGCTAGGTATTTGACTCTGGATAAATCATTTAGCCCCTGTTTTTAAAATATTTTTTTCCTCAATAAATAAGTTTCCTCACTCTCTCCCATCTCCCTCCAGATCCTCTACAAAGAAAAGTCCTGCCAAAAAAAAAATACATACATATATATATATATATATATATATATATATAAACAAAACAAATTCCCACATTGCTCATATCTGAAATTGCATATCTGTATGTCTAATTTACCATTTTTTTTGTAGGGACTGGGAACTATTCTAAATCATCAGTCCTCTGGAATCATGATTGAGGATTGAACTGATCAGAGCTCTTGAATCACTTTAAAGGTTCTCTCCCCTTCTCTTCCCTTATATAAACTGTTTTTCTTTTATTTTAGGATCATAAAACAAGAAAAATCACTCCTAGAAAAAAATCACTTTATTTGACACATTCTATGAGCTCTGCAGACTTTACAGTTTTCAAGGAATGAATACTATCCTCTCCATTTAAACGCAAACCCTTAATTCATATTTATAAAATCTTTTTCCATTTTTCTCCTGTGTTTATGTTTCTATGCTTCAGTTCTGTATTTCAAAATATCTACGCAGTCCTACTCTTTTTCATTAGGAATGTTTGAAAGTCCTTTATTTCAATAAAAGTCATGAAAATTCCATTGTTTTCTTCTGTAGTATACATTTACTTTTGCTGAGTAAGTTACTTATGGTTGTAAGCCTGTATTTTAGCCTTATGCACTATGGTATTCCTTGCTCACTGCTCCTTAATAATAGTAACTAAATGGAATCTTGTGTGATCTTGACTGTGGTTTCTTGATACTTGAATATTTTCTTTCTAGTTGCTAGCAGTGTTTTTTCTTTGACTTGGAAGCTCTGGATTTTGAGTATAATGCTACTGGAAGTTTTCATTTGAGAATTTCTTTCAGGAAGTGACTGGAAATGCTTTCTCTGTTTCCGCTTTGCCCTCTGTTTCTGAGATCAAGTCATTTTTCTTTCATGATTTCTTGAAATATAATATCTAAGTTCTTTTTGAAAAAATTATAGTTTTCAGGTACACCAATTAATCTTAAATTATTTCTCCTTGATTGTTTTCCAGATCAGTTGGTTTTGCTATGAGATGCCTTAATTTATTAAATTTTTTAAAACTTTCTGATTTTTTAATTTAATTTATTTAATTAATTTAATTTCTTGTTGTCTCATGGAGTTATTAACTTCAGTTCAGTTTGGTCTATCCTAATTATGAGGGAGTCTGTTGCTTGGGTAAGGTTTTATCCATCCTATCCTAAGTGTAAGTGTATGTTAATTTCCTTTTTAAGACTCTCTTTCATAGCTTTCTTTTTCAATTCTTTTCTCTATCACTTTCATTTCATTTATAATATCATTTAAACTCATTTTCAAACTCTTGAATAATTTCTTCTGGGAATTCTAACTGATGTTGTGAGCATGCTGTGTTGTTTTTTTTTGCAGCATTACTGGAAGATATTTTGGAGTTATTCTTACATTCTGGGTTTATGACCTGAGTATCCTTGATATCCTAACAGAGCTTTATCTTCTTCTGTTTGGTCATTCTTCCATTCATTTGCTCTGGGCAACCCTAACTTGCTGGCATAGTCCTTCAGTGGGAGTCCATAATCTGCTCTGGGCAAGCCCGCACAAAGAATTCTAGATTTTGAGTCTGTATTCTTGACCCCTCTGGAAAACCTCACAGTGCTGGTCTATATAAGTCCTAGATCAGGCCTGGTTGGGCGTCTCTATGTGGGAGTTCAGAGCTCTGGATGTTGAATCCATGATCCTGTCCTACCCCTATTTCACATTCCCAGCTCTTGTCAATTGACCTTGAGGTCAATTTTGTGATTTTAAACAGCAAAGACAAACCATCCTAATTTCTCCTTTGCTTTCCCAGTAACTACTCAGTTCAGCATTCTTCTAAGATTGTTGAAGATTGTTGTTGTTGTTATGGAAGGAGTTGGGCTGGGCTGCTGGTTTCCTCAGGCTCTGCCACCTTGGATGGTCCTCCCCACTTAACTTCCCAATGCCCCAGGCAGCTCTCAAAAAATAGAAGAGAGTTGCTGATCTGCATTAGTGAAGAAAATTATTTTCACACCAAGAATTCTCTTCAACTATGGAAAGGCAGATCCATATTTTTTTTTAAAGTCCAAGGCAATGGAAATAAAAACCAAAGAAGCTAAATAGTCCTTGCCTTAACTTAGAATCCTGTAAGATAAAGATACAAATACCTACAATTTGATTTAGAATATAGCATATACCTTGAAGTTCCAACACAATAGAACAGAAAATCTGGGAAAAGAATATCTAGTGAAGAAGAGTGGGAACTTCTTGAGTTTGGAAACATGGCATATAGCATTAGGACTTAGCAATAGCAACTGATGTCAGCACCAAGTTCAAAATTCCACAGAACCCCCAATGACCTCCATACCTAACACTTAAAAAAAAAAGATATCTAATTGTTTGGAATAGTTGAAATTGAGCCTGGTTGAAGACAACAGGATGGACTGATCTCCAAACACTTCTACCAACCCTATTTTCCTTCTTTAGCTGTCACAAGTACTTGTAGAATCACTAAGCTACATCAATTTGACCTGGATGATTTAGTGTGGAGGCAACCCTGGAATTAAGAACCTCTTAAAACATAAAACATTAGTTCATAATGGTTCACTGCCTGACTTCCTCAAAAGTCTATGTAAATACTGAATATAAAATGCGTTCTGGTCTACCCACTTGGACCTGAGTTATGCTCCCTTAGGCAGGTACCTAATTTAAAAGATTAAAGGCAAAGAGCACTCATTATTCAACAAACATTTATTAAAAGCTTACCATGTGCCAAGCACCGTGCTAAGCAACAGGAATAAAAAAATAAACAAAAGGAAAGTCAGCTCTCCTCAAAGAGCTTACATTCTAATAGTGGAAAATAAAACATAAAATGGTAGCTAGGTCCAAAAAATAAGAAACGGCCAGTCAGGGCCCTTCTCCAAAATGGAGGTAGGGGAAGAAATCACCAATTAAAGAAGCCAAAGTTCCTTCCTAGCCTAACATACCAAGATAGCAAAGTGAAACAGATCAACAATTCCTACTAAATCCCCAAGAATCAGCTTTTTTCCTCATCAGCAAAAAATGAAACTGACCACGGGAAACTGTAGTAAGAAAGCTAATGGATGTGATGTTAAAAGAATTTGGGGGGGGGGGGAGCCAAGATGGCGGCGTAGAAGCAGCAAAGGGCCACAGCTCCCACAAAACACGCTAAAAAACTCATAAAATGGGGGGCTAAACAGATTTTCAAGCTCCCAAACTCTCCACAAGACAGAAAGCACATCTGTTGCTACAGGCAGCCGCAACAGGCAGGGCTCTTCACAGCAGTCTGGGACCCCCGACTGAAACCCCGGCCAGCTCAGGCCCTGGGGCATCAGGTGAGGAACCACGGCTACAGGAGAGCAGATCGGCTGCACTGGAGCCACAGTTACCACATTTATCAGGCCAGAAGACAAAAAGGCTAAAAGAAAGGTCAGTGGATTTTGCTAACTGGGGAGGAGAAGAGCCGGTCCGGCCAAACTGCTCCCAGGGCAAGGAGGCAGCGGAATGGCGGCTGCAT
>CM053593.1:98149135-98186066 GCA_028646575.1 Pseudocheirus occidentalis | reverse complement strand
AGATTGTGGGAGGGGTCTTACAGTGGGATCAATGTTCTGGGCTGGGGGGTAGGGACAAAAAGGGGAGAAAATTTGTAACTGAAAACCTTGTGGAAATGAATGATGTAACCAAGAAAATAAATTAAAATTAAAAAAAAAAAAGAATTTAGGACATCTTGGCCAAGAAGTCTGGATCTACTGAGAAAACCAAAGGTGCACCTGGCAAATTAAGCCCTAAGATCTACAGAGTTTTCCTTAGGGAAAAACAACGACAACCCAGTTCACAAAATTACATGGGCATCCCATGCATACAGTAACAGTAAGGAACACTTCTTTGGCATTCAGTTACTTGTGGCTAACACAATTCCTGCTCTCTAGGTTCTTGTGAACACAGAGAGCTTGCCAAAATAAAAACATAATAAAAACTGTCTTCATGATTTATTAATATTAATGATGCTCACATTTGTACTAGCACTTTAAAGTTTACAAAGCACTTCCTAATTATTGCAATGAGTCTTGTGTGTGACATGTATTATTGTTATTATTGTGTTATTATCCCCAATTTACACATTAGAAAATTGAGGCCTGAAGATCTAAAATGACTTCGTGAAAGTCACAGGGAAAGAGAGCACGAGAACTAGTTTGCCCAGTCAATGTCCAGTGCTCTTTTTATTACCGTATATTGCCTTCGTAGAAAAAATAGAGGCATGAATCCAAACCAATGGTAATAACTACAAAAAGGAGGATCCATAGCAGATCATCAAAATTGTTTCCTAGGGCTCTGAGAGGTTAAGGGACTTGCCCAGGATCACATGGATAATATGAGTCAGAAGCAGAAGCTAAGTCTGGTTCTTCCAAGTTCTAAGGCCAGGTCTCTACTTCTGCACATGATCCATCAATATCTATTATCCAGGGTTGTGGAGATCAGTCAGTCAGCCAAGATTCTTGCATTGACTTTACTTAAATGTTTCTTTTTTGGTACAAGGAAGAATTTAATAGGGATGGGAGTGGATTAATGGGAAGTGAAGGTAGTTGAAAAACAAAAAGCTACAAGGAAACTATTTTTAAAAGTCTAAAAAATAAAAGAGGAAAGAGCAACTATTCAAAAACATAAACAATATAGAAAAACATAAACACCGCTAGTATTACACAGCAGTTTCCAAATTTTTTATAAATGCTTTTTAATTGGAGAAAACAGGGAATTGAAGGGATTAGGAGAGCAAGTAGTTAATTGTGGAAATTGAATGAACCACACTGACTCCATCTAATGCTTCAATTCTAGTACTAGCTCAGTTCCCTTTCTCTTAAATTATGGGTCTAGTTGAATTTCTGTCTTGTGAAAAAACTTGATTCATTGTGGGAATTATAAAAAAAATGTTATTGGATTGCTTAGAACCTAGTCCTGCATGGCTGGAAATCTGGACTACCCCTCTTCCCCACTTAAACATTGCTAACTTTAACCTTAGGTTATGCTGACCAGAAACCAAAGGTGGCCAGAGGCAAAGACAGATACAAGGAGTTTTCTCACAATTGCATATCTCAAGTAAATCCATTTGTCTTATCTGAAAACTGGCCCAGTACTGATCAATTAGTTTTTGGTTTCCATGTTCCCTAAATTGTTTACAGACACTTAAGAGGGAGTGAGGTACCTCTCTTACTGATTTTAGGGAATTGTTCACGTCCACTCCCTCCCTCCCAACTTAAAAAGTCCCTAATCTTTCTTCCAATTAGAAATTAGATTATTTAATGTATTGTTTCCTTTTAATTAATTAGCCTTATTTGATTCATTGATTTTAATGTCAAAAAGTTTGTCTCCTCCTGTATTCCGGGTTCAGCCCAAGCTAAGGAGATCTGCTCCCAGTTTGCTGAGCATTTAGCATCCATTGCTTAATAAATCAAAACACTCAGAAACTTGACTCTTCATTTCCTCAGTCATTTCATCTTTCACCCACCCCACGTTCCATGAAGAGCCATATTTTTATATATAAATGGGAAGCTCTTAAACCAAATGGTCTCTTGGCGAGAAAGATATCAACTCATATTTTCAAAGATTCAAAATATAGTTTAATTCCATATGAAAACTGTCATTTTGGGGGTTATTTCATTGATTTTCAAGAGTTTTATACTAAAAGATATTCAGAAAAATCAGCATCTTCGGTTCTCAAGTATCTGCTTAGTACAAGAGGACCAGTACCAACATTTTAGAGTAGCAGAAAATTCAAAAGGAATTAATATGGAATGCATGTTTTATATTATAGGCATGCACATATATTGGAGGGAGGGGGTTGAGACAAACTCAATTTTTGCTTTCCTTAGGCCAACTCATTAGTTTGCACTTCATAAGCAGGAGCCAAATGATGACCAAAAAAGAAGAAAATGGAAGCATGGTGAGACCCCAAAGTAAATAGGAAATGGAGGGAGAGCATGAGAGAAATTGCTTTTTTAAAAAGTCTCTTAAAACCTTTCAAAACATAAGAACAAGACTTAATTATCATTAATATGCAATTTCATGTTTGTTCCTAAGCAAAATACCAGATTCTGTCCAAGGATAGGTACTGTCCTTTGCCTCTTTTTAAGTCTTCAGAGCATAACTCAGTGTCTGTCACATAAAAGGCACTTAATAAACACTTATGGACCATTAGGATGGAAATGCCAACAAGACAAGGCTAAGTCCTCCTTCATAACCAGTAATACAACCTAGGAGATTATTTCTGAATCAAACTTCAATATGACAAGGATTTTTACAGTTACAAAACAAGTCAACAAGTGTCTATTAACCTACTATATACCAGGCAATGTGCTAAGTGGTAGAGATTCAAAGAAAGGGGGAAAAAAAATCCCTACTCTAAAGGAGCTCACAGCCTAATGGAGATTTTAATTAGAAAGTAAATATATGCCAAGAAAATATTTTAGTGGAGAGATTGTCACACAATAGAAGACTAATAAAACTAATGACAAATAATCTGGTTATAGTATTGAAATTCTGAAAAGGTTTGCAAATCACTATTGTTAGCCTGGTTCCCCAGATTCCAAACCCTCACAAATACATTATCATTCCCCACAAATACCTGATGGCAACAAGAACAATGTATTTTGGTTGGTTAAGGTTGGTTGTTAAGAAAGCAGTTAGTCAATGAAAATGACGACTGTCACTACAATATTAGGCAAACAGAACCACAATAAACCTTCAGTGTGAATTATATTATACTAGAGACAGAGGTTTTAAATGACAGCATCATTATTATTGCCTTCAAATATCTGTATCCCCCATTTTACAGATGAGGAAACAAAGTCTTCCAGAAGTTAAGTAACTTGCCCAGGGTAACACAGCTAATAAATGGCAGAGGTGGAATTAGACCCCAACTGTCTCCTAACTCCAGCACTCTTTCCACTACACTTATTTTATCACTGAACTCCTACAGTATACAGAATTTGTTCCAGAAATCTGACACACCCTTAATAGGAACTATTTTAAAGTGGTTCCCACATACATGATAAGAGATGAGGGTGAGAATTTTCAAAAATTCCTTAAAATATACTTCATATTAATTTGCTTTAATCTAAAAGTGAGTACATGCCATATTATGACCCAGTTGGGGGGAGGTGGAATGAGATTGAACAGAGAATAGAATAAAAATCATAAAAGCACAAAAGATGAACCTCACAACTTCACCTTTCACCTTAACAGACGACCAACCATATACTTACACAGTGGTGTCATTTAACTAGTTGTTATATCTCTCAGCTAGAGCCATGTGCTAAGAATGAGATGGGGACTGGAGACTTGTGATTCTCATATAGGAAACACTCCGATGACGAGACTCCCTTTATCTAAACAGGTCTGCATCTTCTCCAGAACTTATAACCTTAGTTTCCTAGGCAACTAAGAGGTTAAGTTCTTGCTCTGGTTACAGAGCCAGTGTGAGACAGACAGAACTATAACAAGAGCCACAACATCTCCTATTAACGATATCACTTTGTGAATGACACAAAATAGTTCTGATCATTGGTTTATAAATATTTCAAAATAGAAGCTACAAAATCATGTTGTTCTTACATTACTTACTTCAGTTCCAACCGTAATTAAAATGGTGTTGGAAAGGGTCACTCATATAAACAGGCTGCATTACACAATGGGGGAAGGTAGAAAAAGAATTTACATGGTAACTTTATTATATATTTAAAGGGAATAGCAAGTTGTACAGAACAGATTTGCACTTTCATGTGCAATCATCTTTTTTTATTCTATGTGTTGTAGAAATACTTGTTTTATTCCATAATTTTTAAATATATATATATATATATGTATATATATATATATATATATATTTTAAAGAAAGAAATGGAACCAGACTTTTAAGTCACTTCCTCACTATGATAAATGTATATCTCACCCCCAGTTCCTGCTGCTATGCATGTCTTCTCCCATTAGAATTTAAACTCCTTGAGGGCAGGGAATATCTTGCTTGTTTACACTTGTATCCTCAGTACTTAGTCCATCTTATACTAAATGCTTAATAAATGCTTTATCTAGCTATCTAGATGACATTTTAAGGTCCTCTCCAACTGTAAGATCATTCCATTAGTTACCTAAGACTAATATAAAATTATTCTGAATACAGGCTATCCCTGATAGGCCTTAGTATTAAAATGAAATCTAGTAGAATACATAGGCACTGAAAACAACAGTGACTATGAGCCACACTTAGGTTTTTTTACAACCAAGATTTGACTCAATAGAGTAATATTTTATGGAAAAGAACACTTGTTTTATTTGTTATACTAAAGCCTGAGCTATCAGAACAATAGCCTTACCCTATACTCTAACCCTCAGGCTTTTGGAACTGCTTCAGACCAGAAATGGTTCTTTGGGTGGGAGGAAACAGGAAAGGCTTTGATTGGCTGACATTGCCTATAAAAGACGAGTCTTTTCATGTGAAAGCAAAGAAATCTATGAAGAGATGCCAAGAGAAAGAGGGAGTAGAGCCTTTCTGTTCTGTCCCAGGAGAAGTAAGACCAGTGGGGAAAGTCAGGCAATCCAAGAAGGAACCTCCTCACAATCAGAACTGTCCAGAGGGGAACAAAGTGATATGGTAACTGATACTAGGGCCCTTAAAGCCGAGACTGGATGACTATTTGCCAGATTCTGTTGATGGGATTCCTGCTTAAGTGTGGGCTAGACTAGAAGACAGCCTCCCAACACTGACAATTTATGATTATATGAAATGAGAAATAAGCAACTAAAGACAAGAAGGAAAACCAGAGAGACCGGGGAAGTGAGCATTAAAAATCAGTTGTGATGTACCAACAGCAGACACTATGACAAAGGAAGAGAACAAAAGAGAAACAAAAAGCAGATGATCAGAGCATCTCACATTTATATAGCTCTTCAAGGTCCACACAGCACTTTCCTCAAAATTTCCTCATGAAGTAAATAGAAAGGGTGATGACGATGATTCCCATTTAACAGATGGTAGAACTGAAGCTTGAAGGGGTTAAGTAACAAACAAATGAATCACACAGTGCCCCTTTAGAGAAGCACTGGCATTCACGAGATATAAAACTGCACAGAATATACAGCTCTTTCCACACCACATCATGGTACCTGGTGCTCACAGTGACAATCCTGCTAATATGTGCTAAGAAATTAAAATGTAAAATTTTCAGAACTCTGGAAAGATCGGCTGTTTTAAACAGATTATAGCAGCTGCTATTTATTAATAGCATCCATTTTTTATTAAACACTTGCTATGTGCCAAGCTTTGTGCTAATAATTACTAAGGATAAAAGAAAAGTAAAAAACCAGCTCCCTTCCTCCACAAGGAGTTCACAGTCTAAGGCAGGAGACAGCACGCAAATAACTGTATACATACAAGACATACACAGTGTAAGTGGAAGGCAAATTGCCGAGGGAAGGGGAGGAGAGACACCTGGAAAGGCCTCTTGCAGACAGGGGGAAATGAGCTGAGTCTAGAAAGACTCCCACAAAGCCAGGAGGGACGAAGGTGAGTGAGCATTCCCTGGATGGGAGAGAACTGGCAGTAAAAAGGCTCATGTTCAAAACAATTCACTTTCACAGTTCTGGAAAAGAAAGGAAGCGAAGTTGATGGTAGATTTTTAATTCTCATTTTTAAGGCTAAGACAGAACAACAGAGTAATAAGATCACAAGTTTCAAGTATCAGATAGATCAAGTGGTTCCTGAACTATTAAATTTTTATATTAGATACAAACTGACAGCCAATTCTCAGACTCGGGTCCTTGTCTAAAAGGGTATTAAAATATAATTTCTCTTTCTTCCTGAAAAATGACAGTCTGTTGAAAGACAACCAACTTTTACAATAACGGAGCCGTGAACATCATTCTGATCCTCTGTAAATTCAGTTCAATATAAAACAAATATCCCTTGAAATCTGTGTCAGGCACCTTCACTTCACAAGTACCTTCAAAGATTAGCTCAAGAGCTACCTTGCACAGGAAGCCTGTGTGGATCCCACCCTTAGAGATTCCTCTGTACATATTTTATAGTGAATTTTCTAAGCGCATACCCTCCCCCCAATATAATGTCCGATATTTGATTGCAACAGCTATTTTATTTTCTGTCTCAGTATCTGCAGCATTTAGCACAGTGCCAGATATGTAATATATTCTTATTTAATTGAAAGGTAAAGTAAATAGAGATCAGACCCTGGAGCTAAAAAGACATGAGTCTCTGAGCTGTAAGATCCCAATCTAGTTATTTAATCTATCAGTGCTCTAGGGAATTTACGACTATAAATTGCAGAGAAGGTACCATTCATTAGCAGGGCAAGCTTCCTCATCTGGGAGATCCTTATATCAATAAAAATCATAGGTCTGCTCCTTATTCCTATTGTAAAATTAAGGTTTTAAGTAAGCATTATAAGTAAAAATTGAAAACAGGACAACAGATCAATATGATTTTCCCTTCATTCTGTATTACACACTCTTATTGATGAAAAACAGTAACTGAAATCCTAGGTTTCTTTGTTCAGATCCATTTCACAAGTTTCCAGTCATTAACACCTAACCATTCCATAATGTTGATTCACCCAGTGTTGTCTTTGTCAGAAATATGGTTAAGTCAAGCAAGTTTGAAACCCTGAACTGTTTTTAATTAAATAACTTTAGTTTTAATTATTAAAACCCCTCATGGGAAATACAAATCCTTACATATACTCCAAAGGAGCATTCCTATTCCAGGAAAAGATAATAGAAAAATCAGAGTCATACAGAGGAAAATAGTGTGCTCACTGTCTAGAAATGGAATTGGGAGGATTAGGATTCAATTCCAACTGCCGGAGAAGTTATCTTTCATTTAAAAATCTGACACCACTGATCTTCCAACAAAACTATATCCACTTTGAATTGTTCCTCCACAAATTATGATGAATTACCCTGAATCATCCCTGTTTTTTGGCCAAGTCCTCAGAAAATCAAATACCTGCCAGATATTAGGAGTAAAGAATGTAACTCAGAACAATTTTTCCTTTTGGAAAAATCTATTTTGATCATAGGGAGATTAAATAGGAAGACTTGATTTCACTGCAACTCGATGAGTTCTCCAGCCCAGACAATTCCAGCACCAAGCAAGACCTATCTTTGTTAGGAATCCTCCACTCAACCTCTGTCTTCTTCAAGACTGGGCAATTCTGGAGATTTTTATGATTAATCCCAAGCATGCTTTAATGTGCATGGACTTTAAAAGCTATATCACATGCTTCATTCAGTTGCTTAGAGGACACATATGTCAATATCAACTATCCTAAATGATAAGAATATCAAGTTAAATTTTGAGAATTGAGGACAAAACAAGAATATGGGTTTATTGTAGGAGTTTCTAGCTTTTTATTTCTATTTCTGTATTTCTATTATGCCTTTGGCAGTCTAATGAAGTCCACGAACTTTTCATAGATTGATGCTTTTAAATGCACAGAATAAAATAGGATACACATAGAATTATAAAGGAAACCAATTATATTGAAATAGCATTATCAAAATACATCTATAAATGGTCATAGACCCCAAGTTAATAAGTCCTAGTTTAATGGGATAATGCTAGACATCAAGTGTATGGGATTATAATCTCAAAGACCAACGATTCTGGTGACAGATCAGGGTCAAAATAAATGTAAAATCCCTTTAAGTATAGTCATTCAAATATAGATACAAGACCACATGGGCAAAGGAGGAATTGGTACAAAAGAAACAGTTCACAAGGAAATTTGAACATTATCTCCAGAAGTTTCCTTTTGTCCTTCACAAAAAAATGAGTCCATTACAGTGGGCTAATACATCACTGGTCAACAGGCATAATTGTCCTCAGTACAGAACTGAGGGGGAGAAGACACTGCCCACAGATACCATTACCCAAGAAACTGATCACTCACTAGCTTTACTCCCTATGCTCCCTTGATACAACCTCTGAAAGGCCAGCAATTCAAAATTGGGGAATTTTCCCACTGAACTGAAAAAACAACCAAAACTTTTCTGTAATGGTTTGTTTGTTGCCCTTTTATAAGTCTTGTAAACATTACCCCCTGAGTAATTCTATTCTTGGAAGGGTTCAGCAACTGCTTATTCCTGAGGGTCAATAGCAGCAGAACAGATATTCTTGGCAGACATAAGACATAGCCTAGGGAAAAGGAAGAGAAAATGGGGAAAAAGGAAAAGAAAATTAGACAGGAAAAACAACAGTAGCAATAAAGAGAGAAAGACAGAAATAGGAGAAAACTGAAAGAGCAGATGAGAACAGAAGTGAGTACAGTACCACGCACTTGGTGCTGGGATTTCAGAGTTTCTACTATGTCCTACTTCAGCTTGAAAACCAAGTACCATGAGATCCAGTTAAATTCCACCAGTATAGTAAGTGCTTATCTTGTATCAAGCCCTGAGGAGGCAAAGAAGAAATATTCATGGGAAGAACTTACTCATGGGATGAGCTAACTGACCAAGGCAAGCATAAGGTGAGAGAACTCACAATTACGTGCCAAGGTAATCCTTCCTTAAAAAGAAAAAAAGTCATTAACAGTTTTGAAATTTAAAATAGATTTTTAAAAATCTATTTTCTGAGAAAAGTTTTTAGGATTTAAGTTTATTTTTTCAATAAACAGCAATCTATTTTTCTGTCTCTCCCATCCCCCCCAACTGAAAAGAGAAAAGAACAACTGAACTCTTGTAATAAATATGCAGTCAAGCAAAATAAATTCCCACATTGGCTATGTCCAAAAAATGTTTCCTGAGATTTTTGTGAAATAAAATTCTGTAATAGACTCCCTTCTATAATTATAGCATGGATACGCAATAATTCAAAATAAACAAGCACTCTTCTGTTTCATGCAGTGATTTTTTTTTGAGAAAGAAAAGCAGTATTCT
The DNA here is from genome assembly GCA_028646575.1 of Pseudocheirus occidentalis. NCBI lineage: Eukaryota > Metazoa > Chordata > Mammalia > Diprotodontia > Pseudocheiridae > Pseudocheirus > Pseudocheirus occidentalis. The sequence continues at coordinate 98,176,696 of CM053593.1, read as the reverse complement.
ATAATTAGCTTTGGCTTTTGCTCTAATACTACTCCCGCCTCTTTTCTATGAGCCCCACTATTGCAATACTGACTAAATTCAAAAGGTTCTTTTAGTCTAAACTTCATAACTCTAGGCTTTTAAGCTTTCAAAGACTTTTCAGTAAGTTTCACAGAGAAACAACCCCGAACTTACTGATTGTAAAATAATAAAAAACCATTTCAATTCCACAGTAGCAACCCACAGGAATCTTCCTCACCCTACCCTCAATGACTGCCAACCCAAATCAGATTCCTTTTTTCTTTTAAACAAATCTGGTTCCTCAAAGTTTGTCCGGCTAACTTCTCACATTTCCCCAAGAGCAAATCTGTTGCAATAAGCCTTTATTCACACACCCCTGCCATCAATGTCTAACGACTTCCTCTGCCTAGACTTCTTGCTTCACACAGAGCTGTAATATTTCCTCCAGGTTTTTACCATGCTGGGTTCAAAGCCCAGTAGAATTGGTACACAGATTTTTGACATTCCACCTTTATACAAAGAAGCAGTCAATGGCACCTCACTGATAGTTATGAATACAACTAATGGTTCCCCATCCCCCCTACTCATATCCCTCCCCCAAAATGTAAGAATAAATTCTTTCCACTGCTGCCCAAAGAGTCATTTCTTATCTCAAATGCTCTTGGTTTTTGTTTAATTTCTTAGTTCCTATCAAGAATAAATTTAACAGAAGATCACAGGATCAGAGCTTCTGAGCCAGAAGGGACCTATGATCAATCAATAAGTATTTATTAAGAGCTTACTAATATGCCAGGCTCTATGTTAAGGTCTGGGGATACAAAGAAATAACAAAAATAGTCCCTGCCTAGAAAAGCTTATTTTCTAAAGAGGGAGATCAGATGTATATGAATTTCTACATATGGGATAAATATAGAATAGATGGAAGGTAGCCTTAGAGAGGAAGAAATTGACATGTGTGGCAACAAGAAAGGACCCTCCTGTAAGAGGTGGCATTGGAGCTCAGTCTTGAAAGAAACCAATCATTCTAAGAGTTGGAGGTGAGGATGGAGAGCATTGTAGGAATGAAGGATGGCCAATGTTCAAAGACCTGGACTGAATATGATGAAAAACAAGTGGGACAGGACAGGGAAATAAGATTAGAAAGATAGGAAGGTGCTAGGTTGTAAAGAGCCTTAAATGATTTAAAAAAAAAAAGTTGTATTTGATCCTGGAGGTAATAAAGAATCAATGGAGTTTCTTAAGTAGGGGGTTAATTTATTTTTTGTCACTTTTAAAAAAATATTAATACTGTACTCTGTAGTTTTAGACTCATTTATCAGAAACAAATGTAATTTAACATTAACCTGCTATCTAAGCATTTCTAGATGGAGAGGTTGGGGGGGGGGGAAGAGAAAAATTAAATGGGGAGGTCCAAACTGGAACAAACCCCCATGCCCTCCAAAATAACCCTCTGATCAGAGATGACTACAGGTAACAGACAAAGGAATCCTGAACGAATTAAAGGTCACAATACATAAAAATGCCTTTTAGGTTAACTTTCCAGAATTGCTAAGTAAACAAGTCACCATCCCATTTCCCCCCTGTACCATCACCCTAGAGAAATCAATGGGAGATCTAAAATCTTTTCTGAATAGGATGGAATAGAGAGAATTTCCCTTCTCTTGGTCCTAGGGTCAACAATTTCCAGGGTGGAGAAGACAATGATGAAAATTATTCTTTGTTAAAATTTTGAGTTACCACCAACATTTTTCCATTTCCATTTCCCTAAGAAAATCCTTTTCATCTTCAACCTATCACCATCTTCCCAAGGACTTTGGAAAGGGCTTTTTGGAACAAAAGGATTTTTTTAAAATACTTCTAGAGAAACCAAAAAGGAGATTTCTAATATCCTTCTGCATCCTCATTATACAGATGAAGAAACCAAGGCCCACTCAGGCCACAGAGTAGTAATTAGCAAGGCTCTGGGATTCAAAGTTCTTATGGATTGTAAATGCAGTGCTCTTTCCATGGTATACTTACACCTGCAACATTCGCTGTCATGTCGACATATCACTATTTCAAAGCGGGAACCTGGAACAAATGTGGCAGCATAGAATACGAACTGAATAAAGGGAATAATATGAAAGCCTACACACATAGTAAAAGTAAAACTTTTAGTTTACATTTTGGTAGAAAACTGTAGATATAGTATTTGCAATGAGTTTTTCTGCTGTAAACTATGACAAAAGCTAAATTTGAAACCCACAGGACCTCCAAAAGTCCAAAAGGCAGTAAGAAAACCCAAATTTTTCCTTACTCAAATTTGTACTGCATCTTTAGACATGAAGTAGATTTAAGAGTAATTTTCATAGACAATGGAAACAAATTAAAAGTTTCAGCCCTTCTAGTTTCATGAAGAGGCTACAAGTTACAGATTTTTAACTCTACTACATTTTTATATGAGACCAAGGATAAGCCCTTTGGTAATTAACTACTTGTCCAGAAAGCAATCTTTGCTCTGGAACTCAGATAACAAAGGGAGTGGAAATAGTTCTTTATGAAATTTTATAGTCACTCTTATTAAGTAATCAGGGAATAAATGGATAGTCAGCCCCTCTTAAGGGGTTGACTTAAGTCAATATAATGAGTGAAGTACAACTACTCCAAGACTGGGCAGTTCAAGACTCATTCTTTTTTTGGAATTTTCAAGCTTTCCATCGAAACAAAACTAAATGTATTTGTAAATGTATAATTTTCTCCTATCTCTGTAAAGACATATCAACAGAAAAAAAAAATTGGAATGTTAGGGATGGCTTGTACACCCACAGGAAGTTTTGCTTATAAAAAAACATCATGTCCCCCAAACTTTGGGTACCATAATACAAAAAGGCACATGAATACAAATATTATCTAATCTCACAATCCAGAATGATGGCCCAAATATTTGTTTTCTAGTTGAACCGATATGATTTTTTTTAATATCTAAATTGGGAGAATTGACAATTTACCAGTAGTCCTTCTACCATATAACAAAGTTGGAACTAAATGAAAATACCAATGGTAAAGGACCAAAGAAAATTAGGCTAGGAGAAACAACAATAATCCATCCAACCTCATTAAAAGTTGGATGTTCAAAGAGAGATTCAGGAGCTGGGCTATGTAAAATAATAATAATAACAATAATAATAGTAACAATAAAATCCATTATCCTTTAGTCTAAGTGAGAGTTTAATGGATTCAAATTTTCAGTGTTGCCTTTTTAAAGAGCATTACATTTGATGTTAAATAAAACAAGGACTTACTTGAGTTGGAGTCTCAGCTTTGCAGCTTACTAGTTAGTTAAATGATTCTAAGCAAGATATTCACACTTGTGTGAGACTCAGTTTCCTCTTCTATAAAATAAGATTAATAACGCTTGCAAAACCTCTACTTTGTAAAATTTAAAGTGGTATAGAAATTTAATACACTATTACAATAATGTAGAATGAATGCTCTATATATATGAATCCTCTAAATAACTGAAAATTGAACCTGTATGATTTGTAAAGGATAAAACTGTTTTAGATAAAAAATTTTCTAACAGATATCACACATTCCCTCCTTGATACAGTATATCTGAAACATGACATAAATATCAGTTATTACGTTGTTCTATGATAAATAAATGCCTTTCAGAAATTATGAAGGTGTATAAGTTACTCATCCTTGCACTCAATGTCCCCAAACTACCATATTACCTCTAGTCAATATTTCTTTTTGACCTCATGAACATCTCTGTTCTCTCTCATCATGTTTTTTTCTCATCATCAGTATCACTCCTTCTCAGCTGTCATCACATTTGCAAAGCTCTTTCCCCTTGCCTCTGCTCTTTTTATCTCCTTTTTCTCATCTCTTCTCTTTTTCCTACTCCTTCTCCCACATGGTTCATGGTTCATATCGAGGAAGGTCTAATTTTGACAAGCATCACAAGCCAAAAAGAGGACTCCTTATTTTACATCAATAAATTGAGTTATCACATTCTATTTGTTTTTATCTTTACTTCTCCTGGGCTATTCCCATTTCTGCAGATTAAAAGGTTTGTAGCCCTGCCTTTCAGGCTTGCAATTATTTCAGAGACTTAAGAACACAGAACATGTAAAATCATCTGACAAAAGGCACTTCTGATAAAGGAAGGGAAATCTTAATTTAATGTTCAACATAATTATACCTTAATTAACAAATTCTCTAAGTTCATAGGGCTTAGAATTGGAAGACCCTCAGCAATCGTTTACTCTAGATCCCACATTTTTCAGGGGTGGATAAATAGAGGCCTAGTGTGGTGAAATGACTTATCCTGGTAACAAAAGCATCTTCTAACAAAGTTGCTTGAGGACAAAGAAAAGGAATTGGGACTCCTGCATCCATCATGAAGTTAGGAGGTAAACTGCTAAATTTCAGGGTCATAGAACCAGAATTGAATCCTCATTCTGCTGCTTGCTAGACATGTGACTTTGTTCCTTGCCTATCTGAATGTCATTTCCCTCATCTGTAAAATGGTGGTGTTGGACTAGATGACCTCTAACCTACTCTAGACTTACAATCATATGATGCTACCTATGAATTCACAGGTTCCTTAAAACTGGATCTGTAGAGCTTAGGAAGAAGCATCATCTTAGGCACAAGTCTTCTAGGACATGGGCCACTTCTGGTGTTTACATGGCCTAATTACCTGGTAATGGAAGGAAGGCACCACCAAGCCATCAGCATGTGAAGACTCCTTATTTCTGGAAGCAAAAATATCTTGAAAGAAAAATATCCCAGATTGAAACTAAAGATGACATTACTGAATACAGAGTAACTATATATCCTGAAATCCATCCATCCATCCATCCATCCATCCATCTATCTATCTATCTATCTATCTATCTATCTATCTATCTATCTATCTGCCTCTAGAAACACAACCTTTAACAACACAGCATCTTTGTAACGAAGGTATCTTCATACTGAAGAACAAAGATCAATTCATTTCTCTTCAAACTGAAAGGGACATTCAAGATCATTTAGCCTAATCTTTCTGTTCAACTTATAAGAGAACAAAACATTAAACCTTAGATTTTCTGATGTACAATCTAATGCCCTCTAGCCTTTGCCTCCCTTCTCCTAAGTGAACCAAGTAACTTCAATGACTAAAAAACAAAACAAAACAATAATAATACTAGCTAGTATTTATATAGTTTTTAAGGTTTGCCAAGCCCTTTTCAAATACTACCTCATCTGATTCTCACAACAACTCCATGAGGTAGGTGCTATGATTATCCCTCATTTTACAGATAAGCAAACTGAGGCAGGAAGAGGTTAAGTGACTTGCCCTGGTACACACAGCTAGAGAGTATTTTTGAGCCTGGATGTGGTGTTAAAGAATTCCTATTTCTTCACTTTTTAAAAAGTTTTATTGATGACTTGTTTTTCATACCAGTCATTTCCTGATAGACCCACTTATTCCACCCCACCCTATCCTGCCCTCCAACAACAGAGAATTTTCCCTTGTAAAAAAGAAAAACAGTTAAACAAAATCAACCACAACAGCAGCTACATCTGCCATAGTGTGCACCACTTATCTATAACACTAAACTTGAACTCAAAGGAACAGGGCTCAAATCTCTACTTAGTCTTTCTGGCTCTCCATTTCTTCATCTATAAAATGATGTGGTCAAAATGGATGATCGCCAAGATGCCTTCCAAATTTAAATATAATGCTGCTATAATTTTTCATTCTCCCAATGCCAATTTATTAAAAATTTATTTTTCCCATTGAGATGCAAGAATAAGAACCGTCTCAAGCCTCCCAAACATCTACATGTGCACACACACACACACACACACACACACACACACACACACACACAGAAAATAAACAAAAATCATTGGAGGTGGGGTGAGGAAAAAAGCATTCCTCTTTCAATAAAGCTTGGAAAACTAGCTGTCAGACAAGCCCCATTCACTTTTAACATATCTAGGTTTACAAATTCTTTCAATGAAACCTAACCTAGACAGGGAGAAAGTTAAACTGGTCACTATGTCTTTATGTCTTGACTTTATCACTTTAGAGTCACACTTTGCTAAGAACAGAAAAGCATACTTTATTGGCCTGTGGCCTCCACCAACCTTCTTTCAAGTGACAAAATGTGAATGAGAAAGATTTCACAGTAATTTCCAAAGGACAACTGACAGCAATCAAGTCTGTTCAATGGTCTAACATGACCTGAGGACTTAGCTATTATTTATCATAAAATTTCTATTACCTCAAGCTGCAAAGCCGAAGTTAGAACTTAAATCTTGGCAAACCAGATCCTATGTACAAAAAATTACATTGCTTTCATGCCCACAACTTCACAATTCAAACAAATTATCAAATATAATATAATTAAGATTTCAAGAACTGGTAGAGGCTATGCTAACCACATAATCCCAATAGAAGGCATTTAGGGATTTCATTTACAGGTGGATTTTTTTAAGCTGGAAAATGGTCTAAATTTGCATCAGATCTGAAAAAAAGGCTGAAGCACAATAACAAACATTTTCAGTCATAGACAATTTTTGTTCTGTCTGCAGTCCTTAACAAATGCTGAGATCATATTTGTAAAATACTTAGCCCAGTCCTTGGCACATACTTGGTGTTTGCTGGTACCTTTCTCCCCCACATGCTGGTTTAATTTGGAAATGAAAAGGGAGGGTCTTAGAGATCACTTAATTTAACTTCCTCATTTTACAGATGAGGAAACTGAGATCCAGACTTACAAAAATTCATGGATGGACCTGTGATTTTATTGATATAGAGAACTCTGGGTGATGAAACTTCTTCAACCTAAGCTGGACAATAGCTTTTTAGAAACGGATAATCTTAGAAAGGGGAGCCTGGGGCACAGAGAAACTAATGAACTTTCTCAAAAGTTCAACCACTATAAGACAGAATCAAGACTTGAACCCCCAGTCTTCATACTCCAGGGAAACTGTCTGTCTATTCAATATGCCACAAGTTCACATGACTAGCTGTTAGCAGAACACAAGCCTTCTGAATGAATAATGGGTCCATAATCCTACTATATCATGAAGCTATCTCACTCTCTATAAAACCAAAGAACTACAAACTTCAATAACTATTTATTAAACACCTGGTACACAAGGAAGAACAGTGTATACCACATGCTGGGTGAGAAACTTGAATGAGAAAATGTACATAAAATACTTTTCAAATATTAAAGCACTATATGAATTCAGGTATGATCAAGAGATAAGTCTCTAGGCAATAGGAAACCACTGAAGGCTTTTGAGTAGGGAAGTAACATAAGCAGAATTATGTATTTGGAAAATTAATTTAGCAGCATTGTGAAAGATATAATATTGAAGAGACTGGAATACCAGAGAAAAATCTATTGCAAGTCAGACTGCAGAGAAACAGGGAGAGAGAGAGAGAGAGAGAGAGAGAGAGAGAGAGAGAGAGAGAGAGAGAGAGAGAGAGAGAGAGAGAGAGAGAAAGAAAGAGAATCTTCAGGCATTCTCCCCAGCCAAGAGTGATCCAAAACATCAAGGCTTCTTTGGGAAATGGAAATGATGACTCAGTCATGTAGAGGTGATGAAGAACTTATCGATATATATTATGACATTAAAGATAGGGTGCTGACTGGATTTTACATGAATAGAGACCTTTCACCTGGAATGGAAATGCCATTTCAGGGAAAGATGCTTTCTGAATGGGTTTTTGAAAATGCGGCTTTATAATGAGCTCCAGATCAACATGTTAGAATGACAACTTGTCCTCAAGCATCTTAGAGCCAAACTATGATCCTTGTTGGGACCTGTGGCACTATAACATTTGATAGAAAAAAAAAAAACCAAATATTTTAACCAGAATTTCCTACTGACAGCACAAACCACACCTAAACCACAGCATAGAAGATTCCAAATGACTGTTTCCTTTTCCAGGACTGATCAACTTAGTATTAACAAAAAATAGACAACCCAAAATTTTCTCTAAAAATGTGCAAAATTAGTTCCTTTTCTTACTGCTAGTTCACTGAACAGGTGCTTTAAACAAAGGTGTAACCAAGAATGATAATTTTTTTAAAATGTGTTAAGATTTCTAGGCTCAACTTTACTAGTTGTCCTTAAGAGCACTATAATCCTATGTACTTGTGCCCTATACACAGTCTAACATTGAGTTTTTGTAAAAATGGTAGTTGTGCCAATTTTCTTTAGACTCATCTCAAATATAGAATTCTATCCCCATGTAGAGCTACATGGGTACACAGTCATTAGTTCAGTATCACACCATGGAAAAATTTCTCTGTTTTGCATGTTTAATAATATAAATAAACAAGACCCTTTTCAATCAACATTAATAAAGGCTCGATGTATGGGCCATCCAAATGACAGCAATAAAAAATGCTCCTTTTTGTAAAAAGTGTGTTTCAATAGTTCAGGGCAAAAGGTGATAATGACTTTAATTAGGAAGTTGACAATGATAGTAGGACAGTAGATAGTTGCCAATAGGACCTGGCAACTGATAGGATATTGGGACTGAAGATGGAAGTATAAAAAGGTAACTCCAAGGTTTGAGATTTAAGCAGCTCAGGCAGGATAGTTGGTGCCATCAAGAAAATTGGGAAGTCAGGAGAAGGGACATGTTTAGGAAGAAAGAGGAGGAATTTTATTTCAGACAGTTTGAAGTACATAGGAAAAAAGAGGGAAAGCAGTGTCACCTGAACTAAAGGAGATGCAGTGGACACCAACTCCTGGACTTTGAGGACTGAAGAAAAGCCATTAGATTGGACAATCAGGAGGTTATCACTTATCCAGAACAACAGGGTGCTAGACCTTTTTTGTGTCAGGCATCCCTCCAGCAACCTGGTGAAGTTTATGGACTCCTCAGTAATAGTGTTTTGTTGCACACATCCATAATTGAAGGAAATGTTAAGTTTCAGTTAAAGGTTGCTGAAAATAAATAAAATTTTTATACTCATCTAACTTTATGGAAACCCTTAAATGTAGCCCTAGACCTTTGTGGGGTATCTATGAACTCCAGGTTAAGAACTTCTGCCTTACAAAAAGAGGTGTCAGTTGGTTAGATCTTAGAATTTAGACCTAGAAAGGGCCTTTGAGATCATGAGTCTAACCTCAAGTTAATGTAGCATGGTAAAACGTAAAGAATACTAGGTCAGAAATTATAGCAAAAGTACTGGCACTGCTACTTTCTGTGGGTGGGCAAGTCAGCTTCGAGTCTCTATAAAATAATAGGGTTGGACAAGTGACCTCTGGGGTCCCTTCCAGTCTGAAGTCAAAGGTCCTTCATTTTAAAGAAGAGGTACAGGGAATGACAGTGACTTGCCCCAGGTCTTAAAGGTAATAAACAGAAGAAGTGATTTGATTTAAAACCCAGATTGTACGCCCTAAGATCCAGTGTTCTCTTGAATACAGATTGCAGCAACTTTTTTTTTCACTTTATTTTTCTTGAGTGTTTTTTTCTGTGTTTTCTTTCACAACATGACTATTATGGATATGTTTTGCATGACTACATATATATAACCTATATGGAACTGCTTGCCTTCTCATTGAAGCAGGAGGGGGGGAGGGTGGAGAGGGAGGAAAGGAGAGAATTTAGAACTTAAAAACAAATGTTAAAAATTGTTTTTATATGTAACTAGAAGAAAATTAAATGCAAAATGTATTTTTAAAATTTTTTTTAAAGGATCCAGTGTTCTCCACTACCACTGTACTTCCAGAGGACAAACTGGAGAGTAATGAGAAATGGAGGGGAGTAGAGTTTACTCTTTCTAAAAATGTGACAGTGAAATGAGAGAGGGTGGTTTTTTTTTAAGTTTAAAGTATACATATTGAACTCAATGAGCATATTTGTAGCCAGTAGTGAGCAATAAGGAGGAAGAAATGGAAAATGAGAGGCTGAGAAGATGCCAAGGTCTGCAAAGGGAGAGGAAAAGGAAAAGAAAGGATCAGGGCACAGATAAAAGGATAACACTTAAAAGGCATCTCATTCTGGGGCCAGAGGAAGAAAATTGGTACAGAAAAGTCTGGGGGCATGAAGGAAAAACAAAAGGACTTACTATAAATGACTGCAATCTCAGTAAAGTAGGAAGCAAGGAATATCTAGGGAGAGAGGGGGTGGAACTAAAGCTGGAGTAGGGGCATGCAGTAAGGAGGAAGTTTGTAACATTCACTGTGGTGAGTATAATAGAGTCAATGAGAGATGAATAAAAGCATTGCTGTATAGCAGTGAAAGCCTAGTTAAGTTTAGATAGCATAATTTGTAGTGGACCTAGCAAGCTCTGTTTGCTATTTCCTCTAGGAACATTCTGCAGCTGAGCCCTAGAAGAGAAGGGGGATGGGATGGCAGGGAAAGATCATCTGGCAGTGGTATAAAGGACAGACTGGCAGTAAGAGAAAGTGATGAGTATTAGGAGGCTATTTCAATGCTCTTGATAACTTGTATTAGGGTGGATGCTTTGATTTTTTTTTTTAAGCAGTAAGGGCTAAGTGACTTGCCTAGAGTCACACAGCTGGTAAGTATCAAGTTTCTGAGGTTGGATTTGAACTCAGGTCTTCCTGACTCCAGGGCCAGAGCTCTAGCCACTGTGCCACCTAGCTGCACAGGGTGGATGCTTTGAGAAGAAAAAATGGATGGCAAAAATACTCTGAAATAGGATCAGTATTTAACTGATTAGATACAGGAAGGGAGAGAAGGAAGGGTGGAAGATAATATAACAAGGACTCAAAGCTAAACCATTGGGCTCAGAAATAACCACATGGTTGCAGATTAGAGGCTAAATTTCATTGAATTACAAAATCTCTGAGCAGAAAATGACCTCAAAAAGTCACCTGGTCTGAGGTTTTGCCTTTCTTTGTATTCATAGCACTTAGCACAGTGCCTGACATATAAGAAGGGCTTAATGAAAGCTTATTGGTAATAGTAATTTTAGTTCAACCCATTTTTGAACAAAAATTCCACCAATTTATATCTGATAAGTTATAATCCTGTCTCTGCTTAAAAGCTTCCAATAATGGAGAACTTGATACATACAGTTAGCCATTCTGCTTGTGGATAGGTCTAAGTGTTGAAAAGTTTCCTTTATTTCAGACCTAAACTTGTCTCTCTGCAGTTCCCAATCATTGCTCACAGTTCTGTCATTGGCTCCAAGTAAAACAGTTTAATCTCTCTCACACATAACATTGCAAATATTTAAAACTAAACATTCCTAGTTCCTTTGATTTGTCTGACGTGGTTTTCTGATTGCTTTACCATCCTGGTCACCTTCCTCTGAACACATTCCAGTTTATCAATGTCATTTAAATGTTGCTTCCCACAATATCTAGCCATGATTCCAGAGAACCAATCAGGAAGGATGCAACCCATCTCCTGACAGAAAAGTTCAAAATGAGACATATATTTTTGGGCATGACAAATGTAAAATATTTTTGCTTGATGATGCATAATACAAGAGTTTTGTCTCCCCCTCTCCCCCAATCATACACAGGGGTGTGGGAGGTGGGGAAAGGAAAAAAATAGTTTTAAGTGAAAAAATTCAATTAAAAAATAAAGGTGCTGCTCAAAACTAAACATATCACTCCATATGTGGACTAACCAGAACAAAATACAACAGTAGCATGACCTCCTTCTTTCTCTGTTTCTATTAATATATTAGCTTTGATAATTGTACCACTGATGCTTACGTTGTCAACATCCTACCTAAGCTGGAAATAAAACTATCAAGTAAATTTACTTGAGGGAGAGGGTAATTTGGAAAATGTAGAAGTCATGCTAGCACAAGATCATATGTTCTTCAAATTAGTTCATTAATTTCAAATTTCATCTTCTACGAACCCCCCAAATACTCATAATACTTTGCCTAAACCTGTTATACTCTTATGTTCGGATTCTTTAATCATATTTCATCAGATCACAGAACGTTGAATTGGGAGGGAAGTCATTTTATAGATGAGGGAAATGAGGTTCGATAGAGGACGTGATTTTATTCATTCAGTCTTTCATTCATGAAGAGTTTATTAAGTAGTTACTACCATATGGCAGGAACTATACTGATCACTGGGAATCCCGGGACAAAAACATTTGCTCAGGGATCTTACATTCTTTTGAACTTATTTTCCAAAAGAAACAAATGATTCTATGTGCAATGTAAACAAGAAGATAAAGCTCCTAATCACCTGTTAGAGTATACATGACTCCCAGTATCTGATACCTCTCTTTTTTATACATGGACTAATTAATAATTCTGTATTACATAACTAAAGCAAAGGGGTAAATAGAGATTGCAATGAAAAAATAAGATTCAAACCATTTTTTCTGATAAAAAAGTATCACTCCACTTCTGATTGGCCATAATCATTCTGATATACTGCAACCACTTATTGTTTCAACTTTAGAACCTTTATAAACTACAGAGAAACTATAAATTTCCCTGATTTATTACACATAACAATTTAATATTTTAGAATTGTGGTTCATCAGAATAATTGCTTATTTCCCAGCATCTCTCAGCCTATTAAGACTTTAATTCTGGGGCGGCTAGGTGGCGCAGTGAATAGAGCACCGGCCCTGGAGTCAGGAGTACCTGAGTTCAAATCCGGCCTCAGACACTTAACACACACAAAAAAAACTATCTGTGTGACCTTGGGCAAGTCACTTTACCCCAACTGCCCTCCAAAAAAAAAAAGCAAAAAAAAAAGACTTTAATTCTGCCAATAAATTCATTTTTAGATTTGAGATTAAGTTATAAATAATCATATACAGTAAATACAATGATATCTTGAATTGACCTAAGAAACAGAAGTAAAAGAGAAATAGCAATGTTTTATAACCAATCAGTTGCCAAGACTTGTCAACCTATATCCAGAGCATCCATCAAACTCATTTCCTTTTCCTTACTGACATAGATATCACATATCCCCCCCCAAATAAAAAAATCCCTGCTCTCAAGGAACTCACAGTCTACTCTAGGAGACAAAACATAAACAAACTATGTATAAACAAGCTATATACAGGATAAAGTGAACAGAGATAACAGAGAGAAAACACTAGCATTAAGGAAAATCAGGAAAGGCTTCCTTGTAAGGTAACATTTTAGCTGCAACTTGAAGGAAGCCAGAAACAGAGATGAGGAAGAAGAACATTCCAGGCAGGAAGCGCAGCCAGTGAAAAAGTGTGGTGCTCAAAGATAGAGTGTGCTATATGAGGACCAGCATGGAGATCAATGTCACAAGATCTCAGAATGTGTGGGAGGGAGAGAAGGTATAAGATATAGGAAGACCGGAAAGGTAGGGTAGAGGGGGACAGTTTATGAAGGGATTTGAATACCAAAGAGAATTTTATATTCAAGCCTAGAGGTCATAGAGAGCCATTGGAGTTTACTGAATAGGAGGTGACATAGTCAGATCTGCACTTGAAGACCAGTAGGACAGCTGAAGGGAGGAATGACTAGAGGAGGAAGAAATCTGTGGTGAAGAAGATCAACCAGAAGGTTATTACAATAGCCAGGCCTGAGGAGATAAGTGCCTGTACCAGAGTAGTGACATTGTCGGAGGAGAAAAGGAGGCATATTTTAGAGATATTACAAAGGTAGAAACAACAGGTCTTGGCAAGAGATTGGGGTGAGAGTAAGGAGTTGAGGATGATACCTACATTGCAAGCCTGCAGAATCAGAAGGGCAGTGGTGCTCTTGACAGTAATAGGAAAGTTTGGAAGGAGTTTTGGAGGAAAGGTGAGTTCAGCTTTGGACACATTGAGTTTAAGATGTCTACAGCACATCCAGTTTGAGATGTTCAGCGAGCAGCTGGAGAGCCAAGTCGGAAGGTTAGAAGAGAGGTTAGAGCTGGATAAATGATCTGAGAATTATCATAATTGATTATTGAATCCATGGGAGTAGATGAGATGACCAAACAAAACAGTATAGTGAGAAAAGAGAAGAAAGCTCAGGAAAAAGCCTTGGAGGATACTTACCACTAGCCAGCATGGTCTGGAAAAAGATTCCACAAAGGAGACTAAGAAGGACTGGTGAGGCAGGGAAGAGAAGAACTGGGAAAGAGCACTGTCTGGGAACCCTAGAAAGAAGATATTATCAAGGATAAGAGGGGGACTGACCGTGCCAAAGGCTGCAGAAAGATCAAGAAGGATGAGGATTGAGGAAAAAGGCACCAGATTTGGCCATAAAAGCACATTAATAATTTTAGAAAGAGTAGTTCAGTTGAATGATGAGGTCGGAAGCCAGATTATAGAGAGTTAAGAAAAGAGTGAGAGGAAAGGAAGTGGAGATATCAACTGTCGATCTCAAGGAGTTTAGCCACAAAAGGGAGAAGAGATAGGACAACAGCTAGCAGGAGTGGATAGATTGAGCAAGGGCTTTTTGAGGGTGAAAGAGACAGACATGTTGTAAGCAGCAGGAAAGTAGCCTTTAGACAGGGGGAGATTGAAGATAACTAAGAGTGGGTGATGTAGGGGATAATCTGCTGGAGAAGAAAGGATGGAAAGACCAGGAATGTCCTTTCTGATGCTCACAGCAGTTCATGCTGAAATGACCCTTTCATATATTCTAAATTTAGTATAATTATGTGCTGTTTACCCCACTAGAATGTAAACTTTTTGAAAGTTGTGGATTGTTTGTTTTTATCTGTTTCCTTTGTATCTTTGTGCCTTTATCTTTGCAATCTTTCCATCCTGAGCACCTAGTGGGTACATAATAAATCTGGTCAGTTAATATGTATGAACTAACTTATACCCCCAATTTCTCTGTGAAGGGTGAGTATTAGTAGTTTAACTTTACAATAGGGTTGAAAAGGATCTGAAAGGATACTTCAAACTTCTACCTAATGCCAAAATCCACTTATGTCCTGCTGTCTTTAAATATAAGTCATCCAGTCTTTGCTTCAACAGTCTAGTGACAGAAAACACATTACCTTGTAAGAGAAATCATTCCACTTTTGGATAACTCTAATCATCACAAAATTTTCCAAAAGCCAAAATCTGCTTCTATGTAAAGATTACCCAGTGACCTTACTTTAGTCCTCTAGAACAAAGAATATATTTAATCTGTTTTCTACATGACAACCATCAAATACTTACCTAATCTGTGAAATGGGGAAATTTGAAGGTCTCTAAGGATGCCCCAATCCCAAATCCTATAAACCTACATAATACTTGAATAACAGAGAGCTTACCTTATCTGTCACATAAAGATTTACAAAGCATAAGTCCATTATATCCTATTAACCCTTGGAGGTAGGTGCTATTATGCCCATATTACAGATGAGGATAAGCAAGGCTAAGTAAGTGCCTTAGCCAGAAAGGGAGGAGGGGGAAGGGTAGGGTTACTCCCTAGTAATTGTTTAAAGATGGGGGGGAGGGGGGAAGCCCTCACAACACACTTAAATTTAATCTCCATTATTAGCACTTTCTCCATCATTTTAAGTCTAGACAATCAACAAAACAAAAAAATCAAACCTTGATTTTTCAAATTTCCAAAGTGTAAATGCTCCCCCTGAAAACTTAATGATCCAATCTCTTGAGTTAGTTTAAACTGACTCTAGCAGCCATGGCTGCATAACTAAGTATCTAAAGTAAGGTTAAAATATTAAAAATCCAGGATTTCCTAAATCTAAATTCAGCACTCTTTCTTTTTGGGGGGAGGGGGAGATTTTTTTTGAGAGGGGAAGGGAAGGCAATTAATTGGGGCTAAGTGACTTGCTCAGGGTCACCCAGCTAGTAAGTGTGCCAAGCGTCTGAGATCAGATTTGAACTCAAGTCCTCCTGACTCCAAGGCCAGTGATTTATTCATTGCACCACCTAGCCGCCCCCAGAACTCTTTCTATTACTCCATTCTACTTATTCTTACTGCCTTCTCCACTTTTCATTCTAGAAGCTACAAATCCATCTATTTTCTTCTATTCCTCAGTCCATGAATTTAATCTGCAAATTCTTTTATGACCTTAGGCTATTAGGTGGTGCACTGGAGGGAGCTCTCTATTTGGAGCCGAAAAGACCTGAGTTCAAATACTTCTTCAAACATTTACTTAGCTGTATGACCCTAGGAACATCACAACTTCTCTGTTTCACTTTCCTCATCTGTAAAATGGGGCAACAAACTTATCTCAGAGTTTTTATAAGGATCA
The DNA here is from genome assembly GCA_028646575.1 of Pseudocheirus occidentalis. Lineage (NCBI taxonomy): Eukaryota > Metazoa > Chordata > Mammalia > Diprotodontia > Pseudocheiridae > Pseudocheirus > Pseudocheirus occidentalis. Next base: position 98,160,544 of record CM053593.1, on the reverse strand, counting down.
AATGAGCTAACATAAAAATACTTTGCAAACCTTAAAAGTACTATAGAAATGTTTGCTTTTAATATTGTTATCATTAAGAGAATTTAGGTTCTCTTATCATCTTTTCACCAACCCTGGCATTTAAATCCCGCTTTTTGTAATTTAGTTGTTTTACTCGCTCCAATATGAAAATAATTCTCTTTCATAGAAGAGATAGAAGTTTTCTCTTGTCTAATATTGACACCATCTTCCCCAAGCATCAGGCCTCACTCTTGTTCTACTTGTTTAAATATAACTTTTTTTAAAGCCATCTTTATTGTCCTTTGCATTTTTTTCAAGCCTCAGCTGATTCTGAGCATTAGTGTTCCTGAAGTTGATCTTACATATACATGCAATTCTTCTGTATCCATCTCCAGTAATATGCCCCTAAGTTCTCCCACCTTTATATTCTTTTCAGTTTTGATCTCATCATGAAATGAAGGTCTTCGTACATTCACATTAGCCTCCTTACATGCCTCCCCTTTTTCTTCCTCATGATTCATAGATGAAGTATCTTGCCAATGGTAATAAATGGGTCAGTGAAGGAGGTAGAACCAGAACCCTTAGGGGTTATACCTAATTAAACTGCCTTTCCTTGACAAAGACTGTGCTGGAAGTCTTAAGATACTATTGATGTAGAGGGAAGTCTATATGTAGTAGGACAAGGAGAATATAATAAACAACCTTAAGCCTTTAGAAACTGTGGTATCCTTTGATTCACAGCCATTAGATGCTACAAGTATACTTATAGTAACAATATGGGTCTTTATTTCATTGAGAAGTTAAGGGATCATTAAAAGTACCATGCAGTATCATGTTAAAATAATTCTCCAAAAATACCTACTTGTTTTCATGAAAACTAGATTTTTCATGTCAGAGAGGTTCATGAGCCCTGGAAAAATGTGTTGCAAGTATCCTGTGTTGGGACATGAAGAATGGCATCTCATCCACCACATAAGCTTTCCCTTCTGTATTTGGGGCCTGTTTTGACAGTGGCAGCTTAGGCAAGGGGGTAGACAGGGTGGATCAGCAGTGTGCTTGTGTGGCTAACACTTATATGGCTCCCTAAAGAAATTGCCCGTGTATATTAGGAGAGGAACATCACATGTTTGCTTTCATGCACAACCCTGGAGCCACCCCAGGGCTTAGGGCTCTGTTAGGAGTCAAAGCCACATAAGCAGTTCATTGTCATCCTTTTTTTTTGTCTTTTATAAAGAAGGAAAGCACATCCCTAGGAGTCTCTTTTTAAACCTGTTGACTTGCTACATAGATTTCCCATAAACTGCCTGCAAATCCTAGAATGGCCTTATAGCCGATGTGTTGGATGGCATTTGCAATATCTACCTATCTAGCATGACTTCTGCAGGCATGAGAAAGTGAACTATTTCATAGGGATCCTTAATGTAGCAGGAAAACAAAGTTAGATTCAGCCTCATTTATAGATATGCCCTGGACCCTGGGCCAGTATATACTGTATATAAAGATGTATGGATAGATAATCTATTTGGAGGCTAACCTAGCACTGAGTCCAAGAGGGTACTCAGGTGCCCAGAAAACAGCCTTTGCTTCCTTCCCAAATACTGCCTTTGCTTCTCTTGCCTCATCCATTCACATTAGATTACCCAAAGCAGGAGAGAAGAGAATCTAAAGTACCTATTTACAGTTGAGGCGCTCTGTCATTTATATATTCAATATACAGTTTCAGTCTCCGAGGCCCCCTTTTCTGCTCTGGGTCCCACTGAACTGGTAAAACTTGCATTTCAATTTTATCTTTTGATCTCTAGCACAGGTAATGGATTTTGCTGTAGTACCCATTTCTATAAACTCCATAGCTATCCAGATCAAATGACTATTAAATATATATGTGACATGTTTCAATCAAGAATTCCCATTTATCCACATCGCAGTCCTTCTTCTCATTCCCATTCCCCAATTCCTTCCACTTCCTGGAAGATCTCTGGCCGCAGATAGGAAGATAATCGTTTGCACTGGACTTGTCTATGCTGTTTCTAAAAGTTGGTGAGTTTTGGGGGGGTAATTGTTATACAGACAGATAGCTATCCTGGAGCTTATTTTCATCACTAGAATCTTCCTTCCCGTAGAATCAGCTTTTATTATATTGGTTACGGTAGAAAAAAAAAAGCAGTTGTTAATTATCTAGGAAGTATTTCAGGGGCACTTCACTGAAAGTTTTGTCTCAGATATCCTTGAAAGGTTATAATTTTATAATGTTTTAAATTTTTAAATCAAAAGGTACTTTGCAGTGGCTGGATGTTTAAAATTGTTTTATGTAAATACTGAAATGTAGCAATACTGTCTTTTGAATATTCCCAAACCCTTAAGTCCTTGAAAATATGTATATATATATATATAAATATATAAATATATATATAAATACAGTGTGTATAAATATGTAAGTGGTGCAAGTTTACAGGATATTGTTCTGTGTTTTGTTTTTTATTCTGTTCTTTTGTTTTCATTTATGTTGCCCAGTTGACAGTTTTTAAGAATTCTAATAAAAATATGTAAATATACAAAAAAATTATAAAAAAAAAAGTACCATGCACTATCCCTAAAACAATCCAGGCCCCTCTCCTTATACTCAATTCTAGGCAAGGTTCATTCATTGTCCAGCCACACGGTCTATCAAAGACAAATATATTGATAAATCAGTTCTAAGGGTTGTCCATTGAACAACATACATCATAGTTTGGATCAGAGGTGTCAAATTTGTTGCCTACAAAACTCATGAGGACAAAACTCTTGAGCAACACTGGAATCAGATTAAAATACAGTTGGGGAAAGGTTAAGAATATCAGGGGTATCAATGAAAAAAAAACTATGAAGGAAGGCAACCTAGCAGTACCAGATTTCAAGCTTTGTTACAAAGTATCATTAAAACAATCTGATACAGGCTAAGAAATAGAGTGATTGATCAGTGAAATGGATTAGGCAGCCAATTTACAGAGATAACAACCACAGTAATCCAATGTTTGATAAACCCAAAGTTCTAACTTTGTGTATCAATAATAAGATATTCACAACACCCATGATGGTTATGAATATGCTGGTATAGTTTTGGATCACAAAATGTAGCAAACTCTCCACATGGAAAGCAGAACCAAGGTCTTTATTCAGAAACCAGAACACTGAGTCCCAAAACCAGGAAGCCAAAGTCATTATAGTGGTCACAAAGTTGATGCACACAGTGCAGTGGACACCCACATTCCCAAGCCTTCACAAATAAAACAGGCTCCCTCAAGCAGGGATCCCTCTCAGACTGACAACAGTTCCTCAGCCTGGTCCTTGGAAGTTCTCAGTAGAAGCTGCAGAAGGAGGATCTCAGCAAAAGGTGCAGTCTCCAGGTGGTGACTGAGAGAAAATCTGAAGGTCCTCCTGGTTCTCTTCCATATATACAGTATAGCTCCTCCCTGTTCAGCCTCTTCTTGTTAAGGTGTGAACTACTCCCAAGGAGTCAACTGGAAGTAAGGAGCTAAGTGCCTTTACTAGGTGCCAATAGAAAGGGGCATGGAAGATCTTCTGATTTCATTAACATTACACTTTGGTGGGCAAGAAATCACTGTCTGACAAAAACTGCTGGGAAAACTTGGAGGCAATCTGGCAGAAACTAGATATAAACCAACCTCCAATATGGTATACCAAGATAAGGTCAAAATGGTTGTGTAATTTAGACATTAAAGGTGATATAAACAAAATAAGGGAACATGGAAAAAATTATGTGTTAGATCTATGGGTAAGGGAAGAGTCTATCACCAAATGAGATATAAATGATAACAAAAGGTAAAATTTATCATTCTGATTACATGAAATCTAAAAGGTTTTGTACAAATAAAACAAATGCAGCCAAAATCAGAAAGTGGGAAACTGGGGGTGGGGGTGGGGCAGATTTTACAGCAAGTTTCTTTGATAAAGGTCTCATTTCTCAATTATATAGGGAACTGAGCCAAATTTATTTTAAAAAAATAAGGGCCATTCCCCAATTCATAAATGGTCAAAGGATATGAACAGGTAGTTTTCAGAAGAAGAAATCAAAGTTATCAGTTGTCACATACTCTAAATCAGTAAAAAGTAGAGAAATTCAAATTGAAATAACTCTGAGGTAGCAACTCACACCAATTATGTGAAGATGACAGAAAAGGAAAATGACAAATGCTGAAGAGGATGTGGCAAAATAAGTACAATAATAAATGGCTGACAGAGTTGTGAAATTGTCTAACCATTCTGAAGAATTATCTGGAACTATGCCCAAAGGGCTATAAAACTGTTCCCACCCTTTGACCAAGCAATACCACTACTATGTCTGTATCTCAAAGAGATCAAAGAAAAAGGGAAAGGATTTATACGTACAAAAGTATTAATAGCAACTCATTCTCTGGTGACAAAGAATTGGAAATTGAGGTGATACCCCTCAGTTGGGGAATGGCTAAACAAGTTGTGGTTATGACTGTGACAAAATAATACTGTGCTATAAGAAGTGATGAGGAAGATGCATTTAGAAAAAACTTGAGAAGATTTATATGAACTGATACTAAATTAAGTGAGAAGAACCAAGAGAACATTGTACACAGGAACAACACAATGATCAATTGTGAAAGACTTAGCTACTCTGTTCAATACAGTGGTCCATAAAAATTCCAAAAGTCTCATGATGAAAAATGCTATCTATCTCCAGAGGGAGACCTGATGAATTCTGAGTACAGATTAAAACACGTTTTCCCACTTTCTTTTTGCTTTCTTCTTCAGTAACATGGATAATATGGAAATATATTTTGTATGACTTTACATGTATGACAGGCATCATATTACTTGGGTGTGAGAGAGGGGCCAGATGGTGGGAAAGAATTTTGCACTCAAAAATTTAAAAATGAATATTTTAAAAAAATAACTGGGAAACATTTAGTAAAATAGATAAAAATATAATACAACATAGATAATATTAATATATGGTTTTCTAAGTCATGTAGCCCCCAGGAATGTATTTCTATTAGAGTTTGACATCACTGGTTTAGACAATAAACATTTTTCTTCCACTGTCTTTTTCTCTATGTGGACAGTCAGACTAAACTTTGAAATCATTATGGATCTCACATAGGAGATGCAATATTCCAGGGTTTAATCTGATCATCAAAATGTTACCTTCCAGAATTCCAGCCAAGATGGCATCCTGAATGGCGATAAGCAGCCCAGTTTCCACATGTCTCCTCTTGCAAAAACTTTAAGATGGCAAGAAATGAAATAATGTTTTAGTTTTTTTTTAATCTAATGAGAAACTTCAGTGATTTTACCTATCCCAAAACAACATAAAGTCAGCTAGATGCCCACAGTGAATAGGAAAGGGGGTCTACTAGCAAAGTCAGCATTACAACCAGCAAATAAGACTGTCTCCCAAAGCAATCCAAGCTTTATGTCTAAAGATGGAAAGAACAGGGCTCTCCAAGAAAGCATCAGAGTAGTCTGAAATCCATCAAACTTAGAAGCATCCAGAAGAGACATCAACCAATGCCATGACTTCAGTCCTCAATCTGGGGTATCACTAGGTTTCAAGGTCCCTAGCACTCTGGTATGATATGCCACAGTGAACCCTAAAGATCAATGGCTCTGAATTTCAAAGCTCCAGGCAATTGTAAAAACTATCACCACTCTGAGCACTGATACATCAGGAAGAAGGGATGAGCAAAAGAATTCCTCCCTCCCCAAGTCCCACCCCCCCAACATGCTCTGTGTGTGTGTGTATGTGTGTGTGTGTGTGTGTGTGTGTATCCTTATTGAAAGGAAATGTGGTGCAGTGAAATGAGCAATAAACTTGGAACAAGAAAACTCCATTATTCATTAACCAGATAACTTTGGATAAATCACTTAACTGCTGCCTAAAGAATAGAGAAGATCATTTTTTTTAGCTCAACCTTCTTATTTTGGAGATGAGAAAAAGGGGCCCAAGAAGATAATATCACTTGCAAAATCACACAGGTAATTAAGAATAAGTAGCAAGGCCAAGTTTTCCAAAACTATCTCTTTCCCCTATGCCACATTAAAGGGGAATGACAGCAAGAATTTGTTCTTTGAGCTCACTGTTCTGATCCTTTGTATGGGATTCCTAACATTAATTTCTGAATATAAGTGCTATATATTCTCTCAAAAAGAGGAATCTTGTTGCTGTTGTTGTTTTTTAAGTTAAACTAAGCAACTTAAAAGATTGCAACCTTTTTCTTTTTTTAATTTGCTAAGGAAAAGGAAAGGCTAGTATGTAGCTTGAAGTATTCTGTTGACTTTTCCTTCACTTTACATTTCAGAGTCAACATAGAGTCAGAGCTTAAAGAGATTAAGGATTTCTAACATGTTGGTTCAAATACAGAAAGAAAATGAACACAAATTACCTTCTCATTTTGTAAACCTATGAAACTTAGGTTTTCCCCATCATCAAAAGGAATTTATTAATCAGCTGTTACTATGCTATTAATCAGAATGTGACTAGGCTAAAAATACAAAGAATTACAGAAATAAAAGCGCATATCTTAACCTCCAAGAACTTGAAATCTAAGACAGAAAATGCTAACAAGTATAAAGCTTCAGAACAGACCAAAATAAACAGGTTAGTGTGAGGCACTCCCTAAACGTAAAAAATACCTTCACACAGGTAGATCTGCAACTCATACATAACAAACAATCGTACAGAATTGCTGAGGGCACCAAGAAATTAAATGACATGCTCAAGGTCACACAACTGGTACTTCTATGTCAAAGGCAAGACTTGAACCCCAGGTCTTTCTGACTTCACATTCTCCATGGAACCTCACAATTTTACTCTACCTGACCCCTTTTGCATAGCATACAGCAAAACCTCAAATTGAGTATTCATTTACTCAACTAGCATTTTTAAGCTGAGTATATAGTCCTGTGCTAGGTAGGAGTTAGGAGAGACACAAAGTTTAGATGAGTTCTCTCATAAAGCTTAAGAGTTTTATAAAAGAATAAGAAAGATAAAACACTGATCATAGGATCATAGATTTCTAACTGGAAGTGATTTCGGTCATCTAGACCAACTCCTTCATTTTACAGATGAAGAAAATGAAGTCTAGAGAGATTAGGTGACTTGACCAAAGTCATACATGTAGTAACAGCGTAAAGTAATGATATAAGGCCCTCTGCCCAAAGTCAATGTTCTTTGTATTGCACGATATTGCATCTAGCTAGAAGGGACATTATCTGACAACATTACCAATTTATAAAGGCAAGAATAGGTGAATAAATTCGAAGTTCTGATTAAATGGAACCCTCTTACTTCAACCTTGATTACTGAAAACCTTTCTACAGCCCAACCACACAACCAAAGCTCTTAGATAATTTGCCATTCTAGAGAACAGAATGTCCCATGTAGCTGAAGGTTTATCACTTTAAAGCAGCAAAAAAAAAAAAAAAAAATTACCCTCATTACAACTATCTTAGATGCAAATCTCTCTCTGATGTGTTGAATGCCTGCTTTTTTCAATCTAGCAACACAGAAGAGAATTTAATCTTATCTCAGTGACTCAGAACCATTATTATTATTATTGATTATCACAGTATGCAACAATACCCTCAGAATGTGTATTTCCTACTATTTGGCTAGACACTAAAATTCCCCAGACTTTAAAGCAACCCCGAGGTCCCATTTTAAATCCATCAAATTAACAAAGATAATTTTTAAATGAAAAGAGAAGAATTCATGGTTAAAGGAAGTGGGAGAAAAGAGTTATAACTCATTGCTAAGGGAACTGTATGAATAGGGTCAACCATCTTGGAAATCAATTTGGAATTTTGCAAGAAAAGTTACCAAATTATATTCTTTGGCCCTGACATCCCACTATTGGCTCTATATTCCCAAAAGAGGTACAATATAGCAAAGCAAGCAAAGACTCTTCTGTACAAAATAGCCATAGCAACATTACCTATAATAACAAAAAGCTAGGAACAAATTATGTGCCCAGTGATTAAGGAAAAGCTGAACTACAGTATATATAAATGTAATGCTATGATAAAGGTGAAAAAAAATCAGAGTAGCAGGGGAAGACTTATGAAGTTATATGATAAAGCTAAGAAATCAGATCTAAAAAGAAAATACATAATGACTAACAGCAACGAAAATCAAGTCAACCCTTAGAGGGAACAAAATTCCGACTAAATACAATGTTGACAGCATGCTATCAAAATTAAAACACACATCCTTCCTGTTAACAACTGGGAAACTTGTTACAAAAGTAAAAAAGCAACATGAAAGGGAATACATTTTGTGTGGGGTATTTGTTTAGGGAGTGTCCACTGTATCAAACAGAATGTTTTTAAAAATTAAAACTAAATAGGTTTAAGTTTCTGAGTTCTGTCCTCAACCTCTACCTTCTCCTGATTTTACCATTTCTGCTGGCAGCAACACTATTTACCTAGCTTCCCATGGGTAAATCTTGAGATTTTTGATTCTTCCTTCTCTGTCACTTCTCATATCCAATCACCAAGTTGTATCGATAACAAGTCTGCAGCGTCTCCCATATCTACCCCCCCCCCCCCGCATTATCACTAGGCTATCACTTCAACAGCTGTATTATCACTGCCATAGCTTCATCACAAGTCACTCTCTGTCACCATCCACTCCCCTGATTACTGCCAAAACGATCTCCCTAATTCCTTTGTTCAAGAAACTGCTGCAATTTTTGCCTGCCTCTCAAGTGCCAGTGCCTTTCTCACCATCCAAGACCCTCCACACCATCTTGCACACTCCACCTTCCCAATTTTATTACATATTACACTTGGCCCAACTTACATTCCAGTCAAAGGGCTGCTCACTGACCCCAAAATATTTCCTGGCCATGGTGTCTTTCTTTAAAATGTTTCCTATGCCTTGACTGTCATCCTTTCTCTCTTTACCTACAGAATTCCTATCCTTTGTTTAAGGTCCATCTTAAATGCCACCAAATTCACCAAACCTTCACTAATCCCTACCAGTAATGACCTTGTCTGCCACTTCCCCCCAGACCTCACATAGCATACTGCCATGACTCTCTGATGTGACCCTGTAATATTTTTTTTTCTTTTTTGGAGGGGGGAAGGCAGAGCAATTGGGATTAAGTGACTTGCCCAATGTCACATGGCTAGTAAGTGTTAAGTGTCTGAGGCCAGATTTGAACTCAGGTTCTCATGACCCCAGGGGTGGTGCTCTATTCACTGCACCACCTAGCCGCCCCACGATTCTGTAATATTGGGTAGTAGTTAACATTGTTAAGTTTTTGGGTTTGTTTGTTTGTTGTGTCTCCCTTCCAGACTGTAGGTTCCATGAGGACAGGAAGCTTGTCTCAACTATATCCACATACTTATATTTGCATACATAAAAAAAATCTCTTCTTGCACTGTACCCTACACAGTAAACACTTAATAAATTAAACATTTGCAGAACCGTAATGAAATTAAATTCTAGCAGACCCCATGACACTAGTTAGCCTCAGAAGACAGGCCAGGTCACATACCACATGACATGTTTGTTATCAGAGACCCAGAGAAGCTCATTTTAAAGAGGCTCTTCACTGAAGGTTGGCAGCCAGGGATGAAGTTTTTCAGCTATAATAACTCAAAAGAAATGAAGGGATTAAAATCTATATCAATTGGCCAAGAGGGTATGACATGAATGAAATCTCAAGTCCTCGAAGGACTGAACTGTGTGTATGATGTCACCTCAAGGGAAGGGATGTGAGAAGCACCATAGAACTAGATTTTAGAGAGTTTGGCACCTGATGGGAGGGGGGGAGGAGGAGGCAGAAAGGTCTGAGATTTCAGACCTAAGTGACTAGAAAAAGAGCAAAGTCATTTAACAAAAATAGGGAAATGAGGAAAATATGGTGATGTGGTATATATCTGCACAGGTGATGGCAGGCAGCTTAAGAGTTTGGTTTCATATATGGTTAGCTGTGTCCTTCCTTACCATCAGTTTGTCATTTCTCCAGTTGCTTGCCTAAAGCAGCCTCTCTCCCACTTTCTAATTTGCTATTTCCAAATCTGTTAGGGGCTTAGACACTAAGTAAAAAAACAAAACAAAACAAAAAACCCCAGCAACTTGTTAATGTCATATGTAAAATAAGAGTCAGAAAAACTTGAATAAGGATTTTAAGGGCTATAGAGGCAACCACACCAGCATACATAAGCAGGATGGCTGCGAGGACAGGTTCTTAGATCTGCTTTGCTAGGAAAGATAACTGTTTAAGTGGTCAACAATCTTTTGAAATTACATTCACTAGTTCAGGGGAAAAGTCAACACTCTGTACTTCAGAGAAAATACAGAGAAGCTCTAAACATAGGGCCATTCAGAATCTCGACCAGGGAATCACAAGATCCTTCTCATAAGCAAGCCCCTGAAGCAAACTACCAACTCAAGTGTGTGTGTGTGTGTGTGTGTGTGTGTGTGTGTGTGTGTGTGTGTGTGTGTGTGTGTGTGAATGTGCATACTTATATTAACACTACAAGGGCTTTACGTAAAGGTAAATCCAAGAGTTTTATAAAATTCATGAGATTAGCAAAAAAATCTATCTTGGCTGCTAAGCATTTTTTTTAAGGGGGGAAAGGCTGGATAACTTTCAGGTTCCTTGCTTCATTTTGGATAAAGTCATAAAATAGGGAAAATAGTCACTGTAATATGTATTAGCCCATTATCCTTACTAGAACCTCCTGAATACAAAACAATATTTATTTAATGAGTGAGTATGTCAGGGTCATTATTCTGAATGTTAATTTTTTTACCATACAAATATTACATCTTAATACAGTGGGGAAAGCACAAAGCAAAGATGATTTGTTTGCCATACGTGGCATGAAACAGCATGGAGAATGCACGTGACTGGAAAAGGAGGTAGATAGACATCTAGCTGCCTGAGATCTCTAGTGGCAGCTCTAGTGATTTCTATAGTATCTTTTGTGGATCGATAGAATTAAAAGATCTGGATGGAAGGCTTGAGAGGCAGGGCCACAAAGAGAAGAGAAAGTAACCCAGAGCTAGGAAGATCTGTTCTCAACTCCCAGCTCTGCTACTTACTCACAATGTGACCCTAGGCAAGTTACTTAACTCAGCACTCTAAGTCAGTGGTGTTGAACTAAAAGGGAAAGAGGAGGGCACTAAACCATATATGAGGATCCCAGTAACCACATGTTGACTTAGAAAACATGATAATTCACATTATCTTTCTTATATTTTTATTTTGTTAACTATTTTCTTTTCCTTTTTTAAATATAAATTTGTATTTGTTTTCTTGTTTACATCATTCATTTCCATGAGATTTTTGAGTTACAAATTTTCTCCCTGTCTTTCCCCTACCCCCAACCCCCAAACAGCGATCCCACTGTAAAGCCCCTCCCCTG
>CM053593.1:98115818-98148635 GCA_028646575.1 Pseudocheirus occidentalis | reverse complement strand
TCTGTCTCTGTCTCTGTCTCTGTCTCTGTCTCTGTCTCTGTCTCTCTCTCTCTCTCTCTCTCTCTCTCAAGAAAACTCCAACTCACTTCTTCAGTCCAGCAGCCCAGCTCCCAGATGCTGAGACAATCCTGCTTCCTCCAGCAGGAAACTTCCAATTCTGTCTCTTTCTGTCTCTGAAATTCTTCCTTATATACACACACTGGCCTCCTTTCTCAGCCAATCCCCTTCTTCCACATCAACAGGGGAGTTCACACCCTCTTAGCAGGGGACAGAGCTCATACTTAGCCCTAAGTTACTAAGTGCTAAGTGTCTGATGCTAAACTGATTGCTGTTACAGTGGATAGAGAAAAGAGAAACAAGAGACAGAGAAAGAAAGGGACATAGAAAGATAGAGAGAAAAGAGAAGAAGAGAGGCAGAGAAAGAGACTGATGAGACAGTTGGGAGAGTGGAGGGGAACTTTCTTGAAATAGGTTTAGCTAGAAACAATTGTGATAGGAGAATGAAAAGTGGTAGCAGGAGAAATGTAATGTATGCTATAGAAATAAGCTTTTAGCCAATAGTCACAGAGTGCTCAGTCTGCCAAAATTTAGGATTATAGAGGGAGAGAGAATGGGAGAGAGACAGAGAGAGAATAGGAGAGAGCTCCTAGTAAAGTGAGTATGAGTTAGAAGCTGAGAATGCAATGAAGGTATTAAGCCTGGGTGGCCAGATAGCACTCTCAATAATAATAGGAAAGTTGGGAAAAGAGCAAGGTTTTTGGGGAAAGATAATGAATTCAGTCTTAGACATGTTGAATTTAAGATTCCAGTTTGAGATATCCTAGAGGTAGTTGGTGATTGTGGAAGCTGGAAATATATATATAGGAATCATCTTCATAGTCTTGGTATTAAAACCAAGGGAGTTGATGAGATGAAGAGAGAGAGAATACAGAAAAAATAAAAGAGCATCCAGGACAGGGTCTTGGAAATACCCATGGTTAGTGGACATGACCTGGATAAAGATTCATCAAAGGCAGCTGAGGAGTGGATAGATAGAATGAGAACCAGAAGAGAGAGGTATAAGAAAAACACAAGAACTTTCCAGAAAAGCCAATAATTTACTGCTTCAGAGATTTCCGAGAGGTCAAGAGAAATGAGGGTTGAGAAAAAGCCATTATGTTTTTCCATTAGTAGATCACTGATGACTTTAAAGAGAGCAGTTGCAGTTGGACTGTGAGGTCAAAAACTAGATTGTAGAGGTTTCAGAAGCAAATTTATTTTTCTCAAGACATTTGTTTGCAAAAGTGGGGGTTTGCAAAAGTGGGTCAAGTGAGTTTTGTTTTTGTTTGGATAAGGGAAATATGGACTCATTTAAAGGCAGCAACCAAAGAACTAGTAGAAAGGGAAAAACTGAAAATTAGAGAGTCAGAATGATGGTGATAATAATATGCTAGAGAATTCTGGAAGACAGGAGAACAAGGACAGACGTTGGGATGTTTGCTTTGGTAATGAGGATAGCTTCCTGTCTTTTTATGTGAGATAGAAATGAAATAGGAGATACTGGAGGAAGACATCCAAATGGTGTGGGAAGAGGAGGAGGAGAGAAAAGGAACCTTCTTGAATTTTTTCAGAGTTTTAAGCTAAGTCCTCAGGTGAGAGTGTGGGGGTATTATGTATGAGAAACCACGGAGTCTTGAGAAGGGATAAATGTTAGAATAGTTCCTGTGGTGAATGGGATAGTTGGTCACTTAGGGAGGTGTTAAAAGGATGTTTGCTGTAGTGAGTGCTCAGTTAAGGTTATTTAATATAAATTTATAGGTTTTATGATTATAGATATATAGAAAGAAGTCTCAAGAGAAAACCTGGAAGAAGCCTATAATTTTAAAAAATAAAAAACTGAGGCCCTTGAAGATTAAGCAATTTATCCACAACTATTTCCTCGTATTAAGTGTTAGATGATCAATTTGAACTCTTGTCTTCAAAAAGAAGTGCTAATGGATTGTTTAGCAAAAGTAAATGCTTTGGAGTTTTGCCTTCAGTCTGTGCTTCACATCATATTCTTTTGAAGGCCCTAATGAAAAATAATGTGGCCAAAAGAGAAGAAATGAGAAAGAAAAAGAGTCTTGATAATCCCCACACTTACTCAATTATTCCCAGTTTCATTGAGACTTAAATGTATGCTCTAGCAAACTATCAGTACTGTGATTATAAGCATATTTTAAAAGATGTTTTTGTATTTGAATCATTTAAAGATGACAGAATTGAAAAGAATTAAAATTTATGTCCTTTTGCAGTTTAGAACCCTGAAGAAGAAGTTGGAAGAGGGATTGGTATTTACAGAATATGAGCAAATTCCAAAGAAGAAGCCAGATGGTGTTTTCACTACTGCCACACTTCCGGAAAATGCTGAGCGAAGCCGAATCCGTGAGGTGGTCCCCTATGAGGAAAATCGTGTTGGGCTGGTACCAACCAAAGAAAATGGCACTGGGTATATCAATGCCTCCCATATCAAGGTAAATGAGCAAGTGTGTGGGGAGGTTTTGCAAAGACTTATGTGCTAAGGGAATAAAAGAATGAGGAAAAACTTAAGGAGTTCTCATTGTAATGTTTAGCTTTTTCCCAAACCTTTAGGGGATGCTTCTGAATGCCCATAATTTTCTTAGTAAACTGGAAGGGCATGCCTGTTACTGCAGGGAGGAAGAAAAAAAAAACAAACAAGCTAATAGTCTCAGCAAGAAAGGAGAATCAAGTACACATACTTTGGGTGCCCATTCACCGCAAATCAATTCGACTTTTTACTTCCCTTGTGGATTGTCTCTCTGACTGAATTTATAAGAGAGTTGCCAATCAAATCATTTTCACTATGTTATTACCTTGTGAAACCCATTGCAGAAATTAAAGGTACATCCGAATCCAATTTAAAGTGGATTGTGTTCTCAAAGTTCCTTCATATATAAATCCCTTGTTTCCTGGTGGAGTGGAGGCAGAAAAGGCTGTAGAGATCCATGAAGATCAAAGGTGAATTTGGCATTTCTCATGTGGCTGTTGGAAGCTGAAGCCCAGTGTTTCATTCTGGTGAGGAAGCTCTTGCTGGTCATGCCAGTCCCCAGTCATTTGTTGCACTTGATGCTGCTGGCCTTAGTAAGTGGATTCTTATTTTTAAAAAATTCCAGCACCCAGGATATCAGACATCTACCACACCTTCACACTGTTCTCTCTTGTGCTTCTTGGTGTTCCAAATCATACTGGTCCTTGGACCCTGGCATTCTTTCTAGGGCAAAGGATCTTAAACTTTTTTTTGCATGTAACATGAACCCTTCTGCCAATCTGGTGAAGCTTATGGAATCTTCAGAATAATGTTTTTGAAAAATTAGTAATTGAAGGAAATAATAAATTTCACTTAGAAGTGAGTGAAAATAAAGATGCAATTCTTTTCCTGTTGAAGTCCATGATCCCCTTGAAATTTGTCCATGGATTCTGATCTAGGGGATAGGTTGTACAGTGCCTGTCCTATAATAGAGTATTTCAGCAACAATAGGAAGGAGTCTGTGGTCGAGGAAAAAGTCTCAAGGCAAAGCTCTTTTGAGTAGTTACTGGTATGAACTATCTTAGACGTAGTTTTCCTAATTAGCCAGTACTCACTTACGGACTGAATTTGACTCCCTCCTGTACCTGCTGATGCAACTTTCACTTCCACGTTATGTACTGTCCCATAGAGAAGACCATTGTTTTGCTGGTCATATAAATGGTTAATGGTCTTTGCCTCCTGTTCACCTTGCTAGGTGTTTTGAAGGAGGATGACTACAGCTTGTGTAGTCCCAATGATTTAAGGCTGAGTTGGAACAAATGCACAGACAGCTGCATCTAGCCCAGAAGCACTTAGAAGTTGTATTATGTATGACAGGGCTTCTAAAGACAGAACTGTGACTTCCAGAGATATTTCTGGATGAGTTGTAGTTGGGTCTTCTCCCAGGCTGAGGGAGAAGTGAGAAATTTAAAATCCATAGGATGAAGGGCCTGAGAATTCTACCCTTTAAAAAAAAGCTTTGTATTTTAAGTAATTTCTTTGTGTTCATGTGTATGTTTGCATATCAACCATGGTGTGTTTGGGGTGTTAAGAGAGGACTAGCAATTCTAATGTGAAGGCTTGCTGCACCCTTTTGGGAGCTGCTGCTCATCTGTCTTTGGTGTCCTAATAGTTACCAAACTCTCACCTGTAACTGAAGCTGTAGCATGTCTAGCAGCCGTACCCCAGTAAAACCATTGCAGCAGGTTGTGGGTAACCAAACAACAGGTCTCAAACCCATTGGTGAGTTGGGGGCATGTCTACCCCAAGAATGTGAAGACTTCCCCCTGGCAGAATGGACAGATGTGAACAATTTGTTCCAACGGCCATGAAGGCTGCTGAAGCAGGTGCTGTGGGAGTGCTCAGAGCTTAGTCAGGCATTGAAAACACCAAGATCATCCCCTGCATCCCGGGCCATCGCCATTCATCTTGACTTTTGTCTTGCCGCTGGACTCTGATGACTCTGAAAGAGAGAGTGAGGCCAATGACTTAGTGCAACTCTGTGTCACTTAAAGCCAATTAACGTGGAAGTCAAGACCTCACACGCTTTGATCCTCTTTGAAAATGGACAGACAACAACAACGTATCAACGTTGTAATAGAAAATAGAATAACTTCTCAGTCTGATGGTTCCTTGAGTTAATTTGGTAGTAATCATTATACTGTGGGCATATGTGGATTGCAAGGAGAGTCCAAACTGGTTTAGGTGAGATTAGTCAGCAAATCATCTCATTAGCTATAGAGGGTTTAACTTTTGTCAAGTGCAAACAGATCTTTACAGTGTTATTCTCAGTTTGAATTATTGAAGACTTGTAATTAGTAGTTCTTCTTGTATGTGGGTAACCCAGTTATGAGTAATCTTTTTGTGTTTTTCTCACGATTTAAGTTTAGTTCACTACATTCTACCTTGAGCCAGAATTTGTGCTTAAACAGTGTATCACAAGTGCACATACGTGCATGCATGCATACTTTCCCTAGCTAGTAGGTGGCATAAATCAAGTTAATTTATTAAACAAGTTAGGATATTTTGTACACTTCATCTTTCTCTCCTTGCTCATTTCCGCTATTTTCTTTTCTCAGTGGAAGTGATACTAATTCATGTACATGCTTTTAATGAGTGTGAAAAAGCTGTATTTATGTTTATGATAAGGGTTGGATGAACGACAGTCCCGAGAAGTTTTTTTTGAGAATACATTCCTTGTCCTCTGAGATTTTTAATCTTTGACCCTAACCTGTAGCAATATTGGCGCAATTTTTTTAACTTTCACTAAGTGTTAAAGTACCTCCCAGAATCCATTGTAATCACTTTCTTTTTGTAGTATAAAGAATGTGCTGTGACTAGATATGGAGATTTTGTGTCTCAAGTCAACTACTACCAATTTCTTTGTCTTTATGTGTGTTATCAGAAGAATCCTGGTACGCAAAACAACCAACCCATTTTTCAGTTTATTTGGGGTGAGGTGGGGGAGAGAGAGAAACAGAGAGGGAATAAAATCAGTATCTTAGTCTTGATTTATGCTTTCAGATTTATGCTTCAAATCATAGTTTTAGAGGAATAGTAGATCAATGGACAGTCTGCTGAAAGTCATATGTACCAATATTTTGATATCTTATACTCTTGATAGAATATCATCTATCATTTTCCATTATTTTCCCACCTTTGGAAAGTAACTGTTACACATAAAGTGTACAGAGAGAGAGCGAGAGCTTTATTACCAAAGAAGCATTCCCTTCACCAACCACTTTCTGAGAGGCTTATTGTTCATTTGTACCCATATTGGGCATAGCATGTATATAAGAGTTCCATAGAGCATGCAAAAACATGCAGTTTGGGGTTTGGATTTGGAATAAAGTTTTGGATTTGGCATACATTCTTGTGTCTTGTCAGTATTTTCTCCCTGGGTTCCCAGGGGTGGCAAACCAATGTTCATTTGCTTAGAAGGTAGAGTCATATTTGTGAAATCTACATGAGTTGTTTTTACTGTCTGTATGTATATGTATTTAATTCGTATTTTAATAAACTGTCATTGCATGAGAATGCGGTAAAATGCTTTAGGCAGCATCCTCTTACGATATTTAAAGGTTATGTGAAATACGTGCCAGAAAGGCTAATGTTGAGAAGTACACTTCCACAGATCAGCCTAACTTTTAAATGTGTATGAATTTTATTTCCCACAAATAATAGGAAAATGCAGCTAACAGCTTTGATTCAGACATGCCTAGATAATGGGAGGGCAGTTGATAAGGTTTTGCCTGTTTAGAATTGTGTTAATGTGTTATTTCCTGGGACATGAAAAATGGGATGAAAAATCAGTGCCAAACTCATGCACAAAGTTCATTGTTTTCATGATCATTTAAGGATGGGCATTGGTTGATGAGTTTAAATGAACTGGCCTGCCGATTTTCAAGTCAGTTTTGTGGCTCAGGGCACAGAGACTCCCTTCAAAGCATCCATTGGCCCCTCTTAGCATAGCCTTAAGCGCTTTGGCCAGTCCTTTTGTTTGTGGCTGTTTTCATCTGATATTTATAACTCTGTAGTGAACAGTGGCCATGAGCTAAATGTTATTATCCGTTTAAGATCACTTCCAGCTGCATAGCGGTGATTTGTCTTAGTCCAAGATCATAGACTTCATCTCTTCTCATTTCGAAGGGCATATGAGGTTGGGCCTGTGGGATTGTGATGAGACAGAGTTGCTGTAGAGTATGATGGAATAAACATCTATGTGAATTGAGATAGGTCTGCCCAGTGCTGGCTTACAGAGCAGCAGTTTTTACTTCCACAACAGGGAGAAGTGCTCCCAAAAACAGTTTTTAAAAACCCTGGGTGTCTTTAGTTGTAATACTTCTAGAAGAATGAAAGATTTTTAAAGTGTAATATTTTGTTCAGTATTTAGAGGAACAAAATTTTTTTTGTTTGAGACTAAAAAAAGTTCAGCAGAACAAACTGAAACAACACAATCACTTTTTATATATTCTCAACTCCTTTTTATAAATTATCCAAAACTACATTTACAGTCAGAAAAATGAAAGTACTGGTGGGAATCAACTCTCTCCAGTTTATAGCTCACCAGCTTTGTGACTGTGGAAAGAGATGGGTTTTTCCATTCTGCCCCTAACTATTACTCCTTGGTAATTAACGAATATAGGAAAATGCAATAACTCTTTCCAGCAGTCATATTCTATCCATTGTAATGAATTGCTTTCCCCATGCATTTTTTTTGGATACATAGCTACATTCTACACAAATATATGTACGTATTGCAATAATGCTATATGTGAAGCTTCAACTTTTGGCTTTTGGTCCGGTAAGAAAGCATTATTGATGATGTTCTTTTTTTTTTGTTCATAAGTTATCAAGGCAAAAGCTCTTCATATTAAATGAAATTGGCTTTTATTGCAGGTGTAAAATGAGAGCATGATTTATAGATTTGTGAATTTTTTTCCTCTCATTTTATTGGAATTCTCTCATACTAGAATCTGACTTTTTGTCAGAGAGAGAATGTGTGTATGTACATGTGCATATATACTATTAGAATACTAGAATTAGAATTAGAATACTATTAGAATACTCCAAATAAGTGATTTGAATCTTCCCAAATTTTCTGGAGTTTATACGTCTGAAAAGTTTTTGTATCCCTCATTAGATTGCAAACTCCTTGAGGGTAGGGGCCTTCTCACAATCTCCCATTTTGTATCCTCGGTGCTTAACGCTCTTATCCTTCATTTGGTAGATGTTTAATAAGTATCTATTGAATAGAATTGAACATGAGATGTACCATAGTATGTTTCCCTTTTCTTTTCAAAGATTATCCTAAAATATATTCAAATAAACATTTAACATGTGACTAGATCAAAGGATCTTTATGCTTATAAGGGTCTGAGTTAATCTATATTTAGAGTGTTGGGCCTGGAGGCAGGAAGACCTGAATTCAGATCTAGCCTCAAATATTTAATAGCTGCATGCCCACAGAGCAAATCATTTAACCTTGGTATGTCTCAGTTTCCTCAACTATAAAAGGTGCTATAAAGCACGTTCCCTTTCCTTCCTTTTAGTTCCTTTGTCCCTCTCTTTCTCCTTTCCCTCCTCCTCTCCCTTCCCTTTCTTCCAATTCCTCTTCCCTTCCCTTCCATCACCTTATCTTCTGGCTTAGTTTTTTGGCATTTTTATTAACATATATTTTTTCAGATGGGGAAAGAAGTTTGCATGGGATTACTGTTAATGATGTTCTCTCTGATTTTTAGGTAGCTGTTGCTGGAGAACAATGGCATTATATAGCAACTCAAGGTCCTCTGCCCCATACCTGCCATGATTTCTGGCAGATGGTATGGGAGCAAGGGGTGAATGTGATTGCCATGGTCACGGCAGAAGAGGTATGTGGAATGATGGCAAATCTTTTAAATGAGTGCAGGTAACAGTGCAGTGTGGTTTTTGGAACCTCACTCCTCACCCACCTCTTCCCCATAGAGCCTCTTTGGATCATAGGATCACAATCATGGAGTTGAAAGGGACTTTATTTATCTGTTATCTTGTCCAAATCCCTCATTTTAGATATGAGGGGGATGAGACCCTAGGAGGTGAAATCACTTGCCCAAGTTTGCACAAGCAATAAGTGACAGAACCTGAGTTTTGAACCCAAGTTCCATGACTCCAAATTCAGCCCTTTTTCAGCCTAACCACACTGTCTTCTTGGCATTCATTTGTTTTTCTCGTCTTTTCTATGTAGGTTTTGTTATTGTTGTTTTACTTCTAGAAACAATTTACTCTTGTAGATTCTCCACCTCTGTCATCCTATTTTAAACTCCTACTTAGATTTCTGTGAACCAAAGAGCAAAAATAACAAACTTCAGTTCAGCTGGATGACTTTTTGTTTGCCAAACAAAGCAACAATCTTTCCATTGGAATCTGAGAACCTTGGACTGCACTTGGTTAAGTTGACATATATTCTAACCCCAGGCAAGGCCAGTTCCACATACCATCATTCTTATCAGCTGAAAAGAGACCAGAAGCTGTTGTTCCTGTCTCTATTATTTTGAGGGGAGGAGAGATTCCTTTTCTTCTCCTGCCAAGCCAGAGTTATTCTATTGTAATTGGAGAATAAGACCACTGGATGGTGAGGCTCTCAGCCAACTTTGTGCTTTGCTCTTCAACATGAGGAAGATGGAGGTTTCTTCTCTCATCATCTGCAACAATTTTCCACCAGCTCTTTCCTTGCCTTTCATTATTTGTCACCTGAGGTTTTACAGGAGTCCTACTAATTATAAAATGGCATCACTTTCCTTTCCTGCCCCTTCTAATATTGATAATAATATTAATAGTATGCACTTAGTGTCTCTTTTCTGACTTGTAAAGAGGTGAGAAGAAAAAGGAATTAAGATACTTTTATTCTGGTTACTCGTCTTTCACAGTGGGTACTTTACACATTAATTTGTAAGATCATCATAATAGAAGACACCTAAAGTAGTGTCCAAAGCTGGTTCTGAGTCTTGGGTCAAACCTTGTTCCATGACCATTCTGGAGAGAATGATTTACCCTTCTCTTAAAAATGTCAAGATCTTAGCACCTCATTAGACTCATAATCCTGGACCCTAGAAATCATCTGAACCATCTTCCTCATTTTGTAGAAGAGGAAGCTGACCCTCAGAGAGATGAAGGAATTGGTCTAATTTAGTAAGTGACAAGACAGGGACCAGAATTGAGGTTTCCTGATACCCATTTCATATCTTTTTTTGCTAGAGCATATTGCCCAAATGCTTCTAATGAGCAAGTATTACATGATGTCTAACCAAAATCACTCAGGCTAAAACTTAAAATCACTCCTTTTTTTTTTAATCCAAGCCACAGCTGAAATCAAGGGAGCTTCTTACCACTCCCCTCTCTTTGTTTCCCTTTTAATTTTTAAATTGACCCTTCTTCCTGTAGGCCTGTGGTGTCCAGACTTTTCCACTGTGGGAAGATCTTTGGATTTCTGAAGATTCTTAGTCACCAGAGTGTGGGCTGGGCATGGACGTATGCTTAACAGTAAATGAGCTAGGGATTGGACAATGTGTGGGGGGAAGGTTGATGGTAAGATTATGGCCACGAGATTTCCTCTGTGCTGGAAATCCTGTCAAAGAGGATGTATAGTAGACATTGCTGACCTCGAAGACCAGCTGGATAATGATATTTTTCTAGGTGGGTAAACCATAGGTTAGGTTCATAATATGGATGTATCGCACTTTATGGAATAAAGAGCCTGAGAAATTCTGTGTCAATTGCATTTTAATAAAATTCAGTCTTGTTTAACCTTTTGCAGGGAATGCTACTCCTCATTTAAAGGAACACTGTTGAGAATCTTGTAAAGCCAAGAATCTTTTTGTAAAACAAATAACCGTTACCTTTCTGAAATATTTAACAGATAAATTTTGAATTTTTTTTTAATTGAAGCAGACGTATATGTCTCTACAATTTGCTCTTTCCTTGGATGTAGGTTGCTGAGAATATGAATTTGTGTTTCTGCTGGAACGAGTGTCTAAATCAGATACTATTTTCTCTCACTCTCTTCCCAACATTCTCACTGCTTACCTCATTTTCCTTCTATGCACAAGACTGGAGATGAAGAAGTTCCATATATTTAGAATGACTCTAAGCCAGAATATACACATATTATACATTTTTTTGTGTCTTATACCCCTTTGGGAGTCTGATGAAGACAATACACTGTTTCAGAACATTGTTTTTAAATGCATAAAATACAATACATAGGATAATGAAGGAAACCAATCATTTTGAAATATAATTATTAAAATACAAGAAAAGAATTAAGTTCATATACTCCAGATTAAGAACCCCAGGGGGCAATAAAGAGAATACTGGATTTGGAGTCAGTGGAATCAAGGTTAAACTCTGCTTTGCTTACTACTTGTACACTCTTGGGCAAGTTTCCTTAACCTCTGAATTTCTTCATTCTCATCTGTAAAATTAGATGTTTGGATTAGATAACCTCTAAAGTCCATATTAGCTGTGATTTGAAGATCTTCCTAACCCATGATTAATTCAATTTTTTTAACCCTACATTCCAGTATTTTCTGTCTTCTACAAAATCATACAGATTTGATTTTTCCCATTTGTCCAGATGTTTACATGTAGATATTAATTTGTAAGCAGTGTTGTTTTGGTTTGTAGTTTTTGTGGTTTTTTGAGGTATTATGTTGCTGGTGAACATTCAGGATGGGAAAATACGTAGGGTGAGATGATAAGATACATCTGAGCTTTGGGATTGTGTTCTTCAGGAGGAAATTTCAGAAGCATATTGTTCTTGAATTTTAGTTTCAGGAAGAAACTTTGATATTCTATCTCAGGGAAAGTAATGAAAAAATTTTAAAAACTTCTAATGTTATACTTGCTTGTGTAATGATTGTTAAAATTATGTAAATTGTATGGAGAATTCAGTTTGCTAGATGCCGTATCAGGTTGCTTTTTTCGAAGAAAAGCCATTCTTCTCTTCTGAGCATTTGATTGATCATTACGTTCTCCCCCTACGGGGAAGAAGGCTGATGTCAACCATCTTTTCCCCCTGAGACCTCCCATCTAGCACTTTACTTTGTGACTCAAAAATGCATTTATTGTGTATTGCTGCCTGTTATAATGATCTAGTTTTAAGTCATAACCACTCAGGTGTTGTAAACTCCATGAGAGCAGGCACTGTTTAAAATTTATATTGTAAGTTCCCCTTCCCAGAATAGTTACTATATAAACAGTATATGCTTAATGTTTCTTGAATTGAATTGAATGCATTTTCATTTTTACTTTTTGTGTATGTGTGTGTATGTGTGTGTGTGTGTGTATGTATGTGTGGTTTAGGAAAGCGGAAGAACCAAGAGCCATCGGTACTGGCCCAAACTGGGTTCTAAGCACAGCTCAGCCACCTATGGCAAGTTCAAGGTGACCACAAAGTTCCGAACTGATTCTGGTTGCTATGCTACCACAGGTCTGAAGGTCAAGCATCTTTTGTCTGGGCAGGAGAGGACAGTGTGGCACTTACAATATACTGATTGGCCAGATCATGGTTGTCCAGAGGATGTCCAAGGCTTTTTATGTAAGTTCTATGTTTTTATGAATGCAGTTGCTGAATTGCTTTGCCATTTGAAGACAATCCACACAAGAAAAAGATTTCTCACTGAAATGCTAAAACGTTTCGCTAAAGAGTCAAGGTTACAGTGCTAACAGCACAAACGGGGTACCTATTACCTATGTTGTGTTCTTGGTTACAGTTTGTTTAAGTGAAAAATAATTTTAGTTTATGAATTATAATTTGTTCTCTCAGGTTAACCTTCCCCTCTTTAGTTCCTATGCTTTCAGTCATAGAGACCCTAGGTATAAACCCTTTCTAACTGTTCCTTTGCTTCAAGTTTCTATCCTCTTTTGCTCATTCCCCTTCCATTGTGACATTTGGATTCCTCCTTTTATTGTTGATAAACTCCCTTTCATCTTGTAGCTCTGGCTCTTCTCCCCCCAACCCCCAACCCCCATCATAGCTTTGACCTATTCCTCTCTGACCTGGTTCACACCTTCTTAGGCAGCCTTGTGTCTCCCCCCACTCCTTATGCTAGCATTAGCAGGGGCACCAGATCAACTTCAGCACTACTATAGCCAAGGGACAGCCTGATTTTTGTTTCCTCAGTAACAGGGGCTGCAGGTATGTGTCACCATGCTTGGCCATGTCATGTTTCCTAACATTCCTCCTAACTGCTTGCATTAACTGAAAACCTTGTTTTTCTTAAAGGATTCTACCCCTTTAATAACTCTCTTAAATACTGGTCACTCCTTTCTCCTCCCCAACTTCACAGGGTTTATAGGAGGAATCTGTGTCCTCCTTGCTTCTCATGGGAATTTCCAATTACCTGTTCTGCCAACATAGATCCACAGTCTTTGTATTTCATACTATCTGCTGATACTGCCATATTTCTGATCTTTGTTGTTCTCATTTCCTAACATGCAGGGTACCCTCTCAATGACATTATTGTGAGTTTATGATAGAGAATACAGTTCAGTATATGAAGGAATTCACCATGGATGCTCATAAGCACTATTTTCCAACTCTAGGAAGAGAAAAGACAACCTGGGCTTGAATGTCAGGAGGAGAGAGGTTTTAATTCAACAGCAGAGGAAAAAAATGTTCCTAAGAGTGAAAGAGAATAGAAAATCAATAATGTATTTTTTATGGTTGAGACTTTCATTTACCTAAAGTACCAGAGGATGTGGAGAGCACCTTTGACATTATTTAGTTTCATCTTTTTGTTTTATGGATGAGGAAATCTATGTCAAAATCATTGATTTGCCCAGAGTCATACAGATTCTAAGTTTCAGAGATGAGATTCAAACTCAGGTCCTCTGATTTCAAATTAATTGCTCTGTGGTGTGTCTATGTTTAAATTATTTTGGTGGGCCATCCTCAGGCTAAGATTCATGAAAGTTTGGTGAAGGGAAGGTTGTAGAATCAGTTTCTCTGAGTTTTTACATGAATAATAAATTACAGTTTTGAGAAGAGTACTTTAGATGTTGCTCTGCCTACAAACAAATGGGAAGAAACAATTCATTTTTTTTAAGTTTTTCTTTTAAGCTTGAACTTAAATACCAAAAAAGAACATTTCTGTACACATAATAGAACACAAAAATACTCTCTATAAGACTCTGGATCTCCATTTCATAACACTTGCTTTAAAACAACAACAACAACAACAAAAATATGTATATATATATTTATATACATACATATGTATGTATATTTGCATGCATGCATGTATGTATATACATGTATGTATATATTTATGTGTGTATGTATGATAGCTTCTATATCTTACCTTCACAACTGGTTTTTTTTGCTTGTGCTTCCTTTATCACTTCCTTCAGTTTTCTTTGCATTTGAAAAAAAAATTCAGTGGTCTTTTAATTTTTGGCTTACTAACCATTTCTTCCCTCTCTCATTGAAAATTGAGAAAAATAAAGAAAGAAGATTTTACAACAATCAAGCATAGTTAAGCAAAATGAACTTATGTAGTGTTCAGGTCCAAAAATGTATGTCTCTTCTGTCCATCTTTGCCAGGAGGCACTTCATCAGAGGTCTCTTGAAACATGGTTGATCATTGCATCGATCAGAGTCCCTGTCTTTCTAGGAATTGTTCTCCTGGTTCTGCTCACTTTACTCTGCATCGGTTCAGTTTACTCAAGATCATCCAAAATAAGCTGCATAATTTCTTACAAAACAGTATTTCAGTACTTGCATATATGCTACAATTTATTAATCATCTTCCAATTGTGTAAGAAGCAGGCTAAAGTGTTCCCTGCTTTTCTTTATTTGTTTTCCCCCCTTTTGCTTTCCTTTTCAGGATCAGGGAATTCTGTGTTTTTTTTTTTAACTTACAGCTATCCTTTCCTTTAAGGAGTTATCATCCTTAATGGTGTGTGACACATCCCTCCTTTCCCCCAATCCTAGCTTGTTTCCCTGTTGAATTTGATATATTTCTATACCTGTGTACACACAGGGGTGTGTGTGTGGGGGGGGGGGTTCATCTCCCCCCCCACCTTTTTTTCCCAGATAAGTGAGGTTTATCTGATGCCCACATTCCTCATTTCTTGCTCAGTATTTGTATATCTTTCTTTTCATGCACATTCTATCCCCTCCTTTCTTCTACTTTGTTGTTGTTCAGTCATTTCAATCATATCTGACTCTTCATTACCCCTGCTTGGGGGTTTTCTTGGCCAGGATACCAGAGTAGTTTGTCATTTTCTTCTCTAGCTTATATTACAGATGAGGAAACTGAGGCAACCAAGGCTAAGTGACTTACTCTTGGTCACACAGCTAGTAACTATTTGAGGCCAGATTTGAATTCTGGCATGTAAGTCCTCCTGACTCCAGACCGAGCTCCCTACCCACTGTGCTACCTAGCTGTTCTCTTTTCCATACTAGTATAGTCCTTTTAGCATCGTAACAAGCTTCCTTCTGTGTCCCTTTTCCCAACCATGAGAACATAACTCATCTACTGCAGGATCCCTGTTTTTCTTATTTAATTCCCTAAAAACCCTTTGAAAGCACTGAGATTCTGAAGGAACCATTGTTTCTTCTACCTCTATGAGAAGATGAGAATTACTTCACCATACATCTCCTGCTATCTGCTCAAATATATTTGCTTTTCTAGGTTTCTCTGAACTTTTGGGTTTGCATTTTAAAAGTTCCTACTCAGATATGGTATTTCCATCATAACGGCTTGGAAATTCTTTATTCCATTACAAGTCCACTTGTTTTTTTCACATAGGGATTATAGTTTTATGTTATTCTTAGTTATAGGCCTTCATCTTTGGCCTTTTGAAGTATTATATTATAAAATTTCTCTTGTTTTTAGTTACAGCTGACATATTGATCCTTACTACAGTGCCTAGTTCCCTGAATTGCTTCTGTCTAGATCCAAGGATTTATTTTTCTTCTGTAGGAGAACTTTGTATATTGGCTGTGACATTCCTGGGATTTGAGTTTTTGGGTTTCCTGTCAGAAGGCCATTGGTAGATTCTGTTTTCGCTTCGTCTCTTCATTTCAAAAAGATCTGGGAAGTTTTCAAAAATCAATGATTTCTTAAAATATAGTGTCCGGGTCTTTATGGTTTTCAAGGACTCTAGTAATTTAAAAATTATTTCTCTTAGTTCAGTTTTCAAAATGAGTGGTTTTTTAAATCAAGTAACTTAAATTTTCTTTCGCTTTAAAAAAAAATCTTTTGATTCTGTTTTAATATTTCTTGCTACTTCCTAGAAGTATCATTTCTATTTGGTCAGTTCTAGTTTTTAAGGAGTTAATTACTTGAGTAGGATTTGCCCCATTTCATTTGTAAGCTATTCCCTTTCCATTTCTTTCCTCTGGAGCTTTTATTTGTTCCTTATATCTTGCTTCAGTTCTGATACATAGTTATGTAACCCTCATGAATATTCCTTAGAGTCCAGGCCAAAGTTGGCCTGCTACCCTTTGCCCTGGGGCATAGCCTCTATAACAAATAAATAAATAAAAACTAAAATCTGTCCTTTATGAAGAGATTCTGTTGCACAGAACTGTTACCTATCCAGGTGAGAAGGCATAGTGTCCCGGTGCTGAAATTGAACTCTCAGTGTCCTACTACACTCCCCTCCCCCTTCCTTTCTTTGGTTTCTTCACAAATTAAACCTCTATCAGAGTACTGAAAAAGAAAAAAAAATGCATGCCTAAAACCAGTCAGCTTGGTAACTCAGATCTCAAGGAAATGTTTTATCCCAGAAATTAATTGAAAAAACATTAAGCTTTCTCCTATTTGATCTAATCGAATAGGTCAGTTTGAAATGGTGAAAAAATATGGATTAGAGAATATTACAAAATAACATGTTTTGTTAATTTTGGGCATGTGGGTAATTCATTAAGTATAGCTTAACAGATCTTATATTCTGTAATGCACCTTTTAGCTATACGTTCTTTTCGGTTGTCTAAGGTTTATCCTTTTAAGCTAGATCATCAGCAAGCAAAGTACCTAGATAGTATTATCTTAGTTTCTTAAGAAATTCCTTCATCAAATCACTCTGTGATATTATACCCATACTTCTTAAAGACAGCTAACTGATATGTCATCTTTTTGAATAAGACTTTGAACTCTCTTATAAAATTGTTGAGCCCTTTTTGTCAAATCTCATTTCCTTTGTTCAAGAACTCATATGATAAAATTATCTATGATTTTATACTTCTAGAATAAAAGTTGTCTCTACAGACAAATTTACACGTTGTCTTTTCTCAGATTTTGAATACTATGTAGCCTAGTGTATCACCTTTTTTTTTTAAGCCCTTAGCTAGTGGTAAACTTAGAGCCAAACTCAGTCCCTAATAGATAAGTTTATCTCAATATATCTGGTAACACTTTTCTTGTATTCCTCTATTGATTTAATCCTTAATAATTCTGTCTTGCATTGTCTAAAATTTTGTCAATCACATCAAATCTTGCTGGAAGTAGATGTTTGTTTGTTTTTTAAATAAGTGTTTTTAGGTTTCAGTACAGTTTCTTGACTAGAAAAGACTCAGATTATTTTAGGTTGCAATATCTTAAGTAAATATTTGAATATGCATAGAACTCTTCACTAGCTTAATCATTTTTCCTTTGACCTTTTTGTTTTGAATTTTGTAATATGGATGAAATGATTCATTGAGAAATCAGAAACACTTAATCCCTGCAAAATCTCAATTAAGATGGACTTTTACCGTATTTATTAAAGTGAGACTTCTGGATAACACATGATTTTCAGATATTTATTCCCTCCTTATTTTCTATGGCCCATTTTGTTACTGACTGGGAGCCTGTGTCTTTGTAATATTGGTCTTTCCATCTTAAATAGTAGTAAGAAGATTGTCAGGCTAGACATTGGACAGAATGCTGCATAGCTATTCTACCAGGCAGAGGATGGAAAGGGATGCATTTTGATGGGGGTGGGGGAGAAACATGACACATGTTGTCTCTAGATGGGAAGCTAATCTTAAGTCATTTAATTTAATGCCCCTGTCATAACAGAATGAAAACCATAGTGAACATTGGGTCCAGAAAAAGTCTATTTAATCTCCATTTTAGAACCAAAAAATGAAGTCAAGTCTCAGTTGACATTCAGGCTCATTCTACAAGGGAAGGGAAGAAAGAGGCAGATGGATGCTCTCTTTCCCCAGAAATTGGCTTTGACAGGCAAGAGTTTCAAGGGGACCTTGCTGTTGTTCTGATCCCAGTCTGTTAATAGCAGGAATTGCTGTAAGTAATGTCTAGAATCATCTGCTTATGGGACTTGGGGATTTGCAGAAGGGAAAAACCAGAATTTAATTTTTTAAAAAGAACTATTTAATTTAAAGGACCAAACTCTCCCATGGACTAATTGACTCCCAGCTGGTACTTTCTGGATCCAAGACTGCACAGTGGGTACTGGCCAAATAATTAGTGTCTTGTAAGAACTGTAAATTATTGTCACTTAAAAGGAAAAAAAAATGACTCCATGAATTTTTTCAACCTTTATATGAAACCATGTCGGTTTTTTGCAACATGATTTGCATTTTGTCTTACAGCATATTTGGAGGAGATACAGTCAGTGCGTCGCCATACCAACAGTATGTTGGATAATACTACCAAGAATTGCAACCCTCCAATTGTAGTTCACTGCAGTGCTGGTGTGGGGAGGACAGGGGTGGTCATTCTCACTGAACTGATGATATGCTGCTTGGAGCACAATGAAGTAAGTTGGTTTGTTTTCCATGTGACTGTCTTATCTTAGGGAGATAAGTCTACACAATAGAAAAAAATGGCATTTTGTCAAGGAAAAAAAATTGTGTGTACAAATTAGTTTGCAAATGCAAATGTTTTACTCCCCTCCTTTTCAATCTACTCCTCCCCAAATTTTTATTTACAGTTTTCCAGACCAAGTTTTCCTGATGAAGTGACTTCACTAATCTGGGCTAAATTTTCCTGGTTTGTCAAATAAGGAGATTAAACTAGAATAGTAGTCTTTAACCACTTTTGTGGTCACAAAGACAGAGTGGATAGAATGCAAGGTTTGGAGTCAGGAAGACCTGAATTCAAATACAAACTCAAACAGGAGACAGTATGAATCTGAACAAGGTCAGCACTCTGTACCTTGATTTCCTCATCTGACTTTCCAGGGCTGTTGAGATAACATGAGATAACATTTGCAAACCACTGTGCAAGTCTTAAAGTATTACAGAAATACTGAGCATTATTATTGCTTCTATTTTTATTATAATGGATCCCTCTGACAGTCTACTGAAACCTATGGACCTCCACAGAATAATGTTGTTTTATTGATTTATTTTTTCCTTTTATTTTTTTAAAAATTAATTTAGTCTTCACCATTCACTTTGGTAAGATTTTGAGTTCTAAATTTTCTTCCTTTCTCTCCCTCTCCCCAAGACTATGTGCAGTCTGATATAGGCTCTACATATACAGAATAATGGCTTTAAATGTATGAAATAAAATGCATCACATTACAAAGGAAACCCGATCATACTGACCAAAAGTTTTCTTTATCTGTAAAATTGTGATTATACCGCTTACCCCACCTACTGACAAAGATTCTTGTGAGAATCAGATAAGCTAAAAGCTGTGGAGATCCTTTTTTAAAGTATCAAGCACACAGATACAAGGGGTGATAGAAAGAGAAATGAAAATTTGGAGACAGATGTTTTACAATTCTATTCTTATTTTGCATTTGCTTTAAAAAACTTATACTTTTTTCAGACCCTCTGGATTTATTGTGGGATGTTTTCATAATGAGTTATTTTTATTGTATACTTTTGAGATATTTTCTCACACACCGATTCTGACTTTTCCAGATATTGGCTCAAAAAGGAAAATAGAAACCTTTGGACAAACCTCATTCGTTAACCCAAATCCCACACATCCAAATGTTGGTCATAATGGAGATGCCTTATGAGCATGTGTTTTCTTTTTCTGGTAGTAAATTCTTTTTAAAAGAGGTAAATTTGCTGTATTGTAGATTCAGCTGTTAATTTGCTTTGTGGTAGCCCATCCCAAGGCCTCAGTCTATAGAGATGTGACTTCCTCTCCACTTGTTGGAATAGTTTGCTGTTCTGAATTTACAGTTCACTTAGGCTATCTATCATTTCATTACAGCTGTGAGGTAGAGGGACTGCACAGAAAGAATTCATACTTCCTACTCTCATTGAGTTTTCAATATACCTTAGATAAGACCAGCAAAATTTGAAGTATAAATGGTAATAATAGAACCTTCCTAGAAACAAAATAGGTCTACATTGATTGAGGAATAGCTCGACAAATCACGATATGTGAATGTAAATGTTACTATGGTGTAAGAAATAGTAAACATGATGAATACATTTGATGTTCAATTGTGTCGGACTCTTTGGGACCTCATTTTGGGATTTTCTTGGCAAAGATACTGGAGTAGTTTGCCATTTCCTTCTCTAGCTCATTTAACAGATGAGAAATTGAGGCAAATGAAGTTCAGTGACTTACCCAGGGTCACACAGCCAGTAAGTGTCTGAGGCCAGGTTTGAACTCATGAAGATGAGTCCAAGCCCATTGCTCTATCCACTACACCACCCAGTTGCACTTGATGAGTACATAGAAGCATGACAAGACATAAAAGGATAGAAAATGAAGTACACAGTCAGCGTAAACCGAATACACACTGACTACAATTATGTAAGTGCAAAGAATGACAATCACAAAATAATTGAAAATGAATGATGCAGAATTACAAGGAGCAACGTTTGGCCTAAAAGAAGAGACATGAGAAGGCAAGATGTCTCCCTGCCAGTCTTTTACATAGGAAGCTGTAAAAGTTTTAGTACAACTTTAAGCATAAGCAATTCAGAAAATTGTTGGGATACAAGGAAGTTTTGCTTTAAATGGGAAAGCATAATGCATGATCTTTATCAGAATCTGGATTATAATTTATATAATTACCTTGTGAAGGCTAAAGTTTGAAATTCACATTGAAATCTTATAAAAGATGTTTATATTGAAACCTAGAAATTTAGATACTGTTCTGTTAAACATTATGCGCTTTTCAAAGGCATATAAATACCTTGCCTGTGAATGATTAGCTGCAAAATGTTATGTAATATAGATGGGAAATGGGTGAAAGAAGTCCCATCCATCTCTTACTGTGAAAAGGCACTCTTTTTTAAAAAGAGAGGGGGATAGATCCTCTCATGTGGCATGGGGGACTAGCTAACTGAACAAAAATTGGTATCACCTCCTTCTGTTTTTCTCCCTACATTAGAATTCTTTCTTGACTCTCTTCTTCTCTGTTCATTGTCACCCACATAGTGCCTTTGATGGAGAAAAAAAAGAGGGCCACCCAAATCCAAATACAGCTGTTATTGGTTAGGTAAAATAAATGAAATCACTCAATGTGGGGATGTTTTTTATGTGTCTGTAGCTCATAACGGGTGGGAAAGTACAGGATAATCCATAAGAGAAAGAAAGGCATATTTCGATGCCCCTCCTTTTTTCTGCTTTGTTGTATCCCTTTCATCTCCCCATTTCTACACCTCCCTGTCCCTCTATTTTGTTCAACTTGAGGAGCAGTGTTTAGTCGGCTTTTCCTGACATGAAAGCTTGCTCTGTTCTGGGCTCTTTGGAGAGCCATCAAAGCCTGAGCCATGATGATGTGATGGCACAAGGGCTCATTGATCTCCAGATGTCATTGGCCCAGTAGAATGCAAACAATGAGTGTCAAAGCCAGGACAGAACTGAATGATGGGCTTGGCTACCAGGGCCTGGCTTTGCCTCATTTTTGTGTGCTTGGCTCAACCAAGCTCTCTATGGTGTGGCGGAGCATAACTTAATTCCTAAGCACCTCGTTGTGTGCCAGAACATTCTTTGGTGGAACTTAGCAAAGTCAAAGAGAACTTCTGTCTTCTTTGATAGCCAATGGTGATGTGATAACTCTTATTATTTTTCTCTGTTCTTTACTTTGCCCTACAAAAAGCACAGATAGAGACAGGTTTTCATCTGTTCCTTTCTCCATCATAATCAATTGGTTAAGAGAGTATTTTAATTTTGTTATGGTTTAGTGGTCAGGTTTGCCTAATTGAATTCAGGCCCCAGTATTTTTTAAAACAAATCTCATCGGGATTATTGTTTTTACATGGCTTAAATTTCTCTCATAACAACAAAGAATTTTTTTTTTACAGAAAAAGCAGAGAAAAAAAATCAAAAGTAATGAATGCGTTGAAAAAATCTGGAAATGAATGTAGTTTTATACCTATGAACTTCCCACCTCTGCAAAGGAATGGAGAAGTTACCTTCTCATATTTCTTCTTTGTTTCTTCCTGCCTTTCCCTTTTTTCTCCCCCACCACCTCCCCTTTCCAAAAGATACACCTTGGACCTTGCCAGTTAAAGTGCAGTCCTTTGGCTCTGTGTTAGAAAATTAGATTCTCTTGTGTCCAGCCAGTTGTTGGATCACACTCAGTCCAGCATTTACCATTCTCAATAGAGGAAACCTTTAGTACCGTTAGATTAAAAATCTCAGCATTCTAACTTGTATATCACTTAGAATTTGTTCTTCCAGTGTTAGGAAGATGCCTTTTCATTCTAGGAATTCAGTTTTCTTTGCATGTTTTTTTGTTTTGTTTTGTTTTGTTTTTTTACCATGAAAGAGATTATTAAAACTACTGAACCAAAAGCTTCTCGATGAGGGTTTGACAGATTCTGGGGTTTGCAACAGCATGTAGTACATGGATCCCTGGATTGAGGGGCAAGATTCAGCCTGAGATTCAAATCCTGCCTCTGCTACTTATTCTTGGCATGAGTTTGGGCAAGGGGTTGTATGTCTCTGGGCCTCTGTTTCTTTTTCTCTAACATGAGGATTATTGGACTATATGACACCAGAGGTCAGTTCCAGCTTTAATTCTATGATCCTATGAATAACTCTTCACCATTCTCTATAATCTTGTTTTCTCATGCTTTCACTTATCTAAATGCTGCCAGTAAAATTTTAGTGCTCAGTTTCTTTATTTTCCCCCACAGGAAATGGCAGTTCTGTAGTTTGCAAGACATTCTATTTACTGAACGGATTCAACTGCCTCCCCTGCCCAGATAGACTGACTTTTTACTTGGCACATGGCAGATAGCTTGAACTTAATGTTTTTGTGTGTTTTTTACCCTATGTTGGGAGGGAAGGGTGGAGGAATCTCTAGCAAGAGTGAGCAAATGCTCATGGCCTCAGTTGATCATTTTAACAAACCTGCCCCTTGGAGTTGGGGGAAGTCATGGAAAGATCTCATGAAGATCTTTCTGCGGAAATTCTGTCATTACCTGGTCAAAGAATCAGAGCTACTGTAATCATACATGCCTTGATCTAGTAACTTAAATTGTAGACCTGTGGAATAACAGAGCTAAAATTGATTTTCAAGATTGTCCTTTAAAAAAAAATCTGAAGATTTTAAAAGATTTCCTAATTTTTCAAATGAGGACACTGAGGAAGGACCTTTGAGAAGTTAAATGATTTTCCTGAGTTCATATAAATATTAGATTTCAAAGCCCAGACTCTTGTCTCTGTGTTTTCCTGCTATACTCCATCCTTTAGTACCCTTTGGCAAGATCTGATAAGTTTTTGCTGATTAAATTTCTATCTCTGTTACTGCTTTCTGGAAAAAGTCCCTTAATTGAGTCTGTAGGGTTGCTTGCCTTTATGGTACTAGATACTATGGAACAGAGTACAAGTTGTCAGAAGCAGAAAGTTTCCCTAGCCTCATGGAACTTATTGCCTGACCTTTGATTTTTTAATATGGGGGAAACTCAGGTTCTGTCTCCCATTAGTGAGCTCTTCCTCAAACCTTCCATTTTGGGGACAGGCCCCCAGATGACCAGCCATCCATAATTCTTTCCCACTCCCCAAGTGGGTGCCTTCTTTTTTTCAACTTTCCTTTGGTGTGTCTTCCTCAATTAGTATGCAGTCTCACTAAGAACAGGGAATAACTTTATTTTTTCTTATATTTGTACCCCCAGTACTTCACATAGTACCCAGCATATACTAAGAGCTTAATAAATGCTTATTGACTTGTCTTTTCCCTTCTCCTTAGTCCCTTAAGAACTCCATTTTTAAGTCTTTAGTGTGCTGTGTTTTGTTAGGCATAGAACACTCTTTGTGTTAACTTTCTGTATATTTTGTATCTCTTTACCTTTGTTCATGTTCTTCACCAATAGAATAAGATCCCCGAGTACTGTTCTGTTTTTTGTTTTAGTTTGTTTTGTCTCTCTGTCCCCAGAGCCTCGTAGGGTGTTGGGCACATAGTAGACACTAAATAGATCTTGTTAAATTCATTAATATATGTGTGTAAGGGAGAAATAGCAAGAATTTCATTGTACATGTGACACAGGTATCATTAGGAAGCTTTGGAATTTTTTCCTGAAAAAGGTTTTTAATGAATGGAAATGGTCATTGCTGTCTGATAAGAAATATCCCCTGAACTAGCCTCCAGCCCCACAAACCACTTTTTTTATCCACCATATGTTTGGATTAATTTATATAATTACTTTGTGACATTGTAGTTTGAAATTTATATTGAATGATGTCTCATAAAAGATGTTTGTACCAAAACTGGAAATTCAGGAATTGTTTTCTGTTAACACTACATGGACTGTTTAACCATTCAAAGGCATTGAAATTCCTTGTCTGTAAAAGATTAACTACAAAATTATATGTAGTCTAGATAATATTCTGTTTATACTGTAATAACTTTATACTTCCAAAGTACATTTTCATATAGTATTTCATTGGATTCTCACAACGTTCCCATGATTTAGATACGTGCTATTTCACACAAGGAAATCCATGCCCAGAGAAGGTAAATGACTTGCCCAAAGTTACACTGTTGTGTAATGAGAATTATGGATTTGATTTTATAGATTATAGATTTATATAATTAATATATACGTTGCATATTATATACAATACACTATATATTATATTGTAATAATACTATTAGATTTATAGATTAAAATTATAGATTTTACAGGTAATGAAATTGAGGCTCAGAAAATGTAAGTGATTTGCTCTGAGTCACACATTGAGGAATTGTCTAAGGTAGGTTTTGAACTCAGTTGTTCTCTTTCCCAAGTTTCGCTCTTTATCTCCTATGCTACCTTAATCAGTAGCAGAACAAGAATTGACTTACATCTCTTCATCTGTACTGCCATTGCATATCAGCAGTGACTCATTGGCTGAATTATGGAAGGGAAGGGAATAAGCGTTTATATAGCACTAATATGTGTAGGCATTGTCCTAAATGCTTGACAAATATTATTTCGTGTGATCCTCACAACAACCCTGTTGTTGAAGTATATGTTGAATTCAGCTGCTATTGTCCCCATTCTATAGCTGAGGAAACTGAGACAAATAGAAGTTAAGTGAATTCCCCAGGGTCATACAGTTAGTGGGTGTCTGGGGCTGGATTTGAACTCAGGTCTTCCTGACTTCACGTTCAGTGCTCTATCAGTGCTTCACCTATCTGATGTGATTATCCACCGTATCAGCTTTATTAATCAAGATTATCATTTTGCTTTCTGGAAATATGACTATTCTTTTTAGTAGATCTTATACAGAAGAGAGAGTATTCTTGTCCTTTGCTGTTTTAAGACTCAATGTTTTCTTTTCCCTTCGATTTACAGAAGGTGGATGTACCTATGATGTTGAGACATCTGAGGGAACAGAGAATGTTCATGATCCAGACCATTGCTCAATACAAATTTGTCTACCAGGTCCTTATCCAGTTTCTCCAAAACTCCAGACTCATTTAATTTCTCATAAGATCCAGTTCCTTGTGGGAATGGGTCCTCCAGAACCTTGTGGAATGAAAAGGCCTGCAGACAACATCTGGTGAGCCAGTATGGTGCAGACGGCTGGCAGCGAGCACACCTCAATCTCGCCAAAGTTAGGAGCTCAAGGGTTCCTCATGAGAGGAACAGAAGAGATCATCGTAGATTATTTTATATGAGATAATTTATTTTTTTCCCTTTGGAATAACTTTTGTGAATTTCTGTAATATCTTGTTGTACCATGTATAATGACTCTACTATGTTGAACCACATTTTGACTGATCTGCATTGTGACTTCTTAGTGGGGAAGACTGCATGTTGGGTCACCTTAGGGACTGAGGCTTAAGGTAGGAAGCACATCTTCTCGTTGGTAGTTTTCTAACAAACTTTATAATTCAACATGAGTTATAATTGTTTAAATATGAAGAAGGCAAAGGAATGATTCTGTCACAAAAAAAACAAGGAAAAGTATCCCTGAAAATAGAGAGTGATTTCATTGAGTATTTTTGCTTCTTAGACTTGCTGGCTTCTCTTCTCTCCTTTCTAATTCTCTTTTCATTACCCTCAATAGTCTCTTAGTTTCTGAGGTTAAGTTAGTGTTTGGGAAACTTTATTTTGAGCAATACAAACTCCCGAGCTAGATACAGTACACTTGTCTCAGCCACCCACAATTCTAAGATTAGTATTCTGTGTTTCCCTCCCAGGGACTATGTTTCTTGTAGTTGCTTCCTTTGGTGGGTTCATTTGATGAGCCCAGTGGCCTTTGGGGCAGTCTGCCAACCCCATCTGTTCAGTCAGGCTAGCTGCCTGATTGATATCAGCTGATGGACCAAAGTGGCAAGAGAAGGTACTTGACATTTTTCGTTATTTAAATATGGTGGATAGGTGCCCGGTAGGGTAGGTGATAGGTGCAGTTAGTCTATCCATCAGTCTATCAATAAGTTATTGGAAATGTTGCAAAGGAAACAGTTGGGCGATCTGATTTACAGAGCTCTTTGGCACTCATATAGCTAGTGCCTTGGCAGGAACCCCCCGAAAAGCTTAACCACAGTATGTGTTAGTCATCTCTATCTTTCAATGACCTGTAAGGACAAAAGCCAGGGCTAGCAACAACCTAAGAGCTAGTCCAGGTCCACTGCCTGTTTCTTTCTTGGAGATCATATCCATGAATTCTTCTAGTGAAATACTTTCTTTAACCCTTTGCACTCCGAAACATTCTGGACACTGGCTACCAGCTACTCGACGCTACCTTGCAGCGAAAACGTACATTTACAGACCCTCGTATTATTTAGTATAATTTTGGAACCAAGTAACATATTATAATGATATTGGACTTATATGAATTGGGTGACATCAGGGAATGTATATTTGCAAAAAAAACAATATTTTCATACACTCAGTACAAGCTAGTTCCATTACCACCCCTATCTTGAGATCTGTTTGGCATTCTGTCTTATCATTTGTACCATCACTACCCTTGGAACTTTCTTGCATTCATATATAGTGTTTCATCTTGTTTGCTCCTGGCGTGAATTTAATTCAGTGCTTGACTAGACTTGTCTTTGATGCCCCCAATTCTTTTAGGAGACAGCTGTATTGCAGTGCCTTTACCCCCCCCCCAAAAAAAGTATCTGTGAGTCCTTAATTAGTATTGTGGTGGTGTTGGCATTCTTTTTCATTATGTGCACTTGAGGTTCCTTACAGTATATTTTTCCCTTGTCCAAGAGTAAACAGAAGGAATGCCCCCAAAACAGTTAGAAGTATGATCCACCTTTATGAATTCATTGCTGTATGGTAGGAGTTATAAGTAGATCTTTAGAAATCGGATCAGAATAGCATTTGTTCCTCTTGTATTTATAGCAGTTTGCATCTGGCCACATGTGGCAACTTCATTCACATTTATTTCATTTCAGTCCATTGATTTGTAAATAAGAAAATGTGGGCTTATAAAACTCTCCTCCCACCCACAAGGACCATGGATTACTGAGGAGTGCAGATTCACGTAAGCTTTGCCAGATTCTGGGAATCTTAGCATATGTGTTCCAAAATCAAAGCCATAAGTATGAAATGTAGTATAGAAAGAGCACACATCAATTTTCCCACTGGACAATGCTTTAGAACTAGTTGAGCTATTTAATTGACAGGTTTTGTGGTTTGTTTGTGTGTTGTTGTTGTTGTTGTTGTTTTAACATTGCTTCAATGTATGATAATGAGAACATTTTTTTATTTAAGTTTGGTCCCTAAGTGGAAGGACACCCAGAACTTGTTTACATGAGATCTCAAATGGGTGCTTTTTTTTTCATAATTAGCTCCATTCCCATGAGCTTTACTTAAATTAGTCCATGGGAGCCACATTGAGCTGTTAATAGTCTTCAGTACACCAAAAGGAGGAGGGAAAGAGAGAGAATCACAAAGTTTGTGGGTGGTGTTTACATCAAAAAGCAAATTGAAAGGAATGGTTTTTTTAAACCTATTCTATAGATTTTGTACATATTTTTTTAAAGTGCCTTTGGTCCTTGAGCACATTTTTCTTTTCTTTTCAGCTCTCCAGCAAATGCCAACACATCTCTTGTTAAATTAGTGGCAACCGTTTAAAGTCCTTTTTGTGGCATCTGCATAATAATTGCCCAGAGATGCTTTATATCTGGGAAGCAGGCCAAGGTATAAACCTTGAAGCAAAGTGTATTAAATTAGTTATCTAGTTAGAGCTTTTGGAATAATTTCCTGATGATGTATCAAGTTTGAACCTCGAGCTGTCGGGTTCCATTGCTGCAGTTTGGATTTGAAAGGGAGAGTATTAAATGAGGGTTGGGGGTGGGAGGTGTGGGAGGTAGTGGGCACTAGTCTCCAGATTCAGAGCTCTCTGGTGGAAATATTTGTTTCTTCTGCAAAAGCCTTCTTCTTTAGACAGATTTAAATGAAACAACATGATCCATGATCCACACATTGAAAAATGAAAATTTAAACTAGGCAGTAATATAGATTTATATATATAATGAATGAGTGGAAGGGAAAATATTAGTTGTCAACTATCCCCTTAGCAGACAGCAGACTCCCTGAGAAAATAAAAGGGAAGTGAGATAATGGATGTCTAATATACTTAGACTCTCCCAAGGCCTCTTTTCCTTTTTCCAGTTTTTTGCTTTCATTATAATCTTACCATTTTTGGCCTTGGCATTTTTTTTTTCTCTTCCTCTGTATAGAGGTCTGGTGTTGCATATAGATGTCAGGAGAATCTAGAGAAAGAGTGAACTCATTGCTATCTTACAGCTGCCACAGTTGAGTTTCCTGGACCAAATTTACTATGGAGTTGAATAAGTTACTGAAAGCAGATTTCCTGCACAATAGGGAGAGACTAGAAAAGTTACTTTTTGCTCTTCACTTTTCATAGTACTGTATGTGTAAACCTGTAACTTTAAAAAACAGCACCTTAATTTTTGCCCAAAGTTTGAGTTAAAATAATTGCCTTAGCCTGAAATAGCCTTAGTTTTTCAAAATTGTCTTCTCTTACCCCACCCAATTTAAAAAAAAATTGTCTTCCAGCCCATTGTTTTTATCAATGCCTGGTCTTTAAATAGAGCCAGGGTCAGTGACTATCAGTATATCACATCTCCTTTTCATTCAGATCATGTGACTTACTTCTTGGAAATAAACTGTTTTAAGCCATTTTTTCCTGCAGTTTCTAAGTTTTTGAAACAGTGCTTGATAAATAGTAGGTCCATAATAAATACTAGTTGACTGACAGGTGAAATGATTAAAACTTCTTCAAAAAACAACCAGAGGAGAGGTTTTCAGATAAAAGGAACAATCAAAGAAGAAGAATATTCTTTAACGTGTTTATCATTCGTTTAACAAAGTTCCTACTGTCAGTTAGTGACCTAGTCACTGGGGCCACAAAGACAAAACATGAAATAGTTGGTATCTTCAGGGAGATTACATCACATGAATTACTATTCATTGATTCATTCACAATCACATGGTACCATGTTGCTGTGAAGGAAGTACTTGCAGAATGAATGAATAAATGAAGTTTGCTTAGGCTAGAAGGTCAAGATCTGTTCTAATTCTAATAATGTTTTGAGTCTACCGCACCATCCTCTCAGTTCTTACAGCTTATTAATAACAAACGTGATCTCTTTTATTTGTCATTTGAAGACAGTTGAAGACACTTTGTCATGCTTATCACGATTCCCTAGCCAGTCAGTTTAGAACAAGTATTATTATTCTTATAATACATGACAAGATTTACGGCGAAGTTGACCATGGTCCTATTGGAATTAAGTTAATTTCAAAGGAAATATCATATTTGATTACTTTGTGTGTATGTTTGTAGACTGAGGATTACTTGCTCCCTTAGATTTTTATCCAAGTTAGTGTTGGGGGAAAATTACATTATTGTGCACATAAAATTGCTTGGAATCCAGATTGATGCTTTCTGTTACCTTGCTCAGCATTGTACTCCTGATCTGGGGGGAGGTACTGTGCTGCAGGGTGAAGGCTACAGAACTGACCCCTAATCAGAGAAGGTCAGACAGACACAACAAAACATAAAGCTGAAATACTTCTCCATGGATCCTGTTCAGTATTGCCCTTTCAGCATGCTTGATAGTGGCAGGAAGGATTGAGAATTGGATCAGATGTCACTTTTTTCACTTACATAGCCTCCTTGAAGGAGATGTCTTCTTTTTGCCCAAACATGAAATGCTTCTATCAGAGTCCTTTGTTTTTTTTTTTTCCCTCTGTAAAATGGGAAAGTGGGTATAGCTGACCTCCAAGCTACCTTCCATCCTTAACTTTCTGTGAGTCAACTCCAGCTTCCTCTTCTACCTTATTGAATAGCTGGCCACTTACCCAATAGTGGTTGATTCTGTTGTAGCATTTTGGTTTCAAGTATTTCATTAAAAGATTGCCTAATATTCACTTAGCCTTTACTGTGGCTTCTTTTGAAGCTCAGTTGGGTTCAATGATGACTTAAAAAAAAAATCTGGACCATATCTTTTTTGGGGGGGAAAGGGGAAGAAGTAAGGGGAGGAGAATAGACCAGTGATCTAATTTTATGAAACTTTGGAAATTCCCTGCTCGTCAATGCAAACTACAGAATCTTACCAACTTGCCTGGGGGCAATGAGTCTAGTATACATACAACTAGTATATAGCAGAGATAGAACTTGAACCCAGATCTTCCTGACTCCAAGTCTGGCCCTCCAGTTACACCCCCAGTGCCTCTTAAACTTTTCTTAGATCATCACTTCAGGTCTTTCTAAAATTGACTATTTCACATTTCTTTTTTGATGCCAGATTTTTCTTTAGATGAGTATATGCTAATCATCATCATCATCTTACTCATACTTTCTTTTTAATAGCCCTGTGAGTTAAGCAGTAGAAGGATGATTATCCCCATTTTACAGATGAGGAAACCAAGGCTTAATTCAAACCAATTCAGGAAGCAT
This sequence comes from Pseudocheirus occidentalis, assembly GCA_028646575.1. NCBI lineage: Eukaryota > Metazoa > Chordata > Mammalia > Diprotodontia > Pseudocheiridae > Pseudocheirus > Pseudocheirus occidentalis. The sequence goes on along the minus strand of CM053593.1, from coordinate 98,117,798 downwards.
TTATTAATTGTATAGTGAGAGGCATCATGGAATACTAGATAGAATTCACCTGAGAGTTCACAAAATCTGAGTTCAAGTCCCTCCTCTGACATACAATGGCTACGTAACCCTAGACAAGGTGTCTAAACTCCTAGTACCCCTAGACAACTTTTTATAACTATAAGTTGAAGGACAATTGTTCATATTCACTGCTTGGGGGGAATTTCCCTAATAGGATTTCCTATATGTTATTTAAATTATGGTTCTAGAATAAAAAGAATCTGTAAGGCACTGTGATTAGAGGTATTAAAATGGCTTGCTCCGAAACCCTTTATAGCTCTTGGGGGCCTAGGTTCATACTCAGCCTTCAGTAGTTTAAAATTCAGCCTTTTCCCACTATTCTGTGCTGCTCCCACAAACCATCATTTCCCCAAGTGAGTGCTAGCAATCAGTGAGATACAGTTATAGGTCAGTATCCACTACAACAAACACTACAGATGGATGGTCTATATCTTTTTGTTATAGTGTGACTGTTCCATGAAGACAGCTCTTAGAGCATGGAATTGATTTTATTATATAGAGGGTCTTGCAGTAATCATGATTATTCAGGCAGGATCTTGTACATCAGTGGATGGGTCTATTGATGCTCCTAACAATCTCCTTTTCCTGAAATGCAGTCCTGACCACCTAACCTCAGCTAGTGGGAGGATCCTAAAGGTCTCCCCTAGCCAGAAAAACAGAATTTGCCTTTTGATCTGGTTCTTTGATATGGTTGCTAGGAAAAGCAGGTGTAACCATTTATATTTTCCTTACTGAGGAACAAAAACCATTTTTAGGGCATGCTAGGACCAGTCTGTGTTAGGGAGGATCCTGCTGGGGAAGAGAAGTGGTTCACTCTGCATGGAGAATGTTGTTCTCAGGTCCGTCTTGGTGTCACTCAAGCATTTCTCAGTGCCACTGAATGCCTCCCTAGGCTGGTATGGGGCAGAAGGGCAATCAATATATGCATTGTAAAGTAACAATCTGAATGTCTTTTGTGGGATACCAAGTCATATTGGGCCCCTACGGGAGCTCTGTGGAGTCTTGGCTAGTGACTCCTGCTGCATTTTTAATGGATTTTTATGAAGCCCAAGTCACCTTCAGTCTTCAGATTTTTCCTGAATTAGCACTGAAACCATTGATAGCAAAAGGGAGGAAATTTGGGCATCTTCTGGATCCCATTAAGTTTCTAATGCAGATAAGCTTAAGAGTGAGAATACTTTATCTGGATGGACCAAAGTGGTCAATTCTACCAAGAGGGTTTCCCACTTCAGGTTGACTTTTTACCTGTAGCATTTTAAAAGATATCAAAACATTGTTTGTTGAACTTTGCCCCACTCTTTGTTGACAAGAGGCTTAGAGATACTCCTGTAGAAAGAAACCGCAATATGCCTGGAGGAAATAAGAGTAAAAATGGGAGAGTGTGCCATTTTCTGAAGAATGAATAAGAAAGACACCGATTTTCTAACAGCAACAATATTTCTATAGTGCTTTTAACAGTTTGCAAAGTACTTTTTACATACACTATCTCCTTTTGTCTTTATGACAACCTTGAGATGTAGGTGCTGCTATAGAGGTTAAGTGACTTGCTCAGGGTCATGCTGCTAGCAAGTGGTTAAGGCAGGATTTCTTCTTCTCACCGAAGGCCAACTGTTGAGCAAATCTGGAGTCAGCATCCAGGACAAAATGCTGTTTCCCAGTTATAGTTTTTCTTCTTCATGTCAGAGAAATTATTTCTTGGACTTTGGCTTTTGAGTATTAGGCGTACTTCTCTTTTCTTGTTTCTTCAGACTAGGGCCTTTCTTGTTTGTAGAAGGAAACGTGAGCATCCATCCCATGTAGTTTGGAATGTCAGTTAACCCTGTTACTTGAAAAATAAATTCAAGATTGCTTTGTTATATCTCACTTGAAGGCCAGGATTTCTGTAACTGTCCATTTCTGCTCTGAACGCAAGTGCCTTTG
>CM053593.1:98022880-98115718 GCA_028646575.1 Pseudocheirus occidentalis | reverse complement strand
TCTCTCTCTCTCTCTCTCTCTCTCTCTCTCTCTCTCTCTCTCTCTCTCTCTCTCTCTTTGCCATCACTGGAATGTTCATTCTCCGAGAAAACAAGTGCTCTGTGGGCAGGGATCGTAGGGAGCTAAGAAGACTGCTGCTCTGTTTTGGCGTGTGTTTCATTTTTCAGTAATACTTTTACTTGGTATTTATGTGAAGTAGAGATTTGAATGAGGTAGACTGACGGATTGGATAGTTCAAGCCCACAGTGGATTTTTAGGTTTAAATTATTCTATTTTGTCTCTCTACATGGATCAGTTGTACTAAGATCACTCTTTATTTTGTTTTGTGCTATGGAAACGTGATTTTATTTGCCCAATTGACTGTGGACTATGCCTGTTTGCATGGTGGGCTTCATATTACTAATAATTAGATTTTACAATCCTAGACTTTTCTCTCCCTAGGATCATTCAAGGATAGCCACAAAGGATAGCCCTTTGAATAGCAACTCTTCTTATGCTAGAGAATGTAAAACCTAACCTGTGATTGAACGTAGTGACCAAATGAACAGACTATCTTAGGTAGGTTGGGTGGAGGGAAAGATGGGCAGAACTGCTCCATTATTGTCACTGTCATCATCATCCTCATCAAGAAACCATAATTTCATTCCAATGATTGTATAAACTGAATACACTGTAGCTTTTATTCATGGAAGCTCATCTGTTTGGTCTAATAATTTCAAAATGGTACGGTTTATTAGTAGAAAAATAGTCATCTAAAATCCCTAATGAGTTCCTACCCATTGACTAACTAGCTCAAAGAAATTTGATTTTTAATAGACAAGCTAACCTAGTTTCAGGGGATAGCACAATTTTATATGGTCTCGCAAATAGAGCATTGCTTTTTACAACTGCCATTACCTCACAGTGGTGGTCAAAATATCCAGATGACTTATAGGACTTAATAATAGCTCAGGAACAAATTACACTTTTGTTTTCCTGTTGGTGGAGATGAGTGACTGGCTGCTTAAGTTCTGCTCACCATCTGACAACTTAAGAAAAACTATTACCCCAGTTGATACTAAGAGTTTGGTGCTATTATTTAGGACATAGTTTGTAGTCATTATTCAAAGGTTGACTTCCCTTCCCATTAAGATCTCTGTGGTTATGGCCAGCATTGTGATATTTATAATTGGAAACAGAACCTTTGAAAACTAATCTCTGATCTCCACATGCTGAGATGTTTGATTTTAAAGACTCTTTGCACACATTACTTTTTCTTTTTTTCAGCCATGAAGCTGAATGAGTTATAGGTCCATCAGGACCATAGAACCTTACCTGGTTGAAGATGACCAACTCACAATGGTTTGGGAAAGGTGGTCAAAGAGGCTAGTTGTTTAATCAGGGCTTACCAGTCCCTCTGATGTCCCTTTTCCCTTCTCATGTAATAAAATATAAAACGTCATCCTTGATAAGATCTGATCAAAAGAAAAAAGTTGGGTAGAAGAAAAAGCCAGAATGTTTGGTTTGGTTTGCTTCCTTGGTGCTTGTTCTCAAGACCCTTGATAAATGAGGGTGATATGTCTTTCATCAAAGGTGGAAACACTGTGAGTTAGTAATAATTAAGTCACTATTCTTAGGCCTGGGGTCTGTCTGTCTGTGTCTGTGTCTCTGTCTCTGTCTCTCCCCACTGCCATCAGTCTTACCTGACTTTAGTCATTCATATCTTCAAAAACCTTCTACATACCTACTGATAGAACTCATCAAAATAGTCTTTTCCCCATCTAGCCAAGGAAATCACTCCTGTAACCTTATACCTATTTATTTTCCTGCTTTTCTCTGAAGTCTTACATACCTAAGTAACTCTCACATTTTGGTTATAGGGATAATCCTCATTGGAGAGGATGCCCTATGGGCAAGCTTTGCTTCTTGAACAGCAAAATTATTAGATGGTTGGATACTTAAAAAGGAAAAGAAGTTTACACATGCAGATGACTATTAACTCTGTAACTATATGTAATTTGTATTATACCAGATAACTTGCTAAGTTAGCTTTATGTCACTAGATTTTATTGTCCTGTTTTTTACTTTATTATTCAGATGTTTCCATTGGTCTATGTTTATATCAAACACTGTAACAAAGTAGAATAATTCAAGGCAAATGATGATTTAATAAGTATTTTGTCTTGACACTATGTACAGGTAGTCCCTAGCTGACAAACAATTTTTAAAGTCATTTGTAAGTGGGTTGTTTGGAACTCAAAGCACATTTTGCTTGCCAGCCAGGCCACAGCACCTTATTTGACTCATGATATAAGTGAAAGCAGTACTGTTAGTTACATTTAAGAGGCCTGAGAAATACAACACTTTCTATTGGAGACAGTGGAATTTGAAATGTTGAGTACAGTTTTTACTCACTTCTATCCCTCCCACTGTCAGCAGTGACTACTCTCTGTCCAGCAAGAAATGTGTCTCCCCCTTAGCAGCAGCCACTGCCCATATGGCAAGAAAGGAACATGACAGCTATGGGAATATAGTATTTCAGGGTTTACATAGTGCTTTTCTCACAGCCACCTTAGGAGATATAAAGTGTGTGCGTTGCTATCATCCTCAAAGAGAAACTGAGGCTCAGAAAATTTAAACCATTTGCTTCCAGTGCTGGAGCTGGGTGCCTAAAACAAAAGTATTTTGAGGCAATGCAGTGGAAAGAGTAGCTGGATTTAGTCAGAAGAACTCATTTCAAATCCTGCTTTTTTCTCTCACTAAGTGTTCTCTTGGGCACATCACTCCTTTGTGCCTGTTTCTTCATCTATAACATGAAGATAGCAGGTGTCCTGTCAGTCTTCCGTGGTTGGTGTAGTTACATGAGAGAGGGTGTATGTGAAGGCACCTTGAGAATCCGAAAGGTTGCAAATGTCGATTATTATAGGGATTATTATTGGAAATGTTTCTTGCTCTCTTGGTATTGAGATCTCTCCCACTCATGCACACCTGCAGTCTGTTGAGAGGCTGGCCAGCTATCTGTATATACATTTGTAAATCAGGGAGTATCATCATATGTATAGAGGTCATTATTAATTTGGTATGGATGTCATACCGAGTTTATAATATTGAAAGCCTTTAAACAAAACAAAAACTATGCATGCTATTGTGGTATTCATCAGTAAATAAGCTTATGCTTGCCAGTTTTATCCTGTGTATAAAACTGACTACTTTTGACAGTATTTTTGCACTGTTTCCTTTCTTTCTGTTTTTATAAAGTTCTGTTAAGCATTAGTAACTTAGGATAATGTTTTACGGTGCTCACTGCCTTGTAAATAGTTTTCGTATATGCTTTTTCAAATGTAAGACTTTATACTCGGTGTTTTTTTTTGAAAAGATGTCTGTCCTTCATATTCATATGTAATAAATCCTTTTTCCAAGAATTTGGTTGGCTTTTCTCACTTTTCTTCTCTTTTTCATTTTAAAAAGGCCGATAGAAGAGGGTATCATTTCTTGTCAATATTTACTTACACATGTATGTGTGTATACATGCACATGCACAAATGTGTATATATACATACATGTGTATATTTATACACACATACATACTATGCACACACACAGAGCAATCGAGGTTGTGTCTTACTCAGGGTCTAGAGCGGGATTTGAACTGGGTCCTCCTCACTCTAAGGCCAGTACTCTTATCCACTGTGCCACCTAGCTGCCCCAGCACATACTGTTTTAAAGAAATAATTACAAGGATTTTTTTTCTTTTTGTTTTCCCCCCAGAAGTTTATTGATTTTATTCATCCATATTTTACTCTGATTTAACTGCTCACAGTAAGGTTTGGTTTGAAAAGGAATAATTTTTCTTCCTGGGAAGAGTTCGAGAAGGCCAAAGGGAAGGTGACTGTTGCTTTTGGTGGCTTTCTCATGCATATGCTTCCCAAACCAGAAATACTAGACATGGGAAGACAAACACCTTGATGAGAATTTGGAAAACAGCACACCACAGCAGAAAGAGAATCGAGATGCCTGCTTTTGGATCTCAACTTGAACACGCTCCACTGTGGAGACACAGACTCTCTGAACTGGTTTCCTTCTCTGTAAAAGAGGGATGATATTTGTATTACTCATTTGACATTACTCATGTGAAGGAAATGCTTTGTAAGTCTTAAAAATAAATGGGAAACGTGTTCTCTACTCTATGGGTTGCCCAGGCCAAAGAGTGCATTACCTATCTAATAATCTGCCTCCAGGTGATCAGTTTCCAGTTAGGTGGTTCTTAGAAGAGCCGACTGTTGGTCACTGAGACCACTCAAAGCTTATCCATCATGATAAACTTATGTAGACCCTCATCATTTCATGCCCCTACTATCGCACTGAGTTAATCTTTTGGCCACTAAATTTTACCTCATTCCCCTATTTGATAAGCTCAAATGGCTCCCTATCCCTACCAGAATTGAACATAACATCCCGTTTGATCTCCAGAGCCCTTCAGAATGGGGCCCTTTCCTACATCTCCAGTCTTCTTATACTTTCCTCCCCTCCGCATACTCTGTGATCCAGTCACACGGGTTTCTTAAATACTGCACTCCATCTCCCCATCTCCATGCATTTTTATTGGCTCCTCCCAGGTTTGGAATTCTCTCCTCCATCTCTACCCTGGCTTCCTTCAAGTCTTGGCTAAAAATCTCCCCTTCTACAAGAAGCCTTTGCCAATCTCCTTTCATGTTAATAATGCTTTCCCTCCACAAATCATATCCAATTTATACTGCCTGTACCGTTTGTACAAAGTTGTTTTCTTTTGTCTCCCCCAGTACACTGTGAACTCCCCTAGAACAGGAATTCTCTTTTGACTTTCATTACATCCACTTTAATACAATGCTTCATATATAGTAGGCACTTAAATGCTTATTGACTATTACTATTCAGTTGTTTTTCAGTTGTGTTTGACTCTTCAAGACCCAAGGTAGGCATTCTTTTTTTGCAAAGATAATGGAGTGGTTTGCCATTTCCTTCTCCAGCTCGTTTTACAGATGAAGAAACTGATGCAAGTGGAGTTAAGTGACTTGCCCGGAGTCACACAGCTAGTGTTTGAGCTCAGGAAAATGAGTCTTCCTGACTCCAGGCCTGACACTCTATCCACTGTGCAAACTAGCTAACCTGCTTATTGACTGACTGATTGACAGAACCTATGTTTGCCTCTTAAAAATACCAACACCACCCTTTGACCAAGAGATTCCACTACTACGGTTATACTCCAAAGAGGTCAATGATAAAAACAAAGTGCACATATATACCAAAATGTTCATAGCAGCACTTTTTGTGACAGCACAGAACAGGAACAAAGTAGATGCCTCTCAGTTGGAGTTAGCTAAAGAAACACGTTGTGGTACATGAATGCAATAGAATATTATTGTGTTATATGGAACAGAATGGGCTATCACCAGCAGACACATCCAGTTCTCCATTTTGGCCAGGTGAGCCTGGTCAGGAAGCTGGCCCAAGCACCAGCTGCCTCACAGGGATGAGGTGCGCACCTTCAAGCAGTGAGACTATTGTATACCATGGATGTGGCCTTTCCCAAAGCAATGACTTTGGCTCCTCCCAAACCACCTGACTGTCAACTCCACTTCAGCCCTGTGTTTTCCTCACACCAATATGCCAGGGAAACTTCAGTCAGTGTGGGTCTTTCCCAGTCCAGCATGAAATGGCGTAAGAGAACTATGGCCCACACACCTCCTTTTATGAGGGAATGAATGCAGCACTGCAGGATGAGGAAGAAGGCACAATGAGACAGATGTACTTAAACCATCAGCCACTGCCTTTTCAGGGTACACACCAGCTGCCACCTCAGCTACAGCCACTTCAGGCCCAGCAGCTACCAGCCCTGGTGCCCCTAGTGCCCCAGCCGCCACCTGAGCTACAGCAGCCCTACCCCCAGCAGCCACCTGCCCTGCCATCCTCAGTGCCCCAGACCTCACCTCAGCTACAGCAGCCCCCTGCCCTGCTGCCCTAACTGCCCCCGCCCCACACCTCCCAAATCTAGCAGTTCACCTCTTCTGGGTACCAGTTGCCACAGGCACATCAAAGGCAGACATATCCATGGCTGAAGGGAGAAGAGCAACCATATGATTGTTGCCCTTCTTTGAAATAGAAAGGCCAATTTTATGCCAGGAATCTATCCAGTGCTGTACTTGGGTCTACACTGCTTTTGCCTGATGAAGACATGACTACCACCCTGGGAGATCTGGCTTCCCCCCAGCAACATCAGGGAGTTCTTGCAACTTCCCAGGGACAGAGGTGTGCCCACCTGGGAAATCTGCCCAGCAAGGACAGCTTGATGCCCACCTGGGAAATCTGAATGGTCTAGATGGCTTCTTCTTTGTAATAAAAGATGAATTCACAAATAAAAAAAAAGAAATTATAAAAATGATGAATACAGAAAGGTTTGGAGACTTACATTCATGGAAGAGCCAGGAAAACGAGTATGACAATGTTAATGTAAAGAACAGCCACAAAACAAACACAAGCAAATGTTGTAAAATTAGAGAGAACAAACATGGTCCCAAAGAGACAGAGAACACCCCTCCCCCCCAACTCCTTTGCTGAAGTAGGTCTGGTCCATAAGTGTGGCACATTAAGTTTTTAGACATTTTTAATGTTTGTTAGTCTTGTTAGGGTTTTTCCTTCCTTAAAAAACTTTCTTTCACATGGAATGGCTTTCTGGATGGGGGAGAAGTATACTGGGAGAAATTTCTGGTGACATGTAAAATAAAAGATACAAATGGTCCATATGATGAGACACTGAGATAGGACTTGGAGAAACACACAGTGAACGAACAGTTCAATCAGTTTTCAAAAACTGTACAATATTCTTTAATTTACTCACAGTTCTTTTCTTCTGACTTTTTTAATGGCTATAAGAGGTATAAATTAAATAAGGAAACAGCCAAATATGCTTCTTTCTGGTCTTCCTTTGTCCTGAATACTCTGGTCCAAAAAAATCCAGCCAGCTCTTGACTTTTTGACAGTAAAATGGAATCAGAGAACGGTTGGAGAAATGTGTAATTCTTGTTGAGACTACCGTATGCAGGCTTTGGGGGGAAGTGACCTTTATAGCTGTCCCAACTGGTACAAGGTAGCTTGTGAAAACTAAAAGTAACTTAAAGTCCCAACGTTAAAAAGTTTTGATTATTAACTGATGGGTGAAATTCTTGTGTGGACTTCAAGAAACTCTCCTAAAAGAAAAATTCCATCATTCTGGACCAAATACCATTCCATGCCATACTCCCCCGTAGCAGCTGTTGCTAACACACTTCCCTGGGTTGCTGATGTTTAGGGCTTTTGGTATGAATGAGGCAGGTTGATCCGAGGTCTCACTGGAAGTATGGGGTAAAGATCAGTATTTTTTCCTCAGTAACAAAGTTGGAAGGGAAACAATGATTCTTTTCCCTCAAGTTTCTACTGGAATCTCTCTCCAAATAAAAGGTGGAAGAGTTTGTGTGGCGGGCAACCATGTAAGACAGTTATAGATTTAAAGCTGGAAGGAACCTTGGAGGTCATCTAATACCTTTATTTTACTGATGTCCCAGGAATGACATACCCAAGATCACAATGAGAGTCAATATGAGAGGTAAGAGTCAAATCCAGGTCTTCTAACTCCATAGACACCCCATGTGGTATAAAGGATGTCATCAGACTGATGTATGACTGCACAGGAAAGTATGCCAGGCATGTAGGGGGGAAAATGGGGGAAATGGACATCCCATGGGCTCCAACCCTGGATATACCGTCTGTGTGGGCAGCTGCCTTGAGCAAGTCACCCTTTCCATTTGCCTTAGTTCCCTGAACTGTAAAAAACGGGGATAAAAATAGCACATAACTCCCAGGATCAAACAAGATCATATTTGCAAAGCGTTTGGCACAATGGATGGCAAGAAGTCCATAAACATTTGTCAGGCTCTGTGTGCCAAACAGTGGACATAAAAAGAGGCAGAAGACAGTCCCTGCTCCCAAGGAGTTTGCACATAGTAGGTACATATAAACCCTAGCTAGTATTATCACTATTAGCACTGTCGTCATGTACAGAGTCAAGTAGTCCCTAAGGATGTAAGGGAAGATAGGGAATGAATGGAAAGTCCTCAGGCTGGGAGATGGAAACAGTTTCCCCAACCATCTATGAAGCCTTTTTGTAAAAAAGTCACTTCTTAGATAGTATTTTAGTATCTACTTCTAGCTGATAGAGGGGGAAGGAAAGGGAATTAGCATTTTCACAGCACCTACTATGTGCCAGACACTGTGTAAAGTGCTTTATAGACATCCTGTCATTTGATCCTCACAACAGCTCTGCTGTTATATAAGTGCTATTATCACCCTCATTTTGCAGTTCAGAAAATTGAGGCAAATTGGTAAAGTGACTTGCACAGGGACAAACAGCTAGTGTCATAGTCTGGATTTGAACTCAGGGCTTTGATGGCAGTTAAGTACCATCCATCAACTACAGAGGCAGGGGAACTAACAGGCCACCCTCTAACCAATGAAGTGCTTAGGGGTATGCAACCCAAAGGCTACTGGTTATTCCCTACACACCGATTTGTGTTTCCTGTACTCTTTTGCATTCTTTCTTCTTTTTTATCCTAGTGGTCTCCGGACATCACCTCTGCTCTTCGTCACCAGAGAAGTAACAAGAATCCAGAACACAAAGCAATACAGTCATTTGGAGAAATCACTTCCCCTGTCCAGGGCTCAGTTTACACAATTATTAAATAAGAGAAATGGCCTAAAATTATTTCTAAGATCTCTTCCAGCTCTAAATTCTATAATTTAGGCTATCCTAGAAGGCAGCAGACAGACTTACAAATTATAACTCCCTCACAGGATCCTCTATTCCCCATAATCTCACAAACCAACCTCACAAGTTTCCCTATAAAATAAATAAAAAACAGACAACAAGGATTTTCATTATTCCTTTTATTACCTTACACCACTCAGATTCATTCTGAACATTAAAACAGGCAAAGAGAAAGGGAAAAAAACGGAATTTTTTTTTCCTCTTCCAACTTGATCTGTCAAAAGTATATTGTACGAAACCATGGCATTATCTCTTAGAAAAAAAGCATTCAAAAATTAATTTCATCTGAAGAAGAAGTTTAAAACAAACCTCTGAGTAAGCAATAGGTAGGCAAGGTTTTAAGTGCATTGAATGGTTCTCATTCCAGTTCTATTAGAGAAATGCCAGAGGGCCATGCTTCCGAAGGACCCTCATGCACTCAATTCTGAGGTTTCCATAAAGAATTTAAATAAATGCTGAAGGGATTGCATAGGTTCAGTGGTCTTCAATTTCCTTTTTAATCTCAGAAATATAGGGATGATCTTTGCCATGAGCTACTTCCATAATAGCGATAGCCTAAAGGAAGAAAAAAACAGTAAATGAGGAAACTGACCATTCTCCTTCCAGTCCTCCTCGAGATTTCTTTTCACCCCCTCAGAGTATAAATGAAAAGATTGGTGAGGGGAGGTTTCTTCATGCTTACCCTATGGTCCAGACTGAGAAACAGGATTCTTTATTTTTTACTGAAAACAGGAAAATAATTAAATGATTCAGGCTCCACTATCATGGGGTCAGGGTTAAGGGACCTTAGGGGTCATCCAGGCCTACTTCCTCATTTACTGATCAGAAAAATGAGGGCCACAGAGTACCTTCCCCAAGGTCACACAGATTTCTTTTAATAGGAAACTGAATAAAAGACTTAACGAAACAAATTGTCTTAACCATTTTTGTGTGTGTTATGAACCTCTCTGGCAGCCTGGCAAAGCCTAAGAACAGTTCAGAATGCTTTTAAATGAACAAAATGTGAAGATTGCAAAGGAAATCAATTATATTGAAATATAATTACAAAAACATTAAAACAAAACAAAACAAGTTCTCAGTCCTAGTTAAGAACTCCTGTTCCAAAGCTAGTCTACACAGGTCAAATAAAAGTAAAAGATTATCTGGGTTGTTAAGCTTCAGAAAACAAACCTCTCCCTGTATCTCCCCGAGTGTTTCTCAAGGGAGCTTGTGTGTGGGGGCCTTACTGGCCTCGCTCCCCTGGAGGAAGAGGTTCTCCACATGGTTTGGGCCACAGGTTTTCCACTCCGTTGGTTGTGCTCAGCCAGGGCTACATGCACTCAACTGAGGGATCTCCAACATATTAAATGACCGTGTTTCCCCAGGAAACAGGAATCTTACCAGGAGGGAATGGGAACTAAAGGGTGGATTTGATTTAAATATAATTGACTGAAATTACAATTTAAATCATTAGACAGGAAGAGCTGATTTAATCTTTTTCACTAAGTTTGTCCTTTCCTAGCAAAACCACATCAGAGTTCTTTCTACTCTGCTGCCTCACTTATGGCAATGTTAGATGCATGCTAGCAGTTGCTAACAGAATGTAAAGGCTTCAGGTATGTGCTGTTTTTCAGATGTGTTCAACTCTTTGTGACCCCATTGGGGATTTTCTTGGCAAAGATACTGGAGTGGTTTCCCATTTCCTTCTCCAGCTCATTTTACAGATGAGGAAACTGAGGCAAACAGGGTGGACTTACCCAAGGTCACACAGCTAATAGGTATCTGAGGCTGGATTTGAACTTGAGACAAGGCTTCCTGACTCTAGGCCCAGCACTCTATCCACTGTACTCACCTAGCTGCCCTAAGGCACGTACTGTCTAAACTCATAGAGAAGTACATCTGACTGGACCACAATCATGTGTGAAGACTATCTTAGAAGGTAAGGAAATTACAGTCCAGAGCAAGGAAATTATAGCTCTCTGAATCTCAGGGAGCAGAAAAAAATTTTATATATATATATATATATATATATATATATATATATATATAAAGCTTAGTCATCCACAGGGAAAAGCAGAGTAAGAATCTGTCTGAGTAGATCTAAAGGCATGTGGGGGCAGCCAGGTGGCACAGTGGACAGAGTGCCAGGCCTGGAAGTCTCATCTCTATGAGTTTCAATCTGGCTCTGTGTGACCCTGGGCAAGTTACTCAACCCTGTCGACCTCAGTCCTTCATTTATAAAAGGAACTGGAGAAGGAAATGGCAAACCACTTTAGTATCTTTTCCAAGGAAAACCCAAATGGGGTCACGAAGAGTCAGACGTGACTGAAAAATGACCAAATAAAGGTATTCAACTGAATTACACCAACGTTTCCTAAGTGAACATTATGTGCTAGGCTCTAGGATATAAAGATAAGACAAAGGGTTTGCCTTCAAGGAACTTCTATTCGACTAGGGGATATAATATGTCCACAGATACTAAACATGAGGTAACTTGAGGAAAGAGAACATTAACCACAAGAGGAATCAGGAAGGGCTTCCTGTAGGAGGTGGCACATAAACTGAGATTTGAAGAAAAGCAGGGGGTACAAGATGCAGATGTGATTAAAGGGTACATTTAAGGCACAGGACCTCATCCGGTCAAAGGTGTAGAGGTAGGATACATAGAATGTCACATGCAAGGAACAAAAGTATTGGAATAATGTAAAGAGAGTAACAGGGAATGTCTGGAAGGGTGAACAGAAGCCAGATTACAAAAGGCCTTAAGTGCCAGGAAAAAGAGCTTTCACTTTACCCTGGAGGCAATGGGTGGCAGGCACTGAAGATCTCCGTGTAGGAAAGCTTCATGGTAAGACCTCAGTTTTAGGAATATTAATTTGGCTGTTGCACAGAGGTTGGGCTGAAGAAGAGGGATATTTGAAGCAGGAAGCTCTTAGAGTATTCCAGGTGATAGGTGATGAAGGTCTGCCTGAACTAGAGTGGTTGGTGGTCATGTGAAGACAAAGGTCTGGATGTGAAAGATAAGAGTGTGGGTAGAATTCTATGACTTGGTGGCTGATTAGACATGAGAAGGGGGTAAGAATGATCCGGTGGTTCCAAACCTGGGGAACTGGAATGATAGTGATATTCTCCATACAAATAAGGGGGTTTAGAAGAAGGGTAGGAGGAAAGGCAAAACGTTTTATTTTAGATTTCAAATTTGAGATGCCTATTGGACATATTGGGCAGAGATAACTTGCAGGTAGTTGGTGATGTAGGACAGGAGTTCATGATAGAAATTAGAGCTGGATATATTGACAAGAGGACCATTTGCACAGAGATAACAGAACCCAAGAAAGTTGATGAGATCACCAAGAAATGGTGTAGAGAGAAGAAGAGAAGGCCCAAGACAGAACTTTGGGGGACTCTTGTGATTAGCTGGCAGGAGATAGATGATGTGCCAGAAAAGGAGACTGAGGAGTAGTTAAAAATGTGGAAAGAGAACCAAGAGAAAACAGTGTCACAAAAACCAAGGGGGGAGAGAATGTAGGAGTGATCCAAAGTTTCAAAAGCTTTGGAGAGAAATCAAGGAGAATGAGAACAAAAGATTAATCGTGAGAACAAAAGATTAATCGTTGGTAACTTTAGAGAAAATAGTTTCAGTGGGGGTGGCTAGGTGGTGCAGTGAATAGAGCACTGGCCCTGGAGTAAGGAGTACCTGAGTTCAAATCTGGCCTCAGACACTTAACACAAAAATCTAGCCGTGTGACCTTAGGCAAGTCACTTAACCCCAACTGCCCTCCAAAAAGCAAAAAAAAAAAAAAAAAAGAAAGAAAAAAAAGAAAATAGTTTCAGTGCAATGACAGAAGGAACTGAGATGTTAATGTAAAATAAGGAAATGGAGGCAAAAAAGATAGGCTGCTTTTTCTAGCGGTCAGGCTGTCAAATGGAAAAGAGACCCAGGAAAATAAATTCAAGGCTCGTTACAGTCAAATGAAGGTTTTGCAAATATGGAGACCCAGTCATCCTGGTGGGCATCGCAGAAGAAACCAGGGAATGAGAAATTGAAGATGAGAAAAAGTTGCAATGACTGATGAAGCCAGCAGAAGCGACAGGATGGTGCGGCATCAGTAGTAGAGGGGCCGATCTTTGCGAGGAGATTAGAACAAAGGAAGAGAGAATGAGGAATGATATAGAGACGTTTTATATGCAGAGTAACGTATCAATCAACAAGTATTTCTTTGAATAAGTGAGCATACACAGTGGATGGCCTCTGCTTTCTTAGCAAAATAGAGTTGAGGTCTCCTCCTCAAAGAGTTCAAGGAGGGAGCTGAAGAGTAAAGGTTGGGATTTAGCTGCTGTGGGGCCAGAAAGATCTAATGTTGTCCCACCTTCTCCTCTTAATGGCCAGCATTTATATATGGCATCAAGGTTTGCAAGTTCATTACATGTGTAATGGTCCTTTGGTCCTTACGATAATCCATAAAAGGTAAGTGCTATCAATATCCCCAGATGAGGAAACAGAGACTAAGAGGTTAAGTGTCTTGCCCAGGATTACACAGCCAGTAGGTATCTGAGGAAGAATTTCAACTTTGGTCTTCAGGATTCCAAATCCACACTCTCTCCACTGTGCCAAAACTCAGTGTGGGTACTTTCCTTTACATGAGGCCTTTCCTGATACCTCCCTGTCCCCTCCCTTCTGCCGGCTGCTAGTGTCTCTTCCTCTCTCCGAGGTTACCTTGTATTTATTTTTTATACACATACTCTTCCTCCTAATACAACAGAAACTCCTTGAGGACAGGTACTGCTACACTTTTGTCTTTATTCCCCCAACTTTTGGCACAGTGGCCCTCATATTGCAGATGTTAAATAAAATGACTTTTGATCAATTATATTACTGAAAACCTCCAAAAAAATAACACTTTTTTTAAATTTAAGATTTGCAAAGTACTACAAGTACTTTGCAAGACAGGCAGTAATGCCTACAGTTTACTTTTACAGGTGAGTGAAACATGCTTAGTTAGGAGATGATCCCATCCCCACCTTCCACAAGAGTCAGCAGAAAAGCCAAGTTACTGGGGAAAATTACCTTTTTCAGGGCTTTTACTCCTGAAGCTTTGTGTTCTAGTCCCATATATAGCCTTCCTAGCTTGAGCCACATAGAAGCCACATTTAGGGAATACAGTGGATAATGTTTGCTGAAAGAAAACAAAGAAAGACAATTGTTGGATCTTCTACACTGGCATCCATCTGTGTGTCCAACCTGGAAAAACAAGAAGCTGGAACCTTTAATTCAATGTTTGCAGTGGGTTAAACTCCGTAAGTAACAAATGGCTTTCTTTCATTCTGTAGCCACAGACTTCCAGTCCCAGTCAGTAATCTCAGAAATGTTTACCAAGAGATGAAAGGAGTCCAGCTGCTGGATCAGCACAACCCAACAAGTACTTACCACTTCCAGCAACAGGAGTGTACTTCAAGGGTTGTATGTAAAATAATTTAAAATGCACCAGGAGAGGATACTCTCTGGGAAAATCCTATGGCAAACCTATTTTTAAAAGAATGGCCCCCTTACTTACGGAAATTCATGTTAATACTCCGAGTTTCCTCAAGGCCAGGCATATCTGTACTAGAGAAATAATCCAGAAGAAAATGGCCTACTGATGGTGGCTCAAGGACGCCATTATATATGAAGGACAGCACATTATCAGAGTAAACCTAGGCTAACAGTCCTCTGGAACTTAGTCCTTCTGGCTGCGTGCACAATGGAGGAGGCACTGGTACTTAAGCTCCATGAAACCGAAGACCCCTCTTCTCATCCATTTCTTCCCTGCCCAGTGCAAAATGGAGAAATAGACTGTCTATATTGCACATACTGTAGTAGATGCTCAGTGTAATTTTTCAAGCAATGACAAGCTGGTGGGGCATTCCCACAAACTGGGCATCTAGGGTTGGGGAACCTGTGGCCTCAAGGCCACATGTGGCTTTCTAGGTCCTCAAGTCTTTGAGTTCAAGTTTTACAGACCAAATTCTTTTATTAAGGGGATTTCTTCTGTGAAGTTTGGATTCAAAGAGCTCCACTTGAGAACCTAGAAGGCCCCAAGTGGCCCCAAGGCCACACTGTACCCATGTTTCCCTGTACCAGCAGCAATAACCAAAGGGGGAGCTTCTATCTTGCAGAAACAAGTGAGGTGTGTGGGGGCTGGGACTCTGGAGGAGGATTAGGAGGATGATGTGAGGGAGGTCTCCAAGGGAAGACTTTGTTTAGTTCAATGCTCTGCCCTGTGAAGGATCTGCTGGAGTTGGGAAGGACACTGAGGGATGCTGGAAACCAACTGGGAACTAGGCTGAAAGCTGGGTCTTCCTTTCCAAGAACAGTGGCTGGGGATTTCTGAGCAAAGTGTGGGTAGGTTTTGAGGAAGCACAGAGCTTGCACATTCCTGGCCTCACCCACTCCAGAGTGCTGGGAGGTGGGGGTGAAGAATTTATCTAGAATTTAAATGACAAACTCAATCTCTGGGCAGTTTTCAAGAGCTGACTTCCCCCTCGTGCTCCCTCTGCTGGCCAGTCGAAGCGGTGCTACCTAAGCACTGAACCTTCGGTAAAGCCACATGACAAAGGGAGGGTGAAATTAGGCTCTGGGTCTGGGGGCTTAAAGGATCGCTGAGGACTTTACCTTATCCATTCTCTATGTAGTTACCTTTCTGTTCCAAACCAGTGAAGTCCTTTCCTGCTTTCAGAAATATCTGGGGGGAAAAATGCCTTGGTCTTCCTTAGCTATCCACCCTGGAGTCTAATTCTGTCAGGAAACTTTCCTATGTCTAACCTTTGGATGGCATCCAGCAGATTAAATTCCAACTCCTTCTACTCTATCCTTGGCAGAGATGGAGAGCATGGATGGATGAGTAACTGCTCTCTGAAAGAGGGTCCCTTCAGGAATGACCACACAATGAGTCACTTCTCAGGAAAACTGACAAAAATGCCCAAAAGTGGACAAAAGACTTAGTGGTGAGAGAACAAATGGGAAAAATATGCAGACAAGCATAATTCCCTACCTCTTTGTGACTTACAATGGGCTTTCTTCTTGAGGAGAGGCAGTCATATCATAGTGGACAGAGAGCCAGCCTTGAAGCCAAGATTTGGGTTCAAGTCCCACCCTAATATATACTGGCTGTATGACCCTAGGCAAGTCATTTTACTTTTAAGGTAAAGGCAATTCTTTAAGACTATAAATTGCAGAGAAGGTACTTGCAAGGTAGGAAGTTTTCTTACTTGGGAGTTCCCTGTACCAAGGAAATCACTAGTCCATTCCCTAACTCTGTCTTTCCTCAAGTCACTCCTGGGATGTAAGATACTATAGGGTAGTTCGCTATCCTGCCGGTAGGACACACTCATCTTATAATTGAAAACAACGGTATTTTAGGTAGGTCACATGACCTGCCTAAGGTCTCTCACATTCAGCAAGTCAAGTACTAGAGGTTAGTGGGGCTTGGGCCAAGACCTTTTCCTCTATACCTCTCTAAAAAGGATCTGAAATCTTTAGACGGAGTCTACTGCTATTACCACTGGGCACGTGTGTCAAATTCTCTTTGCCTAGCTTTGGGATAAGGGGAGAGGGGAAGTCATTCAGACCTCGATGGCTATGGGCTTTCACAAGAAAACAAGACAAACAAGCCTCATTGAAAGGTAGTAGATGAATCCCTACTAACATAAGGATCATCATGGCTGGTGGAAGACTTCCCCCAACACCCACCTGCATCAGTGATGGCTACTCTCTTATGGGGTACCCAGCTGTCCTGAAAGCAGAGCCCCAAAGAGACAGAACAGCTCTGAAAAAATGAGCACAGACTTTGTAATTCTATCCTAAAATTTGCAAAGAACCAAAGGCTGCCCTGCTAGATACATTCAAAGAAGAAAAATCCATTTGCTTGGATTATGATTATGGCAAAAGAATTCTAAAATAACAATTCCATTTCAGCACATTGTGATCTGAATAACCACCCCAAGTTACCTGTAGGGCTTAATGATTTTCTGTCCATAGCGCAAGGCACCTTCCCAGTCCTGCATGTATAGGCAGACGCCCATGGCCTGGTACATCATGTGTAACATGTACACATTGCTATCTTCAAACAAGGAGCCCATCTTCTCCTGGCTGAGCTCACAGATCTCCAGCAGCTCGCTAGGGGTTGCACTGGAGTCAAGAAAAATAAGCAATATGGCTGGCTACCCAAAATTATGGGGTAAAGACAAGGTTACCCAGGATCATAAAGTTTGGTGAAGTGTTTGAGGAGCACATGCCTTACCTCCTTAGAGCATGCAAATTCCACATTCAAACCATCCCAGACAGAAAATAATCTACATTGCTCTTAAATGTTTCTTGAATACAAAATAATTCTAATTACTTATTTTCCTTAATAAAAAAAAAAACAAAAAAAACCTGAAGGTACCAAATTCAAACAGAAACTGAAGAATTTTAGCCATATGGAAACTGATTTTTTAAATTAAAGGATAATTTGAATCATGTCTTAGAGCTGAAAGGGAAAATAGAAGTTCACTGAAGCCAATTACCTCCTTTACAGATGAAGACACTAAGGGATAGAAGAGAGAAGTGATTTCCCTAAAGTCACACAAGTAACAAGAAGCAAAATCAAAATTGGAAATCAGATCCTGCAACTCCGTGTTCAATATTTTTTTTCTTCTTTTTAAGATAAAAAAAATCCTTATTCTGAACTGAAACATCAAGTAAAACAAAATAAAATAGAATAAAAGATTGTATATGAAACTGAATAACTATCAGATACAGCTTTATTTTTTCCCTTTAAGTATAATAACAAATTCAACACAACTTCTAAAGCTGTCCTCATCTGTGTTTCCTTTTGACATTTTTTCTGTTCTCTTTTGTGTATTAAAAAAAAAAAAAGCCCTAATGACCTTTTCAGGGCTACTTTCAACATACCACACTATAACCTCCAACTCAATAAAATCTCCCTTTAAATAATCCCAGTAATAGTGGTCCAGCCTCAAAAGGCAGCCCATTCCATTTTGAAAGAAATCTAATTGCCAGGAAATTTTGCCTTATATCAAACCCAAATTTACCTTCCCTGTATTTTGACCCCCAGATCTTGCGTTCTACCCTTTGAAGCTACAAAAAGTAAATTAAACCCCTTTCCCACAAAGTAACTCCTAAGAGAGATTGCTATTATATGAAATTATATTATTATTCAAGGCATGTAGCTGAGAAAACATTCTGGGCAGTGTTTTGGTGAGTGAGGAAATTTTAGAGACTCTTGGGCAGGTTTTCAAGCTCTGAGCATTACCACAGGAAAAGCCGGCTCACTTAAATGCAACAACCAAAGGAAGTAAGAGTGCAGATAATGCAAAAGCCACAGATAACACCCTCCCTGCTATTTCCTCTCCCATCTCAAGCCCCTGAACGCTTAGATCTGCCTCTAAAAAGCAGCCAAGGACACATGTGGACAGACACACACCCTTCCCATTGCTCATCCCCTTTATCTACACATTGCTTGGTACACAGTAAGTGCATAATGCATGCTTTTTCATCATCTAATTACTTAATTTATTCAGATAACTCAAGACTGGCTGCACAATTACTGAGTGTCTACTATGATACTTGATACTATAGGGCTCTCTAACGGTGCATTTAATGAACTAAGGAGAACCTGCAAAGAATTTCTTCAGACCCTTCGCAAGGAAGAAAATGATCCCACCTGAAAGGTGAATTCTGTCTAAACTAGTCAAATTAGAAATAGAGGAAGCTGCCATCTATAAAATCTATCAATTAAAGAGGCTGTCTTTGTTCAGACCCCCTGGACCCCACCTTTCCCCCCTTATCTCTCATAGGGAGAGGGAGAAAAGGATATATTTATAATGCTTGGCCCTCCTAAATTCCTCGATGACATTCCGTGCATATTTCACCATGTCTCGGACACTTTCCGACTTTGGGGGCTCACTCAGTTTTCGGATTTCCACCTTGGCTTTGTCCTGAAAGAAACATTTATGAATGCCATAAAGAGAATTAAATTGGCAGAGAAATCTTTCAAACACGAAGAATTAACACATCTTTGTATCTGAATTTGCAAGACATTAGATGTCCATGGGCACTAATGGAATAAGGGAGTAGGGGACAGTGGAAAGGATGCTGAATGAAAAGATGGAAGGCCTGGATCTAATCCCAGCTCTGCTGCATGGGACATTTCCTTTATTTCTCGGGGCCTGTTTTCTTATCTGTAACATGGGGGCTGATCTTATAAGTTACAGGGTTTTTTTCTTTTTAAATAAAACGGATTCCTGCCAGTTAGAAGAACGGATGAACAAACTGTGTGAGTGCACTGGAGTGTTGTTGCATCATAAGAAATGCATAATACAAAAAAATAACAGAAACTTGGGAAAAATCAAGTGAACTGATACATAATAAAATAAGGAGAACAATTTGTACAATGGCCACAACATAAAGGAGAAGGATCCTGAAGACATCAGAACTCTGATGCAGCAGGACCAAACATAACTTAGCAAAGAAGTGAAGTAGGTACTCTAGGCATGGAAGGAGGCATGCACCTTTAGATGTGGTCAATGTGTGGATTCTACTTAACTGTATTTTCTTCATTATGGGAGAGAAAACTATTGCAGGAAGCAGGGCAGGGAACTGGGTCAGTACTGGGCAATGCAAAAGCAAAAAAGACATCAATAAAACATTTATAAAATTTCTAAATCTTATGAATCTATAAAAGTTTAATGATAGAAAAGCATTTTCAAGTTTAAATACTGTGTGTTTCAGTGATTCTGAATCAGTCCAGGATGAACAGAAATTAGGTAGGAGACCTGAAAGAAACTTACTGCTTTTTACAATATCTGCTGGATTTTGTGGGAACCTTTGCCTAGGGCAAGGTACTCAGTATGTCTCTGCGGCCACAGAGGGAAGAAAAACAGGGCAGGGCTGGCATTAGTCAACAACAGGTTTGATGTGGGTGGTGCTATGGCAAATTCAATCTTTCTGGTCTCATGGCCTAAAAACTTCTCTGAACTGGTTTGTGAAGCTGCTGGAATTCTTCGTTTGTGGCTTTGCTCCCCTCCTCTTCTCCCATTTTTTCCCTCCTACTTCCAAAGGTACATTCCATTTTAAGAGATGAAAATCTGGTAATTCCTTTCCATCCCCAAATTCTCATAAAGAATTTCCCCTACACCCAGTACTGAGCTACCAGAAATAGGTCTGAGTAGAAGGAAAGCAGACCAGCAAATGTAGTTCCTAGGAATGTCTTGGCAAAGTTGGTGCCATCTATAAAATCAGAAGGTTCAACCTGATACCCGCTATGGCCCTGCCCAGCCCTCAGACTGGCTGATACATAAGACGCATCACAAAAGCCACTCTGGATCAGCTCACTGGTCTCTATCAAGCATACATGCAAGAAACAAAATAATGGAGTTAAATTAGTTTTCATAAAGAAAAAATAAAATACCCCCTTGACAAACTTCTCAAATTTTGATGGGGCACATGTATACTAGGACAGGATTACGTCCTAGCACTTAAAGGGACTTTCAGAGTTCATCTATCCCAACTCTCATCTTAGAGATGAATAAACAAGCTGAGGGACTTTTCAGGGACTTCTCCAAGATCACAAAGTTGTCTGGAGGCAGAAAGAAGAGAACAGAACCTGCACCTCCTAGGAATATGCGCTTTCCCCCCTCCATAGAGCTGCCGCGGTGACAGACCTCTAAGCTGTCACTTGTCTGAAAAGGGAGGAGGGAACAAGCATTTCTATGGCACCTGCTATGCGCCAACCACTATGCTATGTATTATTTACAAATACTGTCTCACTGGATTCTCACCACCATCCTGGGAGGTATGGGCTATTACGTTATCCCCATCTTACAGATGAGGAAACTGAGGCAGGCAGATTATGTGTCTTGCCCAGGGTGGCACATCCAGTAAGTATCTGAGACTAGACTTGAACTCAGGTCTTCCTGACTCCAGGTCCAGCACTCTATGCATGATGACAACACCTGCCTCTTAAAAGCTTTTTCCTGCAAAGGGATGGAAAGAGCACCTTCTTTTAAGATGAACATTACTGGGATCTGGGGAGTCAAATGTCAGTCTGGAAAGAGGAGGAGAAGGCTGCTTCTAGAAATGGATCTTGGGAAGTCCAGGGATGTCTGGGTGACAAGGCTGTCCATGCTACAGAGGCCTTACCTTTGCTTTGGTAGTACATTCCTTGCACTCGCATGTAAAGAAATAGGAGTCTTTTAATCGGTCATTTCGGTCCTCTGTAGGATACAGCAGGTCAATATAACTGGTAAAAACCTAAGGAGCAAAACAACAACAAAAAAAGGTGATTATAGTGTTCAGGAGACATAGCACAAAGCTCTCATCACAAGAGTTAGTCTGTTGTAGTGGACACAACTCTGGACTTGGTGCCCAGAAGATCTGGTTTCAAATTCTCCCACAGATATCAACTCTGCAAACCTGGGTAAGCACCTTCACTTTTCCAAATCTGTTTTCTCATCTATGAAATGCGGAGGTTGAATTCAATCACATCCCCAAGCCCTTCTCACTCTAAATCCATGATCCCGTCTGCTAAGATATTAATAATGGTCTAAAAATTCTCTCATAAACAAACCCTAAGACAATAACTTCCAGAATGGACTCAGTTGTAGCAGAGCACAGTGGGTGGCCAATGGACAAAAGTTCCCTTATATTGGCTTCTTCTCGTGTTGGGAAAATTCCCTGCTACCAGGCAGGGCAGAATGTCCCAACTCTGAGGGGGTTGCTGGTTCTCTTCTGGGGTCTCCTTCAAAAATGTTCCCCAGAAGGTCCCTGCCTCTCCTCACTCTAGAGAACCAACTGTGAATTTCCCCCAGCAGGGGTCCACCTATGACTCCCATAGAGAAGAAAGGACCCTTTGGTTTGGCAACTGCACACCATCCTTGGTTCTAGCTGCCCACATTTTCTAACTTTTTACACTTTTGTTGCATCAAATTGGATTTCTTGGATGCTTTTATTGTAGCCTCTCCCATATGGTGAAGAAATTGGTGGTGAAACATTTTCTCTTTCCTTCTAAGTCACACTCCAGTGGAGAAAGACCCTCAAAGTTGTAGCTTTTGCTGCCAACAGTTCTGTGTCCCAGCCTTAGGGAAGCACCAAGAATGAGAGGCATGGGAGATGCAGAACTATCGTCCTATACAGCTGGCTGCTTTTGACTTTGCCAGCTGTGCCCAGGAACTTGGGAAACTCTTACCTTTGGTGCCCATCAGGTCTGCTCTTGAGTTTTCTAGCATGTTCCTATCGCTAAGCCTCTGAGCATATGGAAGAGGCCAACATTTAAATATCCATTATCTATTCACTGGGACCAGCATTTGCTGATCATCCCACATAATCAGGCAAATGTCTGACTGAACAGATGGATCTCAAATAGCCTTTTAAGTGCCAATAACATTGGGTTCCAACACATAGATATGGGAAACAAACTTGGAGGGGGCACCTCTGTTCTTAATTCTAGCACCCAAAACTCAAGGACCTAGAAAAACCAAACACTAGCTATTTATGACACACTACTCAATGGACCCCTTCCCTTTTCAGGGCTGGAATCAGGAGAAAAAAAATGCCTTTCTACTTTGTTTAGTAGGATCACTACATAATTTTTCAAAAACCTGAGTAAGGGAAAAGAAAGCATAAAGAAGGACAGAACAAGCCTTTCAAATATTCTTCTTCTGTACCCCCCAACCTGTGCAATACTCAAACTAGCCCAGAAGATGGCGACAAAGTCCAGCAGACTGTCCCTGCTCATCTCAGCCAGTCACTGCAATAGCTCATCTTTTTAGTCTGTCCCCAAATGAGCATTTCTGTCTTAAATGACTTAATTATTCCGACTAATTGGGATTTTTTTTTTAAACAAAGAGGCACTAGGGTAGATTTTATATGACAGATATTCAGGAACCTAGACAGCTCTGCCAAGTAGAGGGCATATTTCTCATATAGTAAGAAGGTACAAAGCCCTACCTAGCTAATAGCTTGGTTTTTTCTGAGAAATCTGTGTATTTCAAGGCCCTAACAGATCCCTCTAAAATACCCAGATTGAAATTTACATTAGAAATCATCAAACTGATATTTGATTTAGACTACAGAATTGTAACAACTGATGCTCCCTCTAGTAACTCCAAGGTAAGGATACTTTGTTTTTAACCAAAGACCTTACCAAAGCAATTTAAACTATTTCACAATAAAGCCACTTGGCAGGTGAGCAGAATCTAATAGCACAGGACCGTTCGTGTTAACTCTGGCAGCACCCAGTCAATACTCTATGATGACATTATAGAAGGTATAGAAGTATAGGTATATAAGAAGGTATAAGTATAGAAGGGGAGTGAGAGGAAGCATCCATTCACCAAGAGAGCAGCACCTCTATATCAGGACAACCCAAGAGAACTTAAGCTCCTTCAGGGCAGCGGCCATTTCATTCTTGCCCTGTATCTTCATCTACCCATGTCCAGCATACAATAAGTGCTCAATGAATGCTTTCTGATTAAGTGACTGACCCACACAATCCTTTGAGTGAAGCCACCTTCTTTTCTATGTAGATAAACTGCTCGCTCCGTTTTTCACAAAAGCCAAATATTTGACTGTCCATCTTAATCAGATTTTAAAAAAAAAAAAGCAACCACAGTCTTTGAAGCATCAAAATAATTTCTGTCGACCACCAAGGGCAAGTTAGTGGAGAGTATGAGCTAGAGCACACTGCCAATGATCATTTCCATGTAAAAATTAAACAAGGAATTTCAGCCAGGACATGTGTGATTTGAAAAGAAGGCAGGCTGGTCACTTACATATGCTCATGTATGGAGTAACAAATGAATGGTCTGAGTGTTGCCCACCTAATGTCAAGAAGCCTATGGGGAAGGCATAGAAGGAAGCTCTAACCCAGGAATTACAAACACAGGGGGGAAAAAAATCAGAGGAGGAACAGGTGTGAGGGCCTGGGGGTCTGTACAGAACGCGGACCCAGCGAAGTAGGATACAAAAATAAAACACAACCACCACAAAAAGAACCCTTAAGTGCAGAGGGATATGGAGGCAAGATGGCCTCAGTATTAATGTGGCTGTTTCCTATACTAGTCAGGGTAGACCCTAATTCCAAGGCTACCTACCAAACTGGAGGTAAGAAAGGAGAGAGTTCCAAGTTATAGCCTGCATAATCCACAAGCCAGATAAATACTCCCATGAAGAAACCGTCCCATTTAGTGAGTGGAATTTCTGGCCATTATTTCCAGTTCTGCTCACTTCACTCTTCTGCTGACCCTGCACTGATTGTCCCCCATAGGTCAGCTGACCAGAAAGGCTGGCTGACATTCATACTGCGGTCCACTCTGGCCCGTGCTCACACTTACCTCATCTCCAGGGTTTATTTCCTGTACAGCTCTCACTTCGGCCAGGGTCCCCTTATAGGTGACAATCACATTGGGACAACAACTGTGGTTCATCAGTGCGACGCTATTGTCAATGGAGGAAAAACAAACCATTTATCTCAAGGTGATTGGCAGGAAGTTAAGCGCCACTCAGCAGGACAGAAACTTTTAAAGAAAGACTGTTACTTCACAATACTCATCTTTTAAGCTAATAATTAACAATTTCACTCACTCTAAAGGAAGCATAATCCTACGGAGGGATTATAACCTTTAACAGCACTGAAAGCAGAATTACTTTGTGGTAAATATGAAAATAAGGTTAAAAAAAAAAGCCAAGCCAGAAGAATGGAAAAGACACTGACAAAATAAAAGGAGAAATGAATGAGTATAATAGGACCAAGAATTCCAACTAGGAGCTTCAAAAGAGGGACTGAAAAAGTTTTATGATACTTTATGTCCTGAAATTATTTTAAATAGAATTGTTACTAAACAAGTTTAGTTGTTTCTATTGGTGCTTAATACTGATTTCTAATAAGATTAATTTTAAATGTGGGTCCCCCCAAAATGTAAATTTCCTTCCCTAAGATGCATGATTTAAAGAGCATCATCTATCTAAGCATGTACTCTATAATAAACTCTGTAATAAATAAGCATAGGCCACTTATTGGTCATTTTCCAAACCACTTTTTCATTAACAGACCAATTCCAAAGCCAGCTTTGGAATTTCAGATTCTGAAAAGCCCCCATTCTCTGCAATGCCTGGCTCCCTACGCTGCTCTGCTTAGGACTGACTCCTTGGCTGATCTTGACTGAGCCAATTCATCTGAGCCTCTCTGCGCCTCAATTTCCTCATCTGGAAAATTGGGACAGGGCTGCCCCTGCTGTTCTCACTCTGCTTCTCAGGACTGGTGGGAAGGACAGACACAGGTTCGTGTGTGTGAGGGGCTTTGAGCTTCTTCTGATTGTATCAAGGTCAAAGTTCTAAGAACAAAAATTTCTAAACTACAGGGGAAAAAATGCTTGATCTCTGAAAATGCTACCTTTGAAATCCCAAGGCCGACAGGAATTTCAACCCAGAGGACTTTTTTTCCCCCCAATTAAAATTGTCTGAAAACTGGGGCTCATCCTCAGACAAGCTCTTACATCTATAAATGTTATTGTTACAGTGCCTGATATTATAAATTCCTTACCCTTTGATTACTAAAAAAAAAAAAAAAAACCTTTCTTCCATTTGCACCAAGAATACAGAATGACAGTACTGACTCAGGTCAGTTTGCTCCTTGAGGTCTGGGGGAGAGCCAGCAATGTCCACTCCTGGGCACAGAGGAGAGAACAACTACTTTCTTCTTGCCTTCCTAAGTTCACTGCCACCAGACTTGGAAAAAGGGAGAAACCGGCTATGTGGCACTCTGCTGAGCTCAGCTTTATTGGAACGTGGTGAGGAGGGGTTCAGTGTTCCCCACTCCAAACTCAAGACTGAGAGACCGGTGGCTTGACTTATCATACATAAAAGAAAATCAGCCTCTTAAGTATAATGAACGCCCAGGCTTAAATACATTACATTAATAATGCCAAAATATACTACCGTAGCTCTCTTCCAGGAAATAGAGTGTCTAGTTTTTTATGGTTTTCTTTGCGGGGGAGCCTAGAAATGTGATTTTATTAACTTAGGGAGCTCCTTTGAGATACCTCCCCTAATAACACTGATTGGTACCTGCAATATCAGACAGTAGCCCCAAGAAGTTACATGATCTGCCCAGAGTCACACAGCCTGTATCAGAGGTGGGGCTTCTTGCTCTGATGCCAACTATCTATCTATACCATCTACCCCACTACAGTGCCTCATACCTAGCTCCTTAGAAAACAAACAAAAAAAAACCATATATTTTTTAGGCATTCACAACTTCAGAAACAGTAATGTTTTAAAATAAAAGAAAAAATCTAAACCTTAAAAGTAATTTAAAAAATCCTAAAACTGTTTGTTTTTATGGTGCCATAATTATTTTTAGTAGCTGTTCAAGAGTACTGAAAAAGCTCCCTTGCTCA
Organism: Pseudocheirus occidentalis; assembly: GCA_028646575.1. Taxonomy (NCBI): domain Eukaryota; kingdom Metazoa; phylum Chordata; class Mammalia; order Diprotodontia; family Pseudocheiridae; genus Pseudocheirus; species Pseudocheirus occidentalis. The sequence continues at coordinate 98,089,488 of CM053593.1, read as the reverse complement.
AAATGCCCTAATGGCTCCCTATTGTCTCTCAGATCAAATGGTCCATTTAACATTTGAGGTCCTTTCCAGTCCAGCTCCAGCCTTCCTTTCTAGGCTTCTCATATCTAACATGAGAGGTAGAGACAGAGAAGACAGGGCACTATGCTTGAAGTCAGAAAAACCTAGGTTCAAATCCTACCTCAGATACTGAGGTACTTCCAGGACTCTATTAAGTTAAGACACCTAACTTGCATCTCAAGCTCAACTGGCCCACTGGCTGCTTCTTGTACATAACATTTAACCTCCAGGCTTGGAATGGACTTCTCACTCACCTCTGCCTCTCAGAATCCTTGCTCACATCAAAACTCAGACAAAATGCTACCTTTCATGAGATAACATTGGGTACCTACACAAGATCTTTCAAGTTGTTGGCTCTCCCTCCCTCTCAAATGAACTCTGGATTTACTTTTGATTAATGAATCAATCACCAAGCATTTATTAAGCTCTTATAACATTCCAGGCATTGTGCTAAGGGTTAGGAATACAAAAACAGAAACAAATCAGCTCACATCACCAAGGTGCTTACATTCAATGCTGGAAGACAGTATTTACATATATAAGTATATACAAAACAAACACTTTATAGATATACATATACATAATGTATGTATGTATGTGTGCACACATGTGTACACACGCATGCACGCATGCACATATGCACACACACGCACACACACTCTATTTCTTTATATCTGCATGTGTGTCCTCCATCCATCCCATCCCTAACAGAAGATGATTGAGGGTAAGGCCCTTTTTGGTCTTGTCTCTGAGTTGCCAGTAACTAGGCACAATGAGTAGTTATTTAATACATGGATGCTGATTGATAAATGTCTGCTTTGGTCCCTAAATTACTGGCCTCAAAAGAATTCACTTTAGAGCTAGATTTGTTTTCAATGAGACCTCTACAGGGAGACTCTCCAATTTCCTCCCTCTCCCTGAAAGAAAATGTCATGAAGTCACTCCTGCATGGCTATCAGAATCCAAACTGTGGATAAGAAGTCCGTGTGATCCTCCAGTGCTATTATTAATGAATAAACCTTCTAGTTATTCTAGAAGAAGCACGGTCACTGCTGCTCACCCAACACAACGCGATATATTAATTTATCGGTGACTTCTCATGTTCTGATACGTGGGTTACACAGCAAATTGGCAAAGTCACAAAAATACAAGAAACAAACAGACACAGGAGATGAAAGCCTGAACCATGATCAAAGACCGGGGTATATGCCTGCATGTGTCCATTCAAATACGGAGCACCTCACTTCTTTTGTAGGTAAATCTTATTAAATTCATATGATACTAAGTTGTATTTTGAGTTAATTTGGATACGGACTACATTGACTGGTCCTTTGTACCACCTCTGAAAAAGGGGACGTTGAAAGGTCATTTGTATTTGTCCAAACACAAATACTGGGAAGATCATATAAACTATTTATGAAAACAAACTGTTTTTAAAGCATTCATTTTCATCAAATAAGAAGCCTGCTAATAACAAATCATTATTATGTCTAGTAATATCAAGTGATCAAATGAAATAACATACAGAAAGCAATTTGTAAACCTTAACACACTCTACAAATACTAGCTATATAGTTATATGTATATTATAGCAGGTTCTTTAAGGATAATAACTGTAAAATGCTTAGTTTAGTTGCTGGCGCATAGTAGGTACTTAACAAAATATCTATTGCTTCCCCCTTTCCTTTCCTACTCAGAAATATTTTGCTAACCTCATTTGAAACACTATCTCTTCAAAAGGGGGGGGGGTTTGAAAGAAATTATATTTCTTATAAGTTTCTCTAATTCACTACTTTATCTGGGCCTCCCCCCCAGTCCAGTCTGAATAAGTGAGGTTTTTCTGTGTCTCATGCTGTGCTTTTTCCATATTCACAGTGATCAAAAGTTAAGTAAGATGAAACAAGAGCCAATATTTCTCCTAAGCAAAGCTACAGAAATGTCTTGGTTTGCAATTAATTGTTAAAACTGAAGATTACTTGAACTGAAGATTATGTAGAAAGCAAATTTCTCAGTAGGGCATGGAACTATTCCTCCTATGAACACTATAAAGACTTCTTTAATAACAGTTCTCTAGCTGGCAGGATTTAACAAGCAACTGCTCCGATAACTACTACCTTCAAATCCTTAAGTGCAGGGGAAATATTTTGAAACCTGGCAGAATTAAAAAGGTGCCTTAATTTACTTGGAGTTTTATGTCTGCCACATGCAGACACTAAGTATATTATTAAAAAAAAAAATCAAAAAATTCAAATTCATGTTAAGCTAGAAAAAATTAAAGAAATGAAGGAAAACCCGGCCTACTCTGGAAATATTGCTGATCCCAAATGCGAAAGTTCTTCATCTTCAATTGTGAAGCCATTGCAATTAACCTACAAAAAGAAAGAGGGAGAAAGAAACAAATGAACAAACTAACCAGCCAGAATTCCTTGGGGGTACAAACCATGTCTTTCTCTTTGACTTCTGTCTGTCACTTTTCATTTCTGTCCAATGCTCCTTCCACAACACGAATGCACATCCTTTCTTTAATACGACGGTGTTGCTGCTGAACCTCATCAACAGAACGTGTGCTTAGAGTTCTTTTACAAATAAGGGGAAGACAGAGGAGGAGAAGCACTTTTCTACCTCTGTAAATTCTTTAGTCTTAGAACTTTGTTACATAAAAAAAAAAATGTTTATAATCAGTGGACCACTAGCTAAGGCTTGGAAATATTTTGGTTCTATAGACAAAGAGATCAGTGTCTGGATGGTACTTCTTGATCTTACCGCTCAACATAGGGTGGGTGTGGGCCATTAAGAGATGAAGAGATTTGTTTCTGACTATTTTGACCTTGCCCTCTTCCTCAATGACTATGGTCTACCAGACTGGGCCATTTCTAGGCTGGAAATTTAAAAAAAAGAATCATGAAATTCACAACAGGATGACTTGCTTCTGAAATCCTGTACTACAATTCATGATGCCCATGACTTAGCACCACCACTGTTAACTTCCAAAGCAGCAAGAATGAGAAGAGGCTCATGCATTCATCCACTTGAGTCCTCTCCCCAGCACTTAAAGCCCTTCACAATCTAACTCCAGTGTGTCTTCACAGGCTGATTAGACATTACTCCACCTCTTAGGCTCCATGATCCAGTTGAACTGGCTGTTCACTATTTCCCATACCTGACGTTCCCTCCCTCCTTTGGGACTTTGCATGGGTTACCCCCCCCAACTCTGAATGTCATCTCTGCTTACCCTGCCTCTTGGTATTCTCAGATGCTTCCTGGCTCAGTTCTGATGTCACCTCCCTCAAGGGTCCTCTCCTCTAATTTCTTAAACCACCTCTGTCCTTAACCACCTGCCCCCCTCCATCACTTCCTTTTTGTACACCTTGCCAATGAACATATCTGTGAATACACTGTACGCCCAAGCAGAACGTAAGCTCACTGAGGGCAAAGAGAGTCTTTCATTTTTGTATAGACGTACACAGAGCCTCAAACAAAACAGGTGTTTAATAAATGCTTACAGATTGATTAAATCACCTCCTATATGCATAGTACTTTTTTTTAGATAACTGTAAATATAAATGAGCCGTGGATGTCTATGGATACCAAACATTCTGCCACGACTGTCAAAATAAATAGCTTCACTTAGTCTGGGCACAAATAGCTATTAGGTTTTACCGGGGTACATACACCACAATTCCTTGGGTAACAGATTGATGCTATATTGTAATGAAAAGAAAAAGTGCTCCATGGTAAGCCACGAGGCCTGGATGCTAGTGACCAAATGGAATTCATTTGTTTATTCAATAAACATTTGTTAAAAGCCTACTCTTAAGGCAGTTGGATAGCGCATGAGCCTGGAGTTAGGCAGATATGAGTTCAAATCCAGCCTCAGTCACTTACTAGTTATGTGACCCTGGGCAAGTCACTGAATCTGTTAACCTGTTTCCTCATCTGTCAAATGAAGATAACGGCATCTACCTCCCCAAACTGTTGTGAGGATTAAGGGAGATAATCACTGTAACGTGCTTAGCACAGTGCTTGGCACAGAGGAGACACTACATAAACATTAGTCATTGTTATTGTTACTCTATCAGCTTACTTTCTAGCCCACAGCCTATGCCCTGTCTGTGGTAGATATTCAATATTACACTGGGGTGGCTGGGTGGTGCAGTACATAGAGCACCAGCCTTAGAATCAAGAGGACCCGAGTTCAAGTGTGACCTCAGACACTAGCTGCGTGACCCTGGGCAAGTCATTTAATCCCCACTGCCTCAAAAAAAAAATTGGGTATACATCATAAAATCATAATTTTGGGGCTGAGAAAGACCTCAGAGGCCATCTGGTTTAAACCCATCACTTTTTAGATGAGGACACTGAAGCCCAGGCAGGTGAGATTACTTGCCCAATGTTATATATCTAAGGAACTACGGTAGGGTTGGAATCCAGTTGCTCTGACTCCAAATCTGGCACTCTCACTAATAATATATCATACTACCCTTCAGATGACTAAACGAGCAACCCAATGAAATTGCTATTTGACCTTAGGCTACTCATCTAACTTCTCTCTGCCTCTCAACTTCCCTATTTGTACAAGGAGGGGGTCAGACTTAGACAACCTTGGAGATCTTTCCCAGCTTTAATACTCTATGTACCTATCATTCTATAACTCCACCTCTAGTCCTTTCCCTATTATAGGAGATACAAAGGCCAGGATTTTTTTCATGATGGCAAGATTCTGTAAGTTTCTTTCTGGGAGGTCCTGATGGATTTTCAAGCTCCAATGCTACAGCAATTTACTTGGCAGTTCCCCTCCCCTATTGAAATAGCCAAGCAGAAGGAAATCATATCAAACATATCAAATTAGAAGCACTAGGCATAATTCTTTTTTCCCCACCTAAGTCAAATCAGGCACGCACGCCTTTGCTAAAGTTATTCTCATAATTAGCATTTAGACTAGATGTAGGTTGTGCACCAAAAATATATTTCCCAGCCATGTGTATATTCACAGTGATTAAAACACACCTCAGTCCCAAGGAAGGAGTGTGGACATGTCCCGCTGCCAGCCGCAGCTCTGCCAGCAGCAAGCTCACTCACCAACACCCTCTTCACACACTTACAGAAAGGAAAGAATTGAGAAGTTGGGATAGAACAAAAATGGGTCACTCAGAGGCATCATCAGAGACAGATGGCATTTACCTTTTTTCTTTTTTTAAAGGATTTTCTTTTGAGATTTTTGAGGGCTCCCTCCTTTTCTTTCCTTTAAATCACAGACAGGAAGAGTATACTGAGCTCTATATCGGCAGCAGCAAAACTTTTTTTAATCAGGACAAAATACAAATTTTGTATCACAGAAAAAATTTTTTTTTCCATTTAAAAATGGCCATAAAATTCCACTTCACCTGCCTATGCTGCTTGAGGCAGGACTGTGTTTTTCAACTGCTCTTGAAAGAATCACATAGCTTTTTCCTTCAAACAAGAGACTGGAGACTCGGGTCCTGACCTGCCATTCACTCTGGCCTCATCTCTTCCCTGAGTCTGCACCACATCTACTACTTACTACCCACTGGACTCAAACTAGTGATCCTACCATGGCCTCGGTTTCCTAATCTGTAAAACAAAGGGGCTGAACTTAGGAGACTTTTGAGATTCCTTTTTAGCTCCAAATCCATGATTCTATGCTCTTCGGTCCTAAAATTCAATACAAACTCATAGGATTACAGATTCGGGGCTGGAAGGAACCTTAGAGGGCCTCTACTCCAATTTTCCAGATTAGGAAAAGAGGTCCAAAGAAATTAAGTGACTCACCCAAGGTCACACAGGGTAGTTAAGTGTCAGAGGCAAGATTCAAACCCAAATCCTGTCTAAAATTGAACTCATTCTGTGCTCCACCATGCCCATCCCCCAACATCCTTCTGTTGAGGGCATCACGATCTCAAGACACTTGGGATCTGAACCCTGGAGTCTCACTATCCACATCCAATCAGCTGCCAACTCCCTTTGATTCTTCTTTGCATCTCTCTCCTCCATCACCTTCTCTCCACTCAAAAGACTCATCACCATTTACCTGGACTACTGTAGTAGCCCCTTTTATTTCTTTTTTGGTATTTTAAAAATAAATTTTATTGATCTCTTTTGTCTTATTATGTTGTCTAAATCCCCCCTAGCATCTCTCTCCCTTCTCCCTCCCAAAGAGTTGTTCCATATAATAAAGAATATTTTTAATGGAAAAAGAGAGGAACAGAAAAAAAATCAACAAAACTAATTAAGACAATTAAAAATTCTGAAAACACATGCAATGTTTCACCCCTAGGGACCTGGGACTCAGCAAAGGGGGAGGGGACGTGTCTCCTCATCTCTCCTTAGGGCCCAGCCTCGGCTGGCTTTGGGGTTTTTTGGAACTCTGCAAAGTTCCCTTTCAGTCATTCGGAGGTGGCGGCTCTTCTATCCACATTGCTGTAGTTACTCTGTAGGTTATATTTTTGGCTTCCCACCTATTCATGCAAGAGCCAGCTGGGGGCACAGTGAATATACTGACAGACCTGCAGTCAGGAAGACCCAAGGTCAAACTCGGGCCTGGACACTTACTAGCGGTGTGACCATGGAAAAGTCATTTAACCTCTCTATGCCTCAGTCTCCTCAGCTGTAAAGCAGAAGAAATAACAGCATCTCCCTGTTATTGTGAGGATCAAATGAGGTAATATTTATGAAGTGTTCTATAAACATGTAGATGCTATATAAATGCTATTATTAAGTCTTTCCATACTCCTCTGTATTTCATGCCCATCATCTCTTATAGAACTATAATACAGAACATTATATTCACATACATCAACTTGTTCACTTATTCCCCCAACTGATGGGCATTTACTTTGTTTCCAATTCTTTGTTACCCGAGAAAGTGTTACTATAAATAATTTGGCATACAAGGCTCTTTTTTCTTATTAATTACCTCCTTGGGGTATATGCCTAGCAGTGTATTCTCTGGGTTAAAGGGTATGGTCATTTTAATCACTTTATTTGCATAATTCTAAATTGCTTTCCAGAATGGTTATACCAATTTACCGAAGTACCAACAATGCATTAATGTTCCTTTCTTTCCATAACCCCTCAAACACCGACTATTCCAATCTTTTGTCATCTTTGCCAATTTGCTGGGTGTAAGGTAAAACCTCAGGGTTGTTTTCATTTGCATATTTCTTATTATCAGTTACTTGGAGCATTCTTTCATATGGTTATTAACAGTCTGCAATTCTACTTTTGAGAAATGCTTATCTCCTCTGACCATTTATCTACTGGGAAATGTAATAGCTTCTTAATTGGTCTCTTTGCATCCACTCTCTTATCAGCTGCCAAAATAATCTTCCTAATGATTCTGACCATGTCCCCCTCATGCTCAAAAAACTTCCATGACTCCTGGATGCCCCTAGGCTCAGGCTTAGCCAGACAAGACAAGACCCTCCTCAATCTACTTTTCCAGTCTTATTTCACTTTCTCTGGTTTCATACACTTTGTGTTCCTGCCAAACTGGACCACTGGCTGTTACCCAAACTTGGCAAGTTATCCTCATCCTCATGCAGTCTCACTGGCCATCTGCCATGGTGGAATGCTCTAACCTTCACCCATCAAAATTCTTCTCCCTTGAGGCTTCATCCAGGTACTCCCTCTTCCAAGAAGCCTTCCCCTGGTTCCCTTTAGATGAGAGTATTCTCACCCTCAAAATTTCCAAATTATTTTGTCTGGCTCTCTCCTTTGTCCCCATCACATTCTACCTTATCTGTGTACAGCCTCCTCTCTGGCAGAACCTAAGTTACTAGAAGGGAGGAACTGTGTAATTTTTTAACTATGTATCTCAGCACCTAGAAAAGCGCCATCACAGGGGAGCAAAAGTTTAGTTCAACAAACATTTATTCGTTAGCTAGCTGTATAACTTGGGGCAAGCAACTTTGTTCCCTGGGCCTCAGTTTCCTTCTCTGTAAAATGGAAGGAAAAGACTACATGGTCTAGTCCCTTTTAGCTTTAAAATGCTATCACTCCACAAATTTCTGTTGTGACCCAATTCACTCTCTCATGAGCCTCAGAACGATCTGCTCCATAAATTCAAAGTATAATACCACGAGGCCTTTTCATTATGGGTACTCTAACAATATTTTACCATATCTTCAGCCTCTCTCCTCTCTCTTCTGTGGAAACCAAAACCATCCCACATTAGTCTATGTACCATCTCTCTTTATGTCACTGAAGACTGAGGTGGAACTCCCTTCATCCTTTCCGTCCCTGGTCTAGAAGGGCTCAATTCCTTAGTCTTTACTCCATATACTTATTTTCAACCCTCTTTTAGTTCCAGCCTTTGTTCCTTTTAGATTTTGATAATCTAGGATCCTTTTCCCTCAAGCCAAGAGAAGTGGGACATAATTCCCCCAGGTCATCATTCTCATCTCCTTGACATGTACTTCCTATGATAAATAAAGCACCCTTTAGGCAATCAGGGTAGGCATTACCACCTAATCACATCTTTTCTTTTAAAATACTCGGGCAATTATCAAGTATTTATTAGGCACCTACTATATACCAGGTGCTGGGCAAGACATTGGAGATAAAAAAATAAATGAACAGTTCCTGTCCTCAATATCAACAGGAAGAAAGGGGGGAAATGTTCCCACAAAATAAAAGTTTTAAATTGTCTCTGACTTGCATTCACCACCCCAACTTGCCCAAACCCACAAGAAATGAATGGGTTGTCACTAGTTTTTTGTATACAATGTCTTCTCTTTCCTATTAGATGATACGGCCCTTGAGGGCAGGGGTTGTGTCTTATTTTATAGTCTTGAGCACAGTGTCTTGCACCGGAAGGTGCTTGATGCTTGTTGAGCTGAATAACAACAATGAATTTTATACAAAATGCTGTCTCAACTGTTTTAGAATTTATACTATGCCTTCCCCTCACTCCCAAGGTCAAATCATGCCTAGATTATGTATTTCCACGTTTTTTTTCCACTAGATTCATCAAAGGCAGAGCCTGGTCAGTGTCACACAAAAAGGTAGTGACAAAATGAACATAAGTACCCACTAAGAGACTACATCCTGTCTATGCTGGTCTCATTTGCAAAAACACACTGCGTGTGGTAGTGGTGGAGGGAGGGAAGAAGTTGGAGAGAACAAGGCCTGAATGAGACTGTTTAAACCTTCTTACCTGTGCAAAAAGCGTGACCAGGCTAGCACTGTCCGGGTAGTCTACGTGCTTGGAATAAAAGTGATGAAGAGCAGCAATGTCACTCTGGATCAATTCTCTCTTCTCATTGTCCAATTTATCCAGATCTACGTACAAAAAAATAACCTCACATGTCACCTGATTTGATAATTGAAGACCTTGAGATTCAGGCACTGGCTTTCCCTTATTGCTGTCAATGGCAAACAGAAGAGAACTCAAGAACACGATTCTCAGGGAACAGCCCTCCTGACCAGTTACTCTTCTCCCTTCTTGCTCAATTTCAGGTTCCCTTTAGGCCAAAAGGACTATTATCTTTCAGAAATAGAAAGAGGTTTATTACTTCCATCTCCTAACCTGAAGCTACATGTGTCCTGCAGGAACTCACAGTCTCATGGGGGAGACAACATGCAGACAACTAGGTACAAACTCTTAGAGACAGCATTAAACTGGAAACACTCATCACAGGGAAGGCACTTGGATTAAAAGAGCCCCTCCCCAGCAAGGAAGGTCTCTCCAAAGACCCCTAGAGTCATACAATGAGAGGCCCTTAAACTAAGAACTGGAGGGGGCCTCTTAATACTTAACAAAGTCATTAAACCCAAGCTCCTCATTTTGCAGGTGAGGAACTAGGGCTGCCAAAGGTTAGGTGATTAGCCCAGGGTCACAGAGCCAGTTAGAGTCTGGGTCTGGGGAAGAATTCATTTCTAGCTAGGCTTTCCTGACCGTAGGTCTAATGTTCAATCCATGGTAGCACCCTGCCTTTCATCAACCTGGCCAACATTAAGAAACTACAAAATGACTCCCTGATGAAACCTTCTTTGGAAGATACTAACAACTTAATTTTACAGTGCTAGTACTGCAGTAAAGTCCAAAAACTATTCTGCCTGCCAGGAAAGCTGACATATGACAGAATCAGTGTTGTATCATCAATTGTATGAGCTACCTCTCCTCCTTTTCTACTTCTTAATAATCCTATTTACTATGGAGAAAGGTTAACTGGAAGTTATTAAAAACAAGCAAGCAAAAAGCATGCAAGAAAAATCAGGCCCCTCTCCTATTGGTCTGCCATTACATTCATGGATACTGGGGTTTCTAGTTTGGAAAAACTTAAGGTATTAGGACTTACGTGACTCAAACTCCTTTACAGCCAACAATTTCTCTGATGGTGTTCTTTCATGGTGTGTTTTCTAGTTAATTGGGAAAGAAAGTACACAGGTTCAGCTTCTGCCCTAAGTGCGAGATCACTGCTAAAACTTTAAAATCAATAGTCAAGACTTATGCTTCTAAATCATCCCTCCTTCCCCCACTGCATGCTTTCAAATGAGATCGCTGTACAGTTAGTTTTGTTTAGCTGTTTTATATTGTTGCAAGAGACCTCTGAAGGAGTGGCTGTTGGGATGGGGGGGAGGAAATGATCTGCAAATGTAATGTGAAAAAACAAACACAAAATAAAAATAAAAGCCACATCAATAAAACTTTAAAAAAAAAAAGTTTTATACAAAAAGAGTTTTATCTAATGAGATCAACATTAAGCCTAAACATAGTATTCTAAAAAGTTACTTGGTTTATGCTTTCCCCCTCTTTTGTCCCATTCCTTTGGTGCTCACTAAGTGCTGACATCAAAGAAGTCTCAACTAAAGAAGGGAAAGATGAAAGGGAAACATGTGATGTTACTTTCTGAAGGACAGTAGGAAACCAGCACTTCGCATAGCACCTCGATTTTAGGAAGTATTTAAGAAATGCTGCCCTGATGCTGCCTTGATTTGACTTTTGGTCACCCAATTAACCATCAAAAGATCATAGATTTAAAAGGAACCTTAAAGGTCAATCAAAGTCCAACTTTCTCATTTTACAGAGGGGTAACTGAGGCACAGAGTGACTTCCCAGGGTTGTATAGTTACTGTGTGGGGTGGGATTTGAACCCAGGTTTTCCTGACTCCAAGTCTAGTACTATATCTACTCATACCTCTCTAGCCACTTACTTTTTCCATTGCCCTGACACACACACAGTTCCTTTCACCCACTGATCAACTGAGAATGCTGCCTAAAGTAAATTCAGATTTCATATTCAAACAGAAACTTTTCTTATATGCAAAATAAAAATAGCTAATAATGGCTGACATTTACATAGTGCTTAAAGGTTTGCAAAAACTGCATAAACTATCTCATTTCATCTGCAAAATTTCAGGAAATAAAAATGTCTAGTATTAACAAAAGTACTTAATAAAAGTATTCAGTACATAGTAGGTGTAATATAAACGCTTATTCCCTTCTTCTTTGCTTCTCCTGTTGTAATCCCAATTTCACAGCTGGGAAAACTGAAGCAAACTGAGGTTAAGTGACTCTGAGTGTCTGAGGCTGCATTTGAATTCCAGTTCTCTTCACTCTAGGGTGAGTGTTGTCTCCACTGCACCAGTCAGGCACCTACTGCATCCACAAGCCCAGCGGCTGTGCCTTCCACCTCTTTTGTCTCACCCCCAGAGTGCCTGCTATAATGCCTGGTAAGGCTTTAAGTGTATCAATGACTTTCTTCTAAACACTTGGAGAGGACTAACAGATGCTAAGTGGGTTAGGAGGTGGGGAACACGAATAAATAATAATGTTTCCAAGAATTCAAAAGTACAGCTCAACAGCTAACCCAAATCTCCTTCTTGGCCTTCCTGGCTATTCATCCAATTCAAGGCTGAAAGTAGTTCAACAGAAAAGCACAGCAAATATGTAGCTTAAACATTTAGCTTCAATAGCCCTATCCGACCCCACCCCACCTCACCTCCATCCACCAATGTACAACTGGAATACTGAAGGCCTGCATGGATTTTGTGATCCTTAAGTTGAAGACTTTTGGCAGATTTGAGCTGAGTAACTTTCATTTTAAACATATGGTATTTTTATTAGTATTGCAAATATATCTGACATAAACTTACAAAATGGCATACCAACTACTGACCAAGCACTATATAATAGTTTTTAATTGTAACAAATTGTTCACTTGTTAAAAACTTCTAGAAGACTGTTATTATCATATGCACCTGAGCTTACAAACAATAACAGCAATAAAATCAGCAGGTGAGCTAATTAAGAGAGCATAAAGACCATAATCTGCTTTCCCTAAGAGGACCTGACCACAGCCACCCAAGAAGGGAAAGTCTGAATTCTTTCTTTCTTATATAATACAAAACAATCTTATTAATAATATATAATCTTAAATATGTGTGCATTATAATATTATGTATAACACAGCATTATATTTAAGATAATACATAAATATAGGTAATATGGATCATATAGAGATGTCTCTCGGTATACACACACACACACACACACACACACACACACACACACACACACACACATATTTTTTTTTAAAGGGACTTTGAGGGAAAGCAATTCCATTATTGCCTTTTCCTTTTAAGCTCTCTGGCCGTCAGAAAGTTCTTCCTCTTAGCTAACATCTTATTACTAGAGTGTAAGCTCATTTTCTCCTTTTCCTATCCTTGGTGAAAAATAAATTCTACCTTTCAACAGGATCTGTGCATATTCTTAAACACTGTTATTAAGCCTTCTTCCTAGCACCCATTAGCCTCCCTTTTTTCCAGCATAAAAAAACAACAACAACAACAACCAATTCCATTTTTTCAACCCTAACCCTGTTATTTCCCGTAAGCCAGTGGAGCCCAGAAGAGGACAGGGCACTCCAGTAAGTCTCTGACCATACTGAATAGAGGAGAATTCACAGAAAGATCATCTCAGAGTTCCAAAATGCTACAGTCCTATTTACACCCTTCATATCATATTTGAGCTGTGGACATGTGCTAATCCTTGTGAATAAATCTGGCTTAGTTGAAAAATAGAAAAATGAGATGGGGAAAGGGGGAGAAGAGGGGTGGTGAGGGGGTGGATGAAATTTCACCTTTACAAAGATTTACAGTAGAATGTCCCTGCCAACAACCTCACCCTAACCAGAAGAGCCTTCAAAGTATTTCTGGTATGCTCCGCCTACCCCACTCCATTGCAATATAAGGACAAGTCATTTGGCCCTTTCCTAAGCAGGACTCATTTTGTCATTCTGAGATCAGATGCTCATGATGGACCTAACAAGCTGGGGAGGGCAGAGCAAGAGTGAGGGGGGTGGCTGGTCAGTCACTGTGCACAGGTAGTCAACTTCAGGTACATTAGGAATCTCGAAACAAGCAGCAGCCTTGCATTGCACCCTACCATAAGCACATATGGCTTTTGTCTCCTCATTCTCTTTTCTTCTTTCTCTTTCCTCATACAGTACTGGGACTGAAGTCAGGGAGACCTGAGTTCAAATTTACCTCACAAACGTACTAGCTGTGTGACCTTGGGCAAGTCACTTAACCCCAAATGCCCTGCCTTCCCCCCTCCAAAAACCAAAAAAATACCCCAAAACAAACAAAACCTATAACTTTCTGTCAGGAACAAGAATGCTGAGATGATTTAGTCTCTGCATCCTCTAAATAACTAATAATATGAGAAAAGCAAATCAAAACAATCCCTTTCACTAAGGGTGGAGAACCTGTAACCTTGAGGCCACATGTGTTCCTCTAGGTCAAGTGCAGCCCTTGATTCAGTCAAAGGGCCACCTTTGAGCACCTAGAGGGTCCCTGCCTCATACCCAACAAAGTGGCAAGGACATCAAAAGACAGTAACCATCAGTGTCAGAGAAATTGTAAAGACAGATAAAGTAGTGCAGCTGTGAATTGGTACAATCATTCTGGAAAGCAAAGCGGAACTGTGCAAATAAAGTGACTAAAGTGTTCATACCATTTGGCTCAGAGATTCCACTGCCAGGCATATAAACCGAGGAGATTATTGACAAAAAAGAAAATCTCCATGTATACCAAAATAATTTACAGTTGTGTTTTCTGTAGTAGGAAAGAATTGTAAACAGAGTAGATTCCCATTGATTAGAAAATAGCTCGACAAAGTGTGACACAAAGATATAACAAAATATTAATATGATGGAAAAAAAAACCTTGAACATCACAAATACGGAAAAGAATAGGAAGACTTTCATGAACTGATTAAAAAAAAAGCAGAGCCAAGAAGACAATTATATGACTATAACCATATACAAATATACATATATGCATAGATGACATACATATATACATAATAACCATGTACAATCACAATCATTTACACATTGTTACATGTATACACATTTATATTGTATGCTAATATACACACATGCTATGTGTGTGGATAGATAGAAGATTGATATTCCATACATAATCACCACAAAACAACAAAAGCGAATGCTGGATAAATGATAAAGACCAAGCTTGGCCACAAGGAAGAGAAATGAGAAGAATACCATGCCTTGCTCCTTTGCAGTGACTGGGATCCACAGGTGTGGAACATTGCTTATAACATCAGATATTATGTTGATAAGCTTTACTGGCTTTTCCCCACTCTTTTTCATCTTTTTAAAAAGAAATTCTTTGTAATAAGAGATGACTTTCTAGGAGGGAGGAGAAAGAAAGACATGGGGGAAATCTAAGTGATGTAAAAATAAAAGATATCAATTAAAAACTGATTTTAAATGGAACTTATTGAAGAAGATTGACCAGGTGAGCCCTCTTTTTTGCCCCAGGTCCACTCCATTTGCTTCTACCATTCTCTCTGACTACAACAAGGAAGTGACAGAACCCTGGGGGAGGTGGGGTTTAGAAAAGGAAGCTTTTCTTGTAAGAGAATCTACATTAGGAAAGGGAAGCTTGGGATGTCTCAAAGGATTCTCAAGAAACTCTGGCACCCCAGGATTCTTACATAATGAGCAAGATTCCTTAATGTCCTTGGAGGGTCACTAAATTCCATTGGAATCCTTCAAAGTAGTGCTCAGAACAGGACTCTTTTTGCTGTAATCTTGGTCAGGTTTTAGCCATGCACTGACACCCACAGAGATGCTCCCACAGGACAAACAAAACTCTGTACTTAAGCTCTGGTTGTTTTCCCCATTCAATGGCCTGATATGGATATAAATAGGAAACTGAGTCAAACAAGTTTTTACAAGAGCGGGGCACAGCAGGTCAGTCACCCTTCTTCCTGACTTGTAACAAAGAAAGAGAACAAAATGGCTCTAGAAGGTGGTCCTTTCCCTCACCTGTTTGGCCAGGATCCTTGCAGTCAGCCTCACAGTCTCAGAGGGATTCCAGTTTTCCCCAAACACACACATAGCAGAACACTCCAGCTTGTGCATGGGCCAGTCTTCTTTCTGAAAGGTTAAAGACAGCAATAATCATCAAAAACAAAAACCATAAAACACTGAAATAAAGTGAAGGAAGAGAGGATGCAGTCAGTTCCCTGAATTAAGGTCAAGTGAAATATGTTTCCTTTTGGGAACCACGAGGACACTCACCAATGCTGAAGATAAAAACATCTTTTTAAGAAAGAAAAGAACTCTAACCTTGAGCTGGTCCTGACAGATGTTTCTGAAATGAGGAAATTTACTTTGTGCTGTTTGCATTCACATCTTGCACATTTCTATGGCAACTTCCCTTAGGAATCCAGTTTACTGCTCTGAACAATATACAATCCACTGTCATTTATTTGCTCAGTCATTTCAGTCACGTCCAATTCTTTGTGACCCCATTTGGGGTTATCTCAGCAAAGATACTGCATGGTTCGTCATTTCCTTCTCTAGCTCATTTTACAGACGAGGAAAATGAGGCAGAGTTAAGTGACTTGTCCAGGGCCACACAGCTGGTAAGCATCTGAGGTGGCATTTGAACTCAGGTCTTTCTGACTCTAGGTCTGGTGTCCATCCACCATCCCCTAGCCACCCCAATTATGCACACCTGTGGGTTATTCAATTTACTAGATTATCCATGAAAAATTTATAGTTACCAAATAGCTTTTCTTTGCTAGTCTGGAAAGCCCTTAGACCAGCTCCCCTTATAACCAATACTCAGATTGTGGTAACTAATTTTAAATCCCCATGGAGGCCAAATGTAACTAGGAAAGACCCAGCTGAAAAGAAACAATTCCATAACTTATACTTAAGGACATACATTAAAATTCCTCCTTAGATTCTTCACTGTGGTTTGGAAACAGCCCTGGATTCTAGAACGCTATGCCAGCACAGCACCAACTCGAGAAGGTCTTTGCAAAATGGACAGTGACAGACAGAACATCTGTCATCTGAGAAGCAGCCTAGCTAAGTCTGGAGAGGCTTCTCGCCAGCTGGCTGCAGGAAGATGAAGTTTTGAGCCACCAAGAGTGCTCAGAGATATCCATTAAGGTGAAAAGAGATTGGAAGAAGAAGTATCCACACTATAAAATCACAGACCTTAAGTACTGGAGTACGTATTCTGAAGTCTGAGAGAAATGAGGTTTGTATCGTTAAAAAAAATATTTCATATCACTGGACCACTGTTCTGGGTCAGCTGTGTCTCTGTTCTTATCACAATTAGAGATCAACTGGACAGACTTCCTAGGGACTTCCACTCTTCTGTAAGGGAATAAGGAACAAGCATTTATTAAGTGCCTACTATGTACGAGGCAGGGTGTCAAGTGCTTAACAAAGAACATCTCATTGAATAAATACACGTGTGAGGGAACTTCCTCCAAATTCCAGAGAAAGTCAGAGGCAAATGGGAGGGGAAGGAGGGAGAGAGGATAAGAATACATGTTAGGACACAGTGCTCCTGATTCTCTGTGTACTCTCATGTGCATATATCACCAATGTCTCAGGGAAGCCAAATTCAGGAGCGATGTTCTTTTTGCACTTCTTTCCCCCACTATTATTTAAATGAGAAAAATACTCATGGCCTAATTCCTGCTACGAACAAACAGGTCCATCATGTTTCTCCTCCTCTGTTTTTTAAAGCCATGCCCCAGACCTCTAGCACACAGTAGGTGCAGGATAAATGTTTACTGGTTGACTGAAAGATCACTCTGGAATTCACACAACGGAAGCGCCTTCTACACTTGCTGTACCACACTCAGACTGGACAGCTCCTCCCAGAACCTCCCTTGAAGGAGAACACCCAACCATCTTCATTTCTCACAAGGCTTCTCTACTATGTCCCACGCAATGGGTAACTTTACCCCTCCCACCGTCTTTCAGGTCTCTTTTAGGAGTTGTGTTCCCCCATTAGAATGTAAGCTCCCTCAATAGCTGTATGACCTTGGGCAGGTCAGTTAACCCCAACTGCCTTCCCCCCTCCAAAAAAAAAAAAATGTCAGCTCCTTGAGGGCAGAGACTTTCTACATTTTTTTGTACTGTCAGTTATCAGCAGAGTGTCTGGTACTTGGTAAGAGCTTAATAAATGCTTGCTGACTGAGTGTGCTAACATCTGTAATCAAGACAGAGGTGCTTAAAATAAACATTAATCTAAGGGGTAAAGTGTGCGTGCATGCATGCATGTGCGTGTGTGTAGAGCACAGCTAGTATATTTGCTAATTGTTTTTCTCTGCTATGAACTTTATCCATCCAAGCTATAGGCACAGCATGCAAAAATACAAAGACCAGCTTTAAATGTCACTGGGCAGAGACAATTCCTGTGGTTATGCTTAGAAATGCCATCTAACCACTGATGAGTCAACATGGTGCTGCGGGGGAAAAAATCTCTAGATGAGGTCAAAAGACCTCACTTTCCTGGGTGTGTGACCTAAGACTTCTGATCCTCAGTGTTCTCTTCTGTAAAACCCAGATAACAAAATGCACCAGAGTAAATGCTGTTGTGAGCAGCAGGGAGAGGAGAAAGGGAGAAGGGGAATAAGGATTTACGTGCCTAATATGGTACAGACCAGGAGTTGTGCAGACAGAGCTTTAGAAGTTTTTAAGAGTTTATAAATTTAAAAGCTGTATAAATATTATCTTGTTTGATCCTCACAATGATCCTGGAAGGCAGGTGCTATTACGATGCACATTTTACAGTTGGAGAAACTGAGACATGCAGAAGTTAACTGATTTGCCCAGGGTCACACAACTAGTTAAGTAAAAAATTACTTAGGTAAAGCACTACACCAATGTGAAGTATGATTCATTTTATTGCTCACATAGCTGGTTCTAAGACTCTAAACACCCATGGGAGAAGGCAGCTATGAATCCATTTCTGTCCCATTATCATGGGATTAAGGAAAACTCAGTTACTCAAGATGTACCTAAAATGGCAGTCACTTTAAGGATACTTGGATGGGAAAGGGGATAGGCAAGAGCACAGGGAATCTCAGGTTTGGATTATAGTACTGGGTAGAATGGGACAGGGAAAAGAGAACAAGATTTTGAGTTTGAAGACTTGGGATTGAATCCAGACTGCCATTTTCTACCAGTGTGATGCCATGGAAGTTATCCGGTACTTCTGGGTTTCCCTTTTCTCATCTGTAAAACAAAAGGGTTGTACCCTAAGTCTCTTTCTAAGTCTCTACCAACTCTAAAAATGTATTCCTATGAGTGGATACAGACTTTAGCCTTTTAAAGTGAGTATTAGGATAAGACAATGTAGGTGTCTGCCACAGTATTTTTGTCTATACAGTCTTCAGTTCCTGCTATTGAGGAATCATGATTGCCTCTTTATGACTAAAAATCACAGGGACTATTAGTGGTAGCAATAGTTAAATGAAAATTGGGTTCTCACAAAAAAAGAACCTAAATTATGGAATCAGTTCCAGATTCCAAAAAAATCATATTGACTAGATATAGAAACTTTAAACTCTCCAAAGAATCCAGACACTGTCAACTTTTCCCCAGTATTTAACAGTTACATAGGGTAATATTTCTATACAAGATGCTTAACTGGAAGAACCCTAAGGATATTTGAGCTGATTTAATAGATGACAGAACAGAAGCCCAGGGAGATAATGAGGTGAGTTGCTGAGGGTCATATACTTACACCAAACTAGGTCTTCTGACTCTAAGATGAGTATTTTTCCATGGTGATAAGTTGCTTCCTGCTCCCATTTGGTGCCGATTTTTTTTTTTTGGTCTAGAACTTGTGATTCCACTAATGTAGAGAACCTCCAATGTGGAAACTCCCTCCACCAGTGCATAGTCTCTTATCTCCAAATACCTACTGGATATCTTCAGCAAGATGTTTCATGAACATTTTAAACTCAACTTGTCCAAAACTGAACTCATTTCCATTCATTCTAAGCCCTCCCCTCTTCCTAATTTTCCTATTACTACCAATGGCAAGGAAGTCACCATCCTTTTAGTCACTCAGGCCTGTACCAGTCTCAGCTCCTCAGTCTCTCATCCTTCACACTCAATTTGCTGCCCAGCACTACTGACCCTCTCTCCATAACATCTCTCCTATTCTGACACTGCTACCAGCCTGGCACAGGCCCTCATTACCTCACACCTGAATCACTGCAATAGCCAGCTGGTTGCTCTCCCTGAATCACTCCAGGCTAGCCTTCACTCAGCTGTTAAATTCGTCTTCCCAAAGTCCAAGTCTGATCATGTCAACCCTGGTCCCCACCCCCTTCCAGAAGCTCCACTGGCTCCCTATCACCTTTATGATCAAATATAAAATCCTCCATTTGATATTCAAAGTCTTTCACAGAAGTGAAGTCCGGCCCCCTCCTCCCTTTCCAGTCTTTTTACACCTCCTTTGTACCCACAGCTTCTAGCTCTGAGCCTGGCTTAATCATTACTTGGACAGCTAGGTAGTACAATGGATAGGGCACTAGGACCAGAGTCAGGAAAACTCACCTTCAAATAAAGCCTTAGCTTTACTAGTTGGGTGACCCTGGGAAAGTCACTTCACTCTGCTTGCCTCAGTTTCCTCATCTGTAAAATGAGCTAGAGAAGAAAATGGCAAAATACTCTGGTATCTTTTGCCAAGAAAACCCCAAATGAGGTCACGGAGAGTTGGATAAGACAATGACACCACCACTAAACAACAACAATCATTACTTGCTGATGGACAATGAAGATTAGCAATTTGTCTATAATTTAAATTTTTAAGAGAGTTGCCTGGGACATTGAAGACTGAAGTAATTTGCCCTTGAACATACCAGCTAGTGGATGACAGTCACAAAACCACAGAATTTGGGAGCTGGAAGGGACAAGTGATCTGGACCCAGCCTTTGCTTGACAATATCCAGTGAGGGGGAGCCCACCACCTCTAGAGAGTCAGCTTTATTTGTTGGAAAGCTTTGGTGACATCTAGCCTAAACCTGACTCTCTGAAATTTTTACCCACTACTATTAGTTCTGCCCTGTAGGGCCAAATGGAACAAGTCTAGTCCATTCTTCACATGCGACTCTTTAGATACTTGAAGATGGCTATTAATTCCTTCCTCCCCCAAGTCTTCCTTTCTTCAAACTAAAGATGCCCAGTAACTTCAATCAATCCTCATAAGACAAGGACTCAAAATCTTTCATGGTTCTAGTTGCCCTCCTCTGAATACTCCAACCTATTAATGTCCTTAAACGACAGTGCCCAGAATTGAACATAAAAATCCAGATGAAATCTGACAAGGACATGACAAGGACAGAGTACAAAACCCGACCATTAACGACTACTGTTTGAGACTGGCCATTAGACTAATTCTGAATCCATCTGTTGTATTATTGTCTAATTTCTATCTTCTCCACTAAAAAAGAATGAGATAATTTTATCCAAAGTTTTTCTATAATCTAGATAGCCACAGCATTCCCTTCATCTACTACTTTAATAATCCTGTCAACAAAGGAAATGAGGTTAGTCTGGCACAATCTTCCCTTGATGAAGCCAGGCTGGCTCTTTGTGATTAATGCTTCCCTTCCTAGATGTGTACCAATGACCTCCTTAACACTCTATTCTAGAAATATCCCTAAGGAATCAGTCAATCTGACTGGTATATAGTTTTGTTTTCTTTTTAAACTGAAACAATATTTGCTCTTTTCCAAACCTATTGTCTATTTTTTCATTTTTCTATGACCCTTCAATAAAACAATTCCTCAGCATTTACATCTCTTAGGATATAGTTCATCTGGACAAGTTCACCTGAATTCACCAAGGTCAGCAAAGTGTTCTCTTTCTATTTATCGTGGATATCAACTCTCTATCAGTGATTTTTGTGTTCTGTCATTTCCAGGATAAATGTCATTCTCCTTTGTGGAGAAAACAGACCCCAAATATAAACAGAGAAAACTCTACTTACTCTCTGTTTTCAGCCCTAAGCAAAGATCCTATCCCTTCTTCGACCTACGTTTTTCTTCCAATAGTGCTAAACAAATAAAACTCATAACCTTTTTGTGTTCTTGGCTTCCCTCACCAGACTCAGCTCATTCTAAACTCTAGAATTTCTGACACTATTTTTACAGGGCTATGCTACAATCTTTTACTTCTGTTACCTAGCCTTGTTCCCATCCTCAGTACATTTTAAGAAAAATATCTAAGTTGGTTGATGAGTTCCCTGTTCATCCACACTGGCCTATTTATTTAGCACATCCCTCTTTTCTTCCCCAATGGAATTATTTCTCTTTATGTCTTTAGACTTTCTTGAGTATATCCCATCCATCCCTCCTGGACTAACTTCCCTAGAGCATTTTAAGCCATAGGTTCCTATGTATCATTCCTCTGAACTCTTTGAAATCTACTTTCCCAAAATCCTGGGTGCATGTCAGCCTCGACCCAGAATTTCTCTCCTTCTCCATTACAAAGTCTAGGATGGAAATGTCTGAGGTGAGGCTTGAACCTAGATCTATACCACACTGCCTATGTCAATCATATGGTATCTTAAAAAGAACAGCAAATGATTTTTACAGAGCTTAACTTATCTATCTGGTTATTAAGGTAGGGTGATTCTTTGGAAAGCAAACACAAATTCTGAGGAATGTCCTAAAACAAATATTCCTCTGCCAGTGACTATCCTAGCACACCACATATTCAGATTAGCCAGCCACATGCTATCCATGGGTAAATTTGGTTACCTTCAAATAGAGTCTGGATAGTCACTTATCAGATTATAAAGAGATTCCTTTTCAAATGAGGGTTATGTTAGATGATCTCTGAGATCTTTCAGCTCCAAGATTTTATGATGCTATTATGCAAAGGAGGATGAGCTCTACCTCAGTGACGTTTTAAAAAGAAACAGCCAGAGTTAAAATTCACAACTACAATCTTGTTCAGTTTGCAACTGTGTTCTATTCATCTGAAAGATTCAAATAGTCTTCAAAAGATCCTTTTCCTCACTATTCTCCATTCCTGACCCTCTCAGACATTTCATATCCAAGATCCCAATGTTGAAATCCGATGATGGATGATCCTAACAGTTTCCAATCCCCTCCCCTCTATCCCCACACCTCCTGAAATAGGAAGGACTCAGTATTATTGAATACAGAATGCAGCACAGGTCCTTGGCTTAAGTTTTGTGCCAAGACACTCTGCAGAGTTAAATAACTCTGTGACAAATATAACCAAGAGCAGAGGGAGAGAGAAATGACAAGATATGCACAAGGGAGATGAAGATCTGTTTTTAGCAGAAGCCTGAAATGAGAGTGTTATGATAAAGCACAGAGGTGGAGAACAGGTGGTTGGTTCCAGCTCACGGAGGAGAAACAGGATCTTTTGACAACTTCAGGGGTCCACGGAAAGAGTGAAAGAGGGAGTGAGAACAAGTAATGGAGCGAAGAGGAAGTTAAGGGAGACTCTGAGGCAGGAGCCAAATAATCTATAAATATTTATTTAATGCCTATTGCATAATGCATGTGACAGGCTTGTGGGTGTGTGAAGTGGAAAGGAAAAAGAGTGGAAGGCAGGAAAGGAGCCACAAAAGGAGTATTAACCACAGCCCTTGACTCTGGAGAGCTTGAAGTTTTCCCTAATGACTGGACGTGGCCTGGATTAGAGCACTGGACATAAAAGTCAGGAAAGCTCAAGTCCAAATCTTGCCTCTAACATGTAACTAGATAAGTGTCCTTAAGTCACTTAGCCTTTTAAGCCTCAGTTTCCCCATCTGTAAAATGGAGATAAGAACTTCTACCTTAGGGTTATTGTGCATGTACATGTGTGTATGCATATATACGTATGTGCATATACATGTGTGTTCAAGTACTAACATTTACCTTAGTGCTTTTCTCATAGTAGGTGTCTATCAAATTGATAGACACATACATACATGTATGGTGATCTCATCAGCTCACATGGACTACAATTTCATTTCTATGCTGATAATTCTATTTATTCATCACTAACCTCTCTCTTGACTTCCAGTCTTCCATCTCCAACTGCCTACGTCTCATGTACGCCTGTCGAAAACTGGACTTTGGGGGAATCTTTTCCCCCAAATCTTCCCCTTCTAACTTCCCTACTACTGTATAGGATACTACCATGAAGCCAGATACCCAGGCTCATCCTCTCATTCTTTCTCATCTGCCATGTCCAATCTATTGTCAAGTGATATCAATTCTAATTTTGCAACATCTCCTGCATATGCCCCATTCTCTCCTCTAGCTAGCATCTGCTAGCATCCTGGTACAGACCCTCACCACCCCATGCCTACATATGGCAAAAGCCTGCTAGTTGGTATGCTTGAATCAAGTCTTCCCTACTCCTGTCCATCCTCTGCTCCTCCCTAAAGTGAAATTCTAACCATGTCACCTCCTATTCAATAAAACTCCAGTAGCTCCAATATAAAGTCCTCTGTTTTGGTGTTAAAAGCCCTTCATAATCTGCCTCCCTCATCCCTGTCCCATCTTTTTACACCTCACTCACCCTCCATGTACTCCATATCCTCACTGTTCTTCTCACAAAACAGGCCATCTTCTGACTCTGACCATCCTGGACCCCCCCCCCATACTTCATATTTTATCTGTTTTAATCAGCCAAGATCTTCATTCTCATTACCACTACCACCTTGCTCCTGTATCCCTCAAAAACACAAGAAAAACACTGCCTATTACAAATATGTATAGTAAACCAAAACAAAACTCCACAATGGCCATGTCCAAAAAGAAAACATTTGTTTCAATCTGCCCATCAGGAAGTGGTAGCATGTTTCATCATTAATCCTCTGGAATCCTGGTTGGTTATTACAACGATAAAAGTTCCGAACAATAGTATTTCATCATAATAACATACCAAAACTTGCTCATCCGTTCCCTAATTTATGGACACTCCCGTCAGATCCCCATGCTTCGCCACATCAAAAAGAGCTATAAATATTTTTGTACATTCATAAGAGTTTGGGGTTGGGGTTTTTGTTTGGGAGGGGAGAGGGAGGTTATTTTTGCTTAAGACTAATCCTTTCTTTAACCCACCTACTCTCTACTTTTCCTTCTGCCATTTTCCCTTTCCTTCTTATTTCCTTGTTGAGTGAAACGTAAATTTCTATACCCAATTGTGTGAGTACGCAAGTACCTGTGGTCTTCCTCCTGACCAGTTCAGAAGAAAGTGAGGTTCAAGTCTCAGTCACTCCACCCAACTGCCTCCTCCTTGTTTGTACAGATGTCTACCTGTGTAACCCAATTATAGGAGATAATTTTCCCTAATCTTCCTTCCCCTTCCTCCAGGATATTCCTCTTCTCCCTCTCTCAACATCATCTAGACATAACAAAACCACTCCTAGGCCTGGTCTAAGTGGACTCCTTCTAAGAACCTTGATGATGATAGCGTTCAAAGAGGACTCATGTATCAACTCCCCATATTTGAATATAAGCAATTTATCCTTGTTTAGTCTTCTATCATTGTTCATAGAGGTTTACCTTTTGGTTTCTTTTTACTCTTTTGAACTTCAAAGTTTCTCCATAGTTCTGATCTTTTCAACATGAGTCCTTAGAAATCCCCTAGTTTAATAAAGGTCTATTTTTTTTTCCTGAATCATTATAATCAGTTTTTCTGAACAAGTTATTCTTAGTTGGAAGTCCATATTCTTTGCCTTCTAGAATACTGTACTCCAGGGTCTCCATTCTTTATAGTGGTGGCTGCTAAATCATGTCTGATCCTGACTGTGGCTCCTCACCACTTGAATTCTTTCTTTCTGACCATTTGTTGTATTTTTTCTTTAACCTGGAAATCCTAGACCCTAGCTATGATGTTCCTAGGAGTTTTCATTTTGAGGTTTCTTTCAGGAAGTGACCAATGGATTATTTATAGTTCTAAGAGATCTAGATATTTTTCCTTTTAAGATTTCTTGAAATACAAAATCTAGGGTCTTTTTTTATTCATGGGTTTTGGATAGTCCAACGATTCTTAATTTCTTTCTCCTCAGTCTGTTTTCTAGGTCAGTTGTTTCTGCTATGAGATACCTTACATTTTCTTCTATTTTTTATTTCAGCCTTTTGACTTCAATCAATTTTTGACTTCAACTCAAGGAACCATTGCCTTCTACATGGTGCATTCTAATATTCTGGAAGTTAATTGTTTGGGCAAAGTTTTGTACATCTTGTGCCAAGCTATTATCTTTCCATTTTTTGTTCTATGCCTCTCATTTCTTTTCCATTTTCTCCTCAAATATTTTAATTCATTTATAAAACCATTTTTAAAATGTAAAACCCCCCAAAATAAAAAAAAAAAAGTAAAACCCTTGCTTCTTATTTTCCAGGACTTCTGTGTGTGTTTGTGTTCTTCTCTGAGATATTTTGGGAGTCATTCTCTTCTTGTGTTTGTGTCCCTGCCACCATAACAGCTCATTTTGGTGGGATTCTTTTTGTGTTTGCCTACTCTCTGGCAACATCTTCCTTTTCTGGAGGGAACATCAGAAGCTGCTGCTGCTTTTTGGGGGGGTTTTGAGGGTTATTTTGAGGATCTCAGGCACAGGCTGGGAACCTGTAAATTTTCAGTGTTCCCTAAGTGGTCTGGTCCAGGAAAAAGGCTGACTACTGCTCCCCTGGTTTGAGCTCTGCCAAGTTGCTGACCTGGGTTTAGGGCTTTTTTTTTTGCTGGACTCTGACCCTATCAGTCAGCTAGAAAGTTTATTAGTTCAGAGTGGTAGAGTTGTAAGCTCCCCTTTAGTCTGGGGTTTCTGCTTTGATTATTCCTCTGCAGTCTGGGTAAGATGCTGTAAATGAAACCCTGCTATGGACCTGACATCTGAGCCATGCCACTGATGCTGGCTTCTGAATTACCTCCTTTTTCAGTTCATTGCCCAGGGTACCTTCTCAGTCTGCTCTGGATTTGTGATTCAGGACTGGGTAGTGGGTGACAAAGCTGTCAGTTTGCACATGTCCACCTTACAGTATGGGCCAGAGGATGTCCCAGTGCAAGGCTTTCCCTGGACACAAGAGTGCTCAGAGTAAAGCCTGCTCTTGGCCAAGTTTAGTCTCTAAAGTCTGCAGGCCTTTCTGTCTAGCTCAACTTGGCATTGGGAGACAAAAGATTCACTGACTTTTTCTGAATTTTCCATCACAATTCAGTCTGATACATTTCCTAGATACATTTGGAGGAAATCTGTGCATGGGAACTCACCAAACTGCTTCCTAATAGTCTCCATCTTGGCTCCCCCTCCCATACTCCATTTTCCATGGCTGTCTCCCATACTTAGAAATCTGTCTTTCCTCTACCTCCTAGCTTCTTTCAAGTCTCAGTAAAAATTCTATCTTCTGTAAATTCGTGCTATTCTTCTGTTCTCTTTATAAATCACACCAATGATGTGATAAAAACTCCTGTTTTTATCCATTGTCTCCCTGTGCTTCCATCTTCTACACACATATTTTAAAAATCTGAATCTGTCATTTAACTCCCATGCACCTTTATGAGCTTTGTTTTGTTTTGTTTTGTCAGCTCTTTTTCCTTCTCATTGGAATAACTTCTGTTTGTTCACAATTACATTCCTGAGAACTTCCAATCCCTATTAGACATCCCTTGTACCACATTAAGTGATAAAATACTACCTACCCACCCTTTCTGTTTGAAATCTATGCTAGCAAAATCTAGAGGGCGAGGCTATCCCTTGTCTTCTTCTCCTGTTCTATCTATCCCTCACTCAATGATTAAATGGGGTTGTTGTAGTTGTAGTTCTGACTGGATCTGTGACTTCCCTGAGATAGGGAGCTCCTAGTGAGGGGCATATTAGCACTTTCTCTGTAGTTTACAATCTTGGAAATTTACCAGCAGCCTTCAGAGGTTAAGTGTCTTCCTGACTCCACTGTCATGATGCCTCTCTGATTACTGGCTCCTAAAGTTCTTGTCACCTCCACCGCAGTAATCAGTTCTTCCTCATTGGTTATAATCAGATGTGGAATAACTGTTGTCTTTGCTATTGCCTGTTCTACCTCTTCAAAGATGAAATTATCATCAAGGGAAGTCACAAAATTATCAGGTCTACTTTAGGCAGAGAAACAGAGAGTATCAGATGTCCAGAAAGCTGGAATCCCCTATCACTACAATACTGAGTTTCCTTGTGAGATCTGTGAATTTACTTCCCAAATTCATAATCTAATTCATCCTTCTGTCCAGGTTGAGTGTAGTCTACTTCTGTAACAATATACTGCTTCTGTTTCTACCATGGTTGAGCCTCACTCCAATGTCCTCCATAATTTCGGCATTCACTTTTGTTCTCTTGTCTCTTCCCTCCCCCCTACCCGCAAAAAACATCAAGGAGTAGATCAGAGGTTAGTTCATTCCTTCACAATGAAGGTCTTGAAGCGAAGGCAAGTTGATCACTTTTCAAGTGAACTGCAGGGAGGATTCTTATTCAGCTATAGGCTGACACTCCCAAATGCCGATATTCTGTGATTTCCCCTGTGCCAGTGAGATAATACAAACTGTCACAAATGACCAGTTGAGGAAGGAATCCAAGACACCATGTAGGTGGAATTCCTAAGGGTCTATGGTCCGGCACAAGGATCCTAGATACAGTCAATAGATTTCCATGGCTAGCCAGGTAAAGTGACTGAAAGGAGAAAGGAATGGAAAGAACAGGTACAATAGCTGATAAGAATCACAGAATTTCAGATTTGGAAATTATACTTCTCAATATGCAATCCAGTGACACTGGCCTTGTTTTTCCTTGAGCAAGACACTCAATCTCCCAATTCCATATATTTTTACTGGTCATCCCCAATTCCTGGAATTTTCTCTCCATTTCTGTCTGCTGGCCCCCCATTTTCCTTCGAGTCCCAGCTCCTACAAGAAGCCTCTCCCAATTCCCCTTAATGCTATTTCCTGCCCTTAAGATCATCTATTTATCCTGTGGATATCTTATTTGTACACAGACGGCTGCATACTGTCTCCCCCATTAGATAAAGAGCTCCTTGAGAGCCTTTCTCTGCCTTTCTCTTAGCAGCATGGAACACAGGAGGGCTTAATAAATACTTGCTGACTGATCCAGGTTATCAATGTCAGAACTTTACCTCAATCCCACCAAACAATTATTACTTGCTAAGCATTAGGCATACAAGAAAGGCAAGAAGTCACTGTATTCAAGGAGTTTAAAATCTAATGGGCAAGATAACGCGCATATAAACTGGTAAATTAAGATACATACAAAGCAGATGGAAGGTAACCTTAGAGAGGAAGGCTTCTAATAGTTAGGGGTACCAGGACAGGCCTCCTGCAGAAGGTAGCATTTAAACAGTCTTAAAAGTAGCCAGAGATCCTCAGACGAGGCAGTGAGAAAAGGGGCCATTCCAGGCACAGAAATGAGAGATGGTTAACAGACTATTTCTGGACAGGCCAGTGGCTAACAAACAACTTAAGCTTAGCTGCTCAATGTGCAAAGCTGCTTGGGCTAGTCTTGCTTCCTAGTATTAGGAAGTAGCTAGTATTAACTGGGATGGCTACAGGCAATGAAAGTTGATGACTCACCAGTCACCAACTCTAGCCAAGGAGATAGGGTGATATTAATTTCCATCTCTGCTTCAGAGCTGAATTTTTTTTTCGACGTGTAAAGCCTGGACAACTGATGTATATGATGCCTTAATTATAACAACAGCTGACAATTCTATAGCCCTTGAGGGTGTATAAAGATCTTTTTCTGTGTAGTAGTGATAGGGTGGGCTGGGATTTGGTTCTCTCTCTCCTGCTCTACCAGATTACATGTGAATTATTTCATTTTATCCTAAGGTATTAACAAGCCAATGGGGCAGATATTAGCAGGCATTACTGGTCCCATTTACACACAATGAGACCAAGGTTCAAAGTGGTTAAATGATTTATCTGAGGCAGCCACTCAGTGAAGAACCATACTGGGTAGTTTTCAAAGCCAGGCACCCCATGACTACAGTCCCACTCCTTTTCCATTATACTGTCTTATACATGGGAAAATGAACTGATGCTACTGACCCACTACCAATAAACCAACTGTTTATCCAATAAAAGGGTGACACTTTCTCATTTGTGAAGATGCATTCTGGAGGAAGGCTATGCTGTTCACTGTTCCCATTAGACTGTGTGAGCTCCTCTGGAGCAGGGGTTATCTTCTGCCTTTGTATCTCCAGTGATTAGCACAGAAGCACACGGTAGGTGCTCAATAAATGTTTATTGACCGACTGCTCGTTACCAGGAAATACAGTGATCCTAGCTAGTAACTAGGCCTGTAACTTTCATCAAAGAAGAAGAAAGGAATAAGCATTTATACAGTACCCACTATCCATCAAGAACTGTGCTAAATGCTTTCCACAAATGTCATCTCATAGGATCCTCACAACAACCCTGGGAAGGAGGTGCTATTTAATACTTATTTTACAGTTGAGGAAACTGAGGCAGAGGCTAAGTGACTTGCCTGAGGTTACTAAGTGTCTGAAGTCAAATTTGAACTCAGGTCTTCCTGACTTCAGGCCCCAAATCCTCTCCAATGGGCCAACAACTGCCTCTAAGTATATGGTCCACTTATAGCGGAGTGGATAGCATTAATCATCTTCCTCCTTAACACCATGCTCTTAACTCTCAACTGCAAAGTTAATAGGATATAAGATCTCCCCTGCCCATTAACAGGCCTGGCATGGAGCCCATTAAGGGAAGCTTGCTAAGGGCAGGCTTGCTTGTAGGAAGGCTTTCACACCTTTTCCTAATTTCTAATTAGGCGCTGAGTCACAAGGGTTGTGATGCCTTCTGGTTCTGAGAAGTATATATATGCCCTGAGTTGGTATTTTGCTTTTGGGGGCTCACTTATGAAAAGGATCTTGTGATTCCCTGGTCAAGATTCTGAGTGGTCATATGTTCAGAGCTCCCCAACTGCTCAGATGCAAAGGCTCTCTCAATCCAGGGATGTATGGTATGTAAAGTATATAGCAATTTTGCTTTGATTCAGGCAGTGAGAGCTCTGTCTGTTGGTCTTTGTTTCTCTACTTGTACTTCCTCTGAAGTTCAAGGTGTTAACTTTTCTCCTGAACTAGTGAATGTGATTAAAAAAGACTGCTGACCCCTTAAACAACTATCTTTCCTAGTAAAGCAAATCTAAGAACCTGTGCTAGCAGCCATCCTGGGTATGCCAATGTGGTTGCCGCTACACCAACTATATTAATCAACTAAAGGGCAATTATTCTGACATCTCAGTTTCCTCATGGGTATTTAATTGCCTAACCAAATCAACTGGCAACTAGGTAGCCCAGTGCATAGCATGGTAGAGAGGAAAACCTGGATTCAAATCCTGCTTTTGATACTAGCTGTGAAACCCTGGGCAAGTCACTTAACCTGTCTGCCTCAGTTTCCCCATCTGGAAAATGAGGAAAATAATACCTGTGACACTCACGAAAATGCCTTGTTAAACTCAGAAGTGTTAGATTTAGAACTGGAAGAGAGCTCAGAGGCCATGTGGTTCAATCCTTCCTTTAAAGAGGAGGAAACTGAGCCCAGAATTGTTAGAGGGCTTGTTCAAGGTCACACAGATCATAAAGAGTAGAGCCCTCTGACTCCAAATTCATTATTGTCTCAGCTGTACTCTGATCTCTCTCACTTAAGGACCTCTATGAACATCAGTCACCAAGATAATAATCAATCTCTAGAATCCTGTCCATGGCTTTCAGCCTTTGTTTATGCTGGGCATCTTCATTCCTCTCAGTCAGTCAGGGCAACTTCCAAAATCCTACTTACAACTCAATCACCTCCACTTCATTGTGAAAAACTGATTTCCTCTCCTTTGCCATCCAGTTAAGAAACACATTCTGGAATGTTCCAGTTCCCACTGATTATCCTGCAAACTAACTTCCCAAAATATCCTCTTGATAAGGGTATGGTAAATTGGAGTCAATCTCTGCCAAGAAATGGTCTAACTGAATGAATTATATATGAATTTCTCCAGGCCTGTTTGTAAAAATAAATGTACTTCATTAAAATACCCAGGACGCGCCAACCTACCAGCAATTCTCCCCTCCCTTCTCTCTCTCTCTTTTTTTAAAGTTTTCATTCCCTTTATTCTTTAAGCACTATTCATTAAAATTCTTCCTCTGGCAGGATCATACTGAGTTATGTAAACTAAGAAACAGAAGAGGCATAGCCAATTTGTGTAAAATGAGATTAAAAATCTGAAACACTGCAGGCTATGAGTGGGGCTGGTGAAATGATTATTGCCCTGTGATTTCACGACCTCTCTGAGAAAGTAAAAGGACTTCACGGAGTTGTTTCCCCCTCCATTGTTCTAGAAGAGGCTTTACCAGCATGGTTCTATTGGTCTTCCTGGTGCTCTACCAAGGGGGTTTTCTCACTCCTCAATTTCACGTATTTTGTAATTATTCCACTTTACTTGTTTGAAAACTGCTGGAGGTGGCTTTTGGAAAGGACACTTGCTTGCTCAGTGAATGTTAAAGAAGACAGAGAAACATACCCTCCCATCAATTACCAGCTACTGCATTCCAAATGTCATGTTGTTTTTCAGTTGTGTTCAACTCTTCACGACCCCATTTAGAATTTTCTTGGCAAAGACACTAGTGGTGGTTTGCCATTGCCTTCTCTAGCTCGTTTTGCAGGTGAGGAAACTGAGGCAGAGGCTAAGTGACTTGCCTGAGGTTACTAAGTGTCTGAAGTCAAATTTGAACTCAGGTCTTCCTCACACCAGGCCTTGTGCTCTATCCACCATATGATCTAGCTATCCCTCTCATATTTGGGTGCTTGTCAGTAATCTGGGCAGTGTCTTGAAATTCCCAAGATACTACATTTTGTAATCAAGAAAGATTTCCATTTCTTATGTAATCCTCTTAGGCCTCTACTATAAAACACAGGGGGTGCCCTTGCCCATACTCACAGCAGACAATGTCTCATCTAGCTCTGGTGCCTTCTCTTGGCACCAGAAACCAACAGTTAACGAGTGGCACTGAGGAACCACTACAAGGAGTCTAGCCACGAAGAAAGTCTTTTTACCAGATTTTAGAGGATGCTGCTTTTAAAGTCTGATGCTTTATCTACTGGGACACCAACACTTTAACAAGGTTTTCACAGTGAGATGGATGGATAGTCCTCACTATAGCCTACACTGATTTCACCCAACTAGACGCTACAGAGAACACGTAATAACTTACAGTACTCAAACAGTACAATGTCCCTAGCATCTGGGGCCTAAATCAGAAAATGTCACCCTTTAAAACTGAGCCTATGTTATGTTATATCACTATATTATAACTAGGTCAAGTAGAAATTCTCAAACATCCTCATAAAGCTCAGAATGCTAAAAGGAATGTGAGAAGTAATCTAATCAAACTTCCTCATTTGACAGGAAAAGAAACTGCATCTGTGGAAGCAAGTCACCCAAGGTCACCCAGATCACAAGGGGTTCAAGGCAACATTCCCTACACTGGACTTTGGAATCTAGAACGCAGGGCCCACATTTCTGTTTGTTAAGCTGTGTGACCATAAACAAGTCACCACCTGAGTTTCAGTTTCCTTACCTATAATTTGAGGAAAACAATATTGTTCTAATTACCCGAGTTCTTCACAGACCTTACAACAGGATCTAAAGGTGAATTAGCGGCAGCGGTAAGAGCTGGAACTAGAATGAAGTGTTCTGAAGACTCCCCACTCCGGGGGTATCTCTACTACACCATGCTACCCTTGTACTATGAACACTGTAGCTGCTCCTCATTTCTCCCAGACAGATTGATCAGGGTACTTTGTTTTAGGTAAATGTTCAATATAAAACAGCAAAATCTGCTCCATTTTCTTTTTTAACTTTTACATGGTTTAGCTCATTTTAGTATAACTGAATGGGAGATCTGAGAAATCTGGGAAGGAAGGTATGAACTGATTTCTAGGCACCTTGTATTGGCTGCCCTTAAAATCTCAGTGAAGTTTTAAGTTTTAATAGCTTAAACTTATACTCCAAAATTAGTTAACTTAAAATTTCACTAAGACTCAGAGGATACACTGTATACAACGCCTAGAATAAGGTTAACAAAACTACCACTAAAATCTAGCAGAATTCACATTATTCACAAAACCTGATCTTGGTTCTGGAGAACAAATGTTGAAGCCCTCTTCCCTCCCCTTGGTGGAGTAACAAGGAATTGTTTGCTTCCAAGGTAACTCCTAGATGCTGGGTCAGTTTGCTTTGTTGAGCTTTCTTCCTTTGTTCTAAGACAAAGAGTTGGTTTGGAAAGCAAAAGCCTATAGATATGACCTTTTGTTTTATTTTCTAATACCGGAATAGCCAATAGCCAATGGGAGTTCAGACGAAGTCCTCGGTAGCTAGGAGGTGCGGGGAATAGAGAACAGGGCGTGGAGTCTAGAAGACTCATCTTCTTGAGGTCAAATCTAGCCTCAGACACAAGCTGTGCGACCCTGGGCAAGTCACTTGCTTCAGTTTCCTCATCTGTAAAATGAGCTGGAAAAAAATGGCAAACCACTTAAGCATCTCTGTTAAGAAAGCCCCAAATGGGAGTAATGCAAAGTCAGACATGACTGAAAAATGACTCAACAAAAAGAAGCATGGCCCACATTTTGGTACTGAGAGTCCAGCAGAAAAACAAGAGTAGAACAGATGTTTTGTGACTCTCCTAATACAGTAGAACAGAGTAACCTGGTTTACATACACTTTGCTGGACGAGAAAAATATTTTGCAAAATTTGCTTGCAGGACGAACAAAAATTCACAATACAAACATCATGTTTGGACTTGAATGGCTTGAGAAGGGATGACACTCAACTAGGGAAATGAGGAGGAGGTTGAGGGGTCAGAGGAATCCCTCAGGTCAAGTGAAATAGGGGAGGTTTATCAGATGTGGGGGAAAGTGCAGAATTTTGTTGAAAAATGTTACCAGAGGCAGCTGGGTGGCACAGTGAATAGAGCACTGGCCCTGGACTTGGGAGGACCTGAGTTCAAATTCGGCCTCAGAGAGTAACCTGTACTAGCTGTGTGACCTTGGGCAAGTCACCAACAAAAACCCCAAACCCCAACTGCTCTGCCTTTCCCCCTCCAAAAAAGACAAAAAAAGAAGAAAAGAAAAAGGGAAAAGAAAAATATCACCCAAATAAGGCTGTAGAATTGAGGGCCACAAATATTTTTGACAATAATGCAGACACATTTCCATGACAATCTGAAAAAATGTCAGAAACAAGTGTCGTTAGACAGATTTCTAGTCAGAAACAAGCGTAAAGAAGAAAAATCAGTGAGTCAAAACATGAAAGTGATTCTAAAAAACAAAAAATAAGTGAAGACAGTACTGCCATTAAAGGAAGTAGTGTTAGTCTTATTTTTAGTGAAAGTAGCATAAGAGAGAACACTTCTGACATTGAAATTCCCAATGTTCTCATGGAAGGAGATCCTCCTTCCAAGCAACAACCCTTCTTCCTCCTCCTCCTCCCTCTTGTCTCCCTCACATCAGCTCTTCTCAAAGGTAGAGTGCAAGTTAATTTATTTTATTTTCATTTTATATTGTGTACTAAGCATTGCTATTGTATTAAATAATTATTTTATATGAATATTTTGGGGGATGTGGTACCTGATCATCTGACTTTACATTATGTATTATGGGAAAATTTGCTTTGCAATACAAACAAATCACACGACAAACAGAATCTCAGAACGAATTAAATTAGTAAACTGAGGTTCTGCTGTACATGATTTAGAGATGAAAGGCTCTTACATGCCATCTAGTACAACTCTTTCATTTTACACAGGAGGAATTAGGACCTAGAGAGGGTTTAAGGGACTTTTTCAAGGTCAGACTGGGAGTACAGGTAGCAGGGACAGACTGAAATGCTGATCCGCCTACCTTAAACGATACTAATACGCTTTATAATGCACCACACTTTATGATCTGCAGACGATGAAGCTAGGGCTCAATGAAGTGACTTGCCCAAGGTCACATAGGTAGCAGAGCTGAGTTTGGTGCCTAATCTTCTGGTAACAAATCCAGTGTTCTTTCCATGGAAAGATGCTGCCTCTTATTGCAAGCCTTTGCTTTATTTCCACCATACAGTCAGCCAGAGGGACACTATATGGATTATGGAATTACAATTCCAAGGCTTAGCAACCTCCTAAACCCTCAGGGGAGCTAAACAATGTCATGTGGTGCAACTGGCAGGCACACATCTGGGGCAGGAGAGAAAGAAAATAAAACAAGACAAGCAGTGGGGGCAGGCCTGAGGTAGGAGCTGTCTCCAGGGATGACACAGGGACCGGGTGAGGGTAGGGAATGAGCATTTATTAAATACCCACTGTGTGCCAGGTACTGTATTAAGCACTTTACAAATACCTCATTTGGTTCTCACAATAACCTTGTAAAATATGGGTGCTATGGTTACAGGGATTGGAACACTTGGTTACTGCTACTTCCATGCATTAAAGCAACACATTTATTCAATAAATACTGATAAAATTCTTAAGGGAAGTTCCCTATTACTGGGATCTCTGTGAATGTAACACTGGCTTCTTTTATCTCTCCCAAAGTTGCTCACTGCCTACTGTGTGAAGCAGCCAAA
Source organism: Pseudocheirus occidentalis (assembly GCA_028646575.1). NCBI lineage: Eukaryota > Metazoa > Chordata > Mammalia > Diprotodontia > Pseudocheiridae > Pseudocheirus > Pseudocheirus occidentalis. The sequence continues at coordinate 98,053,493 of CM053593.1, read as the reverse complement.
ACTGCTGTCCAGTCACCACATCCCAAAATATTCTAATAGCTCTTATAAGAATACGCATACAGGCAAAGAGTTCAGAGTCACTGAATCACAGGGCCAGAAAGGGCTTTTATAACATTCTGTCCAAACTGTACTTGAAAGCCCTCTTCTCTGTAATATTACTGAGTAGACATCGCTTAGCTTTCTGCTTGAATACCCCCAGTGACAAGGAACTCACATCCTCATCAAATCCTTGTCTTAAGCAGAGATCTGCTTCTCCTTCCCTGTAATTTTTATCCACTGGTCTTCATTTTAGCAAATACTTTTCAGAAACCTGGTTTGGGAGATATTTAATGCAAGGTCTGGAGCAGACTTACACTTAAGATTTCTACAAATTAAGACCTTCATTTCAACTTTTAAAATAGCACTCTAAGTGGATGCAATTTGCCAGCTCTACTTTTTCTGAAGTCACTGATGGATGCATAGGCAGAAGAATAATATTTCCACTGGGAACATAACTAATTTTTTAATCTTGTACTTGACCTTGAATTGTAATTTTGTTGTATGGCCTGAAATCAACTTTTCTTCTTATGGGATAGGCCAGAGGTGGGGGGGAGGGGGAGGGGGAAGCTGTTATTACCCCAATTAAAACCAACTAAATTAAGTCTGTCACAGACTTACAATCTAGCTCAATTCCCTCATTTTGGAAAATACGGAAACTAAAACTGAAACCTATGATTTTGGCTGTACCAGTATTGGTACATTCTATTCCAAAAATGGGAAGCAAACCATGGAAAACCAGACCCTCCTCCCTCTTGCTTATTCAGGCACATACCTGACACTCCACATTGCAGTAAAATGCTTGTCTACATCTTCCACATTTCGACAATCCTTCTTTCCTTAAAAAGAAAAAGGGTACTGTAATATCCACCCTGTATTGGAGCTGGGCATAGACACACAATGCTACCCAGTTTGTCATGCAATAAATAATTGGATAACAGAGTCGAGATTTTATTAACCTTAAATTCCCCAGTGGTAAATGAGATTTTTTTCAGAAAAAGATCTCTGACCCCAAACCCAGTGGTCAAACCTCAGTGGAAATGGCTATTAGTCAGTCTTAATGTCTACAATCATTGTTGTTGATGTTCAGTCATTTCAGAATTGTCTGATTCTCAGTGACCCCATTTGAGGTTTTCTTGACAAAGATACTAAAATGGTTTCCATTTCCTTCTCCAACTCATTTTACAGATGAGGAAACTGAGGCCATCAGCGTTAAATGACTTGCCTAGGATCACATAATAAGTGTCTGAGGCTAGATTTGTATTCGTGAAGATAAGTCTTCTATTGCTGAATATTTAATACATGAAGAATATTACATAATGTAACTTTAATTACATAAAGATTAAAAGGGCACACTAAAAGTCAGAGAGCAGTTGTAAACATAAAATTAAAAGACTTAAGAATTAAAAGCTTAAGCTACCATGCAGACCTAGCCCATAGTTCTTTGACCAGAGGCACACATAAACTAAGATAATATCTTCTAATTATCACTCTATATATGGCTTTGTGGCAAGAAGCTAACTTCCTGCATATCAGTTTTCTCATCTGCAAAATGGAGATAATAATACCAGAACTATTTTGCAGGTCTGATATTTTAAACCCAGTGTTTAAACACTCCCAATCCAGGACACTAACAAGAGCTTTTGAAAGAACAAAAAGCAAATGAATGCCAACCTGAGCCTTACAGAAGGCTTCGTAGAAAAGTTGGTAATACTGACAGCTGCAAACACTAGCTAAATGAAATACTTAAATTCAAAACCTTGTCATCTGCTGGTAGGGTCATTCTCAAATGAAATCTTGGAAACACAGGTTTACGGACACATCTGTGCATCTCTATCCATAATGTCCCCCCTTAATTGTACTCATCAGAAGCCACCTTTTGACCCAAATAGTAAAGGTGAGTTTTCTGCAGGTTCCTGCTGCAGTATTTTTGTGTAGCCCTTACATAACAAGAACTCTACTGCTCCTTATGACACTTTCTATGCTGCTGTGTGCCCTGCTAGATACAGACCAACCACAACTTTTTCAAAGAAAATAAGCCCACAAACTAAAACATATATGTTAAACAAACTTCTCTTTGCAGGTTTTACTTTTTCCCTCCCCCCAAAACCCTTCTGTGTAATTTTTGGCTCCGGTAAAGCCATCCTCTTTATTTGCAGATCATTTGACTGCAGAGGAGTAGAGGGAAGAAAAATTGGGAAAGTCAGTCACTGTTCCAACTCCATTGCAAACTCTGCTGCATTGCAGCAGATCGAAAGCATAGCTCAGTGCCTGCAGGATGGTAGACCTGACCTACCCCAGCAAGAAGTCAGAATTAGCCAACCCTGACGGATCCCTCTCCATGAGTTGGCAAAAAAAAAAGAGAGAAAAGAAAAAAATCATGCAGCTGAATTCTTTGCTCCTTCTTGTCAGCAAGCGGTAGTCACTACATTACTCCCACAGAATCCTGCAAGTTTTCCAAAAATGCTTCTGTTGGAACTAAACAGACTGTCTTACAGTTTTCATGACAGCGCTTGAATCCCGAGAATCAGACTGCACGACATGTGGGAGAGAAACACATTTCAAAGCTGAAGCATAACAAACATCCCAAATTTGCAGGTCTAAAAAAAAAGGCAAGAACACACTAATCCAGCCAAATGTGGCCCTTGTTTCTAAGTACTTCTGCATACAAGGACATGATTCGTTTGAATGTATCCAGGGGTTATCTAAACTCTTATATTTTGCGGGGGTGGGGGGTGGGGGAGTCATAAGTTGGTTAAGTATTCATTCAGTGCCTACTATAAGTGAAATATCTAGGTGGTAGTGGGAAAGAGGGAGGGGGGAGAGAGGGAAGGAGGAGAGATAGAGAAAAAGAGAGTGTGTGTGTGTGTGTGTGTGTGTGTGTGTGTGGGGGAGTGTGCACAGTCCCTCTTGTGAGAGTGCTGTGAGGGAAGAGGGAGAAGAGGAGTGCAAAACATACACAAAAAAACATACGATAACTTTCTTACTATCCTCACCCTTATACTGTATTTGGGAGAGACAGACTCATAAATGACTGATGGGAATTAACAAGTCACTGGCCAACAAGTACATAGACATAGTTCAAGACAGCCAGGTGGACTGAGAGCTTTACTTGGGAGTAAGGAAATCTATCTGTGTGAACCTGAGCAAGTCACTTTAAACTCTCTAAGCCTCAGTTTCCTCATCTGTAAAATGGATATAACAAAAGCTCTCCCCAGGGTTGCTGTGAGAATAAAATGAGGTAATATTTGTAAAGTCCTTTGGAAAACATAAAGTGCTATACAAATACTTACCATCATCATTATCATGCGTAGAAGCACTTGGAGGCTGAAAACCTGAGGTTGAATCCTAGTTTTGACACGTTCTATGCACTTTCTAAGCCCCTGGGTCATCATTTGAAAAATGGTTTGCTATGAGGACTAAACACTATTGTAAAAGTATATAAAACTTTTTTTTGCCACAAAGAACTGTATAAATTAGGGTTATTATGCTACAGTCTGAATACATAACAATCATGTGATTAGAGTACAACAGGGATATCTAAGAAGGCTTCTTGGTAAGTTTATAGGTGCTTAATATGTGTGTGGTTGTATCTCCCTCCTTCCTCCATTAAAAAAAGATCCATTTTTAATTAAGATGCAGCTTTGACTCATTTCTAGGCTCAATGGCAACATCTCAAGGGGAAAGCAGGCAATTTTAGCTGTAATGACTCATCGAGCATGCTGAGATCTTGAGTGGGATTTAATCAGAACAACGTGGCCACTCTCTCAACGGTCAAGGCTCCTTTGTGGGATCCAGTTACTTCAGCGGCCAACGCTCCTTTGTGGGATTCAGTCTTTTAGTCCACAAGCCTTGAGGACAAGCAGAGGACAGATACTGAGTCACTCTCTCAAATTATTTTTCCTTTGAGGATTGGCACAGTCATCCTGAAGGTAGGGAAGACGTCCCAAGAAACAGATTCGGAGGATCGTAAAGTTAAGAGCTGAAAAGAACCTGAGAGGTCATCTAGCACAACTCCCTTATCTACAGGTGTAGAAACTGAAGTCTGAATGTCTAAGGCAATACAAGCAGCAAGGGGCAGAGTCACGTTTAAGGTCTGGATGACCTTAAATCCAGGTCCTTTGTTTACAAATCTAGTCTTTTTACTACACCTCCCTACTAGAGCAATCATTGTTTGATGGAGTCAACTCTGATGGGGACATAATGACAGAATGGGCATATGGCTACTTACTATGTGAGTCTGGAGGGAGGCCTTTATTCCACAGAAGCAGGCAAAGTGAAGTATAATAATCTTACCATTTATTTAGCACTCATTATATGCCACACACAGTGTGGCCATACACGAAGTGTTTTACGATTATTATCCAATTTGACCCTAACAACAACTCTGGGAGGTGAGTACTATTTTTTACAGATGAGAAAACTGATGCAAACAGTTACTATTCGAGGGAGGATTCAGACCCTGGTCTTCTGAATCCAAAGTTAGCACTCAATACACTGACCCAGCTGCCTCCACTGTTCTCTAGAAGAAGCAGAGAAGCTCATCTCTCCCATTCGATACAATCAATCTCACTGGACAGGACCTCATTATTTCACCAGTTTGGGTTATCTTGCTTGTCAAGTAATGGCCTCTGTGCACACAGTGATGTAATACTGCAGATCTCTCGCTGTAGCACAAAATGCTGACTGTGGTCAAGACTGTTCTTCTGCCTAAACACCAGTATTTTAACAGCATCTTACCACGAAGTTCAAGAGCTGATGCGCACTACCAACAGGCTGTCTGATTCTTTATCACTTAAAGGATCTCACAGGCTAGTTCTCATCTGTCAAGCAGAGGAGAAACATGAAGCAATTACTGTCACTAATTCAGGCAAAAGTCTGCTTTTGTGTGAAAAACTTCGGGGGGAACACACATGACCCAAAACCTTTTGCCCTGAATTATCTGGCTAATTGTCTCAAGTCTTTTTTTTTTTTTAAACTAGGAGAGGCCTGAACTTTCATAGTTGTAACGTCTCAGCTCTGAAATAAAGCCTCATTCAGCTGGAGAGATAAGGACAATGGAGAAAATATTTGATATTGCTGACAAGGAAATTTTAGCTGAAAAAGTTTATTCATGCTGTTTTCCAGGAGAATGAGTTTTCTGAATGTCAAATCTCTGAAAACTTCATAGGGGGAATAAAACTTTTACTGAAGGAATTACCAATATAAGGTTTGTGAAACATATTCACAGAACCATAGAGTTTGCAAACATCTGATCTATTTTACAATTTAATAAACTGAGGCCTTGGGGCAGCTAGGTGGCTCAGTGAATAGAGCACCAGCCCTGGAGTCTGCAGGACCTGAGTTCAAATCTGGCCTGAGATACTTAACACTTACTAGCCATGTGACCTTGGGCAAGTCACTTAACCCCAACTGCCCTTCCAAAAGAAAAAAAAGCAAAGAAACTGAGGCCTACAGACATTAAGCTTATATGGAATCTACAAATAACCCCTGGAATCTAGGTTTTAATTTTAGTTTAATCGTGTCCTAGCCTAGTGCTATGTGCCATGTTCAATAAATCCTTAATAAATTTAACTGCATAAATGAATAAGCAGCCTGATTTGAGGCTCTCCTAATTAAAAGGCTGGTTAGGGAGAGTCACTGATGTGATGTGACTGATTTAAGAGCCTTAAGACACTTCAATCAATCAACAAGCACCTATTAAGTGTCTTCTATATGCCAGGTGGCTCCCCATGCTGTGTGTGGCAGATGACATTCTCCTGGGAGAGACAACAAGTCTGTAAGTAGGTTTCTACAGAGCACATACAAAATAAATACAAGGTAATTTTGGGAGAGAGACCTCTAGGAGCTGGAGGGATTAAGAAAAGTTTCACATTCAAGTTGGTGCTTGAGCTGAATCCTAAATGAAAAAGAGGATTCCAAGAGGCAGAACTGAAAAGGGCATAGAGCATATTCTAGGAATGGGGACAGACAATACAAAAGCAAGGAGACAAGAAATGGAGTATTATGACAGCAAGAAAGCCAGTCCAGCTGGTCCACAGGGAGGAAAGGGGTGTAATATAAGACAGAAAGGCAGGTTGGAGCCAGATTGTAAAGGGGCTTTAAAAGCCAAACTGAAATTTTTTTATTTTATGTTGAAGGCAATGGGGAGCCACTGAAATTTATTTTTTGCAAATCAGATTATAACTATTCTGAAAGGCTGAGCTGCATACATTTGATTTATTAAGTTGCTTAGATACAGTAGCTGAATTTTGGGAAATAAACACAGATGCTTACAGTATCTTTTTAGTTCATAAGGAAAGTATCCTGGCAACCAGTTTTTAAAGAGAAAGCCACGAGTTCCTTTCATTCTTCTGTCCCTGATCCCTAGCTCAGGGCTTAGGACTGAATATTATGGACTCTTGTCCCATTGCATCAAACCAGCTACCTCCTCACCCTCTTCTTTCCATATGGGGAAATTAAGCAAAATTGACCTTTTATATTCAGCATGTTTGTTTGGGTTTTTTTTTTCTAAAAGACAGATCTAGTTTGAAATATTTCAGGTCACCCTTAGGTTAAAAAAAAAAAAAAAGATGAGGGTGGGCATTGAGCACAGACTACCTACCAAACACAGTATTATCCCTTTTTTTACAGCAAGTTCTCTTGTCTTCCCAAGGCCTTGGTCTTGCTGGCACGGTTTCCTTTTCCCCCATGCTATAGTCAAGGCGTCTTTGAATTCTTAAGCTATGTTCACATAAACAACGTGGGGGGGAGAGAGAAGAAGGGAGGATGTCTTGGGAAAATACAGACTTGCTACTATTAAAAAACACAACTGGGAATATGCCACCACTGTCCAAAGAAATCAATTTGAACAGAAAGAAAACAAAGATGTACAGAGTGATTAATGTCCTTGCTTTTAAATTTCCAAAGCCATGAAAGCTCCAAAAGTCTTAGGTGTAATTAACAAATCCTGCTAGTTAAAGCATTGATTGTCACAGGTGCGGTTGGTCTAGATAAAAAGAAATCTGATCATACAAGCACCAAACACTTTCTGAAATGAGGCTTAGCAGGTTTTGCCATGAAAGAAAATGATACTGGCATGTAAGGGGATTTGCAATAACAATGACTTTTCACCAAAGGTGGTAGGAGATGAGAACTGACAGGCAGGGTCTATAGACCTAGGCAAATGAAAAGAGAAAAGAGCTTAGGTCCACAAGGTAACCTAAGAAATAAGAAAAAATAGGAAACAAAATTAAGCTCTCACATTTCTTGTGGGATTGTATAAATAGGCTGTCCAACCTTATTTTTGAGTGAAATGAAAGTTGAGGAATATTAGAATCTTATTTATTATGAATGATATTGGGGACAAGGACAATACTTGTGCTACAGACCATCTGTGTCACGTAGTGAGGGAGATGCACAATTTAATCCACAGTATAACTGAATCCGTGTGTGCAGCAGGGTGCTTTATAACAGGGCCTTACTATACGTTTATATTAATGCGGACCTTTGTTCTTGAGCTCGTTAAAATTTAGAGTCCAGTTCCTCTATAGGAGGCAGATACCTTTTAGGACATTAAGGTAGAAACTAATAGGTTTTCCCAACTATTGGAACTGGTGCCATGATTTATGGGGAGGAAGCAGGGCTTGGTGGTCAGCTCAGCACCTGAATGATAAGAGGTGAAGCTTCATTCATTCTGACTTCACGGATCAGGAGTGTGTGATAATTCAGATCCCAGCTCTGCAGACTTTTATCTTTGGGTCACTAAGCAAGAGTGTAAATTGGTTCTCATCTATTTCTTAAAGTACCTGCAGCATTTTCTAAATCTTATAGCTTCCTCCCCCGCACTGTTCTCTAGTGTTACAGTATATCCTTTCAAATAACAAAATTATCATTCTTTAAAAACACTGTTTTTAAATACAGAATACAGAAGTTCTTCAAATACGCTTTTCTACCATTTAGGGGAAAAAAAGGCTATTTTTGTCTTTCCTTAAGAAATAATTATTATTTTCCTCCTCTTCCTTTTCCCAAATTCTTCTATAGGGATAAAGAGAATTGCTATCCTCACTTTCTTCTGTAGAAACTTAAGTAGCATTTTTTTGTTTTGGAGGGGATATTTCTAGTTCTTCCTACTTATGTGTTGCTGCCCCACCAAGGGAAGAATTCAATGAGTATTACTCAGGATATCCCTTCCAGTGCGCCCCTCAAACATTCTAGCTGCAGAGTAATAACAAAACACACAGGTGACTTGAGAGCCCAAGCTCCAGGTGAGCCCATGTTTAGTCAGCTGCTTTGCAGGTGCCCCTGTTGTGGTCTTTCTTCTTCCTTTTCTAAGCTGTATAGCTCCTATCAAATATTAGAGACAAAAGACAAAGAATGCCTTCTTAATTCTAATTCATAGATACTTCACCATCTCTTTCCCCATTTCACTGGAACAGCAGACTAGATCTCCTTAGTTTTTTTCCACTATGAAAAGTCAGGTTAGGGATTTTTCCAAAGCACTTTGCTAGCAAGTTCCTTAAACAAACAGCTAGTTGTAGTTTTCAATTAAAAACCCTGACTATATGTATTTCAATGATTTGTCTAGATTTCCTTTGATACTTGGGGATTTTAATAATTACTCTGAAGCAAAGAATATACCTATTTTTTTTTTAAAAGCAGGGTGCATTTGCTGATTGACAATCACCCATGTCATTCAAATTTATTTAGTGAACTAAAAAAACACTAAGCCAGGCCCTTTTTGCTTGGTCCACATCTGTATGTAAAAACCTTCTTAAGAAGACATAATTTAGAGTCTTAGAGACTGATGTCCAATGGTCTGAGTTCCATACTGAGCATCAGGAAGGCAAACATTGGATCTCAATCTCAACTTTACAGCTTACTAGCTGTTAGACCTTGGGCAAGTCCCAAATACTCTGCACCTCAGTGTCCTCATCTCTAAAATGAGAATGTTGGACGAACTGGTCTAAGATCCTTTTCACCTCTAGTAGTCTGTGACTTCTAAAATCCCTTTCACTATGCCATTCCTTTCTTCAAAAATTTACAATGACTGCTTACTCCTTAGGGGCCTTAGGGGATAAATCTACTTCTACCGGTCTAGAGTTGCTACCTACTCACTACCCTTGTAACTCAAACACCGGCCCTTTAGGGAGAATGATTCTGCCCTTGAAAGAGGGGTCATACAGATTCCCACCACTATTCATTAAAGATGTATGTGTCAGGCTCTGAACTAAGTACATGAAATGCCCTCTCTTTTTGAGTTTTACTCATTCTTCAGATCCAATCTCGAGTTCCATTTCTTTCACTGAGACTTCTTTTTAACTATTCCAGCCCACATTGTTCTCTGCTTTCTCTGAACTCTTTGAGAAGCTGCATGGTAGCCCAGAGGTGGCAAATTTGCAGCCTGCAGCTCAACCAGTTAAAATATAATTGGGAAATGTTTAAAAAAAACAAAATGACAATACAACACAGATAATGCTAATTTGTGGTTTTCTGGGTCAATGTGAAGCTTGTAGGGATCCATTTCTATTTGAGTTTGACACCAATGAGGAAGTGAATGGAATGCTGGATGTGGGGAGTTAGAAAGACCTGAGTTCAAATTCTGTCTCTGATACAGACTAGCTATACAGCCCTGGCCAAATTACTCAACCTGTCAAATGTCTCTTTCCACAGCATCATGCTGACTTTCATGTGCATTGTAAAAGGGATTCCCGCTTTAGTACAAACTGGATTAGATGGTCTCTAAGGTCCCTTCTGATAAGGGCCCTTCTACATCCAGGGAGCTCAGTGGAGTAGTGCTAGAATCAGGAAGACCCAAGTCCAAATCTGGCTTCAGACACTTACTAGCTGTGTGATCCTGGCCAAGTCACTTAGGTTGTTTGCCTTAGTTTCCTCATCAACAAAATGAGCTGGAGAAGGAAATGGCAAACTACTCCAGCATCTTTGCAGAGAAAAACACTAAAAGGGGTCATGAAGAGTAAGATATGACTGAAAATGACCAACAACAACAAAAAGGTAACTTCTAGGAAATTCTGTGATCACCATTAAGCCTCCTTTAGATTCTTCAAGGGGGTACTTCAGGACCCTCCAGCACCTTTGTTAGGCAGGTACATCAACTATATTATTTGCAGATGTGTGGAAGAAACAAGCAATAAGATGCCCAGCTGAAGGAATCCTGGATAAAAGAGTTTTCCCCGTCCTGGTTTCCCTACAAAGTCTCTTAGGATAGTGTTAATGATGGTTAAAAGGAACCCACTCCCACGAAAGAACTGCAACTATATTAGTACTGACTACCCATGCTATTGGAGATTCTTCCACATGATCCCAAAGATCAATAAAAAACAGAAAAGCTCCTTTTCCCCAAGAATGCACTAAAAAAAAAAAAAAAGCTTTATATACAATGGCAATTTCAAGCTTCACAGGCCACAATGATAGCAGCCTATTATTTCCATCCTTTAATTAGTGGATCAGTAAGCTCTTCTTAAGGGGATACAGAGCTGTTTCTAGAGTTGGAAAGACTCATCTTTCCGAGTTCAAACCTGGCCTCAGACACTTACTAGCTGTGCGACCTTGGACCATCACTTAATAACCCTGTTTTGCTTCAGTTTCCTTATTTGTAAAATGAACTACAGAAGGAAATGGCAAATTGCTTCAGTATCCATGCCCAGAAAACCCCAGGTGGGGTCATAAAGAATCAGACACAACTCAACAACAAGTTTTTGTTAAGTGCCTTCGATGGTCCAGAGTTCCAACTGCTAGCCACTGGAGATACAAAGGAGACAATTCCTACTCTTAAGTAGTTTACATTCTATAATTAATATTCAAGCTTTACAAAGTGCTTTCCTCACAGAAAGCCTCTAATGTGGGCAAAGCTAGTGCTATTTCATCCACATTTTATTGATGAACTGTCTAAGAGTGGACCAGGCTATACCTTGGGGAATTGTGAGTTGCTTATTACTGAAGGTCTTCAAGTAACTGTAGGCTGTAGGAATACTTGCTGAAGATTCTTTTTCTGGGTAGGAATTAGATCAGATCAGGGGTGGGGAACCTGTGGCCTTAAGGTCACACTGTCTTGTAGGTCCTTAAGTGCAGCCTTCTGATTTCTTCTGTATAATCTAGATTCAGTCAAAAGGCCGCACTTAACGGCCTAGGAGGACACATGTGGCCTTAAGGTTTACCACCCGTGGATTAGATCAGTGTTTTTGTTCCGTGAGTAATTTAATTCTCAGGACCTCAGGTTCCGCATCTATAAAATGATGAAGTCAGACTACAACAAAGCTTTTCAATGGGGGGGGGGGCTGTGAACTTGATTTTTAAAAATATTTTAATTTTAAAATAATTTAATAACTAAATACATTTATATTTAGTAAGTAAAATATTATAATAAAATATTTTTTCCTTTGTAATCCTATGTATTTTATTTTCTGAATCTATGGTAGGAATAATATTCCAATCTTTGCACCAAGAAAAGTGAAGCTAGTTTTTCCCCTTAAAAAGTACTGAAATTTGGTTGGTTCAAAGGCTCAGGTGCTAGCCTTCACTTCCTGGTGGTCCAAGTACAGGGCAGCAATGGGGAGCTACAGGCACGCTCTGACTCTTGGCTAGAGGATCATGATAGAGAATTCAGATAATGATCAACTTGAAGTATCCTCAATGCCTCTCCCTGCTAACTATCCTGTTATGATTCAGCAAATTTCCTTTTATTACTTACTAAATGATCTTCATGTGAATTGCTTTGTTTTCAGCACTGAATCTAAACTACCAGGGAGGTAGGCAGAACAGTATTTTAGGACATTATTCAGAGAAGGGGTCCACAGATTTCATGAGACTGCCAAAGAGGACCACAACACAAAAAAAGGAACCACTAGAAACTAAGATTCATTAACAATTCTAAAGAGATGATTTTAGGATGAAAGCAACTGATTCAGCACCAAGGGGCAATTCATTTTTACCAATATGTAAAAACTTCTACCGCCAAAATCCCCTACTTTAAAAAAATCTATAAACAAACAAAAACTTGATTTTTGACAGATGTGTTAAGACTCATCTTTAATTCTGTTTGAATAGGCACAAACTCTTGTCCTGGGTCGGAAACTAATGTTGACCACATGCTTGGGAAAGCGCAGCCCCTCATGTTTCTCTAGGCATGACATGGCACCAGGGTTTGCAATCAGCCACCAACCCCTAGGCAGTGGGAGATAATCTTTTGGTTTTGTTTTGTTTTGTTTCCCCCCCAGTGGTGTCAGGTAGTTGTTATAATAATTATAGCTTTGTGTTTCAAGGATCTACTTAGGGTATGTTTTTGAAAAGTATAATTACTAACAAAATATAAGAGTGTTTTAAAAAATGAGTAGGGGCAATGCAAAGGACAGTTTTGTTTTGTGCATAAAAAATAAGTGGATCGAATTCTTCAAATTTGCTCATGTCCGATAACAAAAATGAAGCACAGCTTGATTGGCTCCCCAAAAACTAAAATAGAAAATTTAAGTCTCTCTAGAAGTAGAATATCAATCAATTAAAAACTAGGTTTATTGACTGGCTCAGATCAGAGAAGGGTTTGCCAAAACTGCAGTGCAATATTTATGGAATGTTATGTCAGATGAGAGCCTGAAGCCAGCAAAGCTTTCTCAACATTTGAAGACAAAGCAATCAGATTTTCTTTCTAACAAAAATTTCTTGAAATGAAATGCCAAAGGAACTTTTCTTAAGAGCATTTATTAGCAAAAGAAAAAAAATCACTAGCTGGGACTTTGCATTTTAATTGCATTTCACATCATTGCTGGGAAGAATAATAGCTGGCATTTATATTTTATTTTCAGAATTGCTAGGTGTTTTCTATGGATGATCTCATTTGGTGAGGCAGCACTTTGCAGATAAGGAAACCAAGGCTTAAGGTGAAATGATTGGCCAAGAGTAACACAGCTCACACATCTAAGGTGAATTTCAAATGTCACTTAATTCCCAGTCCAACATTCTTCTCACTACATTAATTACATTATTAATCACAGCTAAGCAGTACAGAAGATAGTGTCAGGGCCTGGAGTCAGGAAGACTCATCTTCCTGAGTTCAAACCTGGCGTCACACTTCCTAGCTATGTGACCCTGGGTAACCTAACCCTGTGTGCCTCAGTTTCTTCATCTGTAAAATGAGCTGGGAATGGAAATTGCAAACCACTTCAGTATCTTTGGCCAAGAAAACCCCAAATGGGGTCACAAAGAGTTAGACAAAACTGAACAACAAATTTAGTCAAAGCAAAGTAATTGGTGGTTTCATAGCCTTTCTCTACATCTTATAATCATGTCTGTGATTCTTAAAAAACAGAAACTAGTAAGAAAGTTCAGTAACTATGATTATCTTCTCTTCCTACGATTTTATTATTATATTACCCTGCATAATATTTAAGTGCTTTTAAATGTCTTAATATGAATTTGTTCCTTTAATAAATAGTTAAAATGCTTACCTTTGTTGAAGAATTTAATAAATGTCTTATATACCTAGTCAAAATGTATATAATGGAAAGAATGCTGAACCTACACAGTCAGGAAGACCTGATTTCAAATCCCCTTATTGACACTTCCTAGCTATGTGACAATGGGCAAATACCTTAACTCCTATAAGCTTCAGACAATTTCCCTGAACTGGTCATAGGTTGCAATCTGCCTTGAAGGTCTCTAGCCTAACAAAATTACACATTTTATTAATAATAGCAGTAGCACTTGCGTATGTATAATGCTTTATGGGTTATAAACAATCTTACGTGCATTATCTTAATTAATTTTCACAACAACCCTCAGAGACAAGTTCTCTGTTCCATAAAAATAAGTGGATTTTGTCAATGAGATCTGAGGGTGAACTGGGAAGGGCCACAGTACATAGCTTCTCGGGTCTCTTCCAGCTCTAGAAATATTATCCTATATATTCATGTATTACATTTCTATAAAATTTTAGCAACTGATGGCAGATAACTTGGGCATTTTTTATTATTTCGCAAGTAGAGTCTGGGATAGATGACTTTTGAGCCCTCTTCTAATTTGTAGCTTTAGGAAAAGGATTTCAGTCTGCAGGGAATCCTTCACGCTGAGATGATAATGATCCTACAGGGCTTAAGGCTACTGGGATTTCTACAAAGGATTGTGGCCCAATAGCCATTCTAGGGTAATAAGCAAAGTCTAACTTATTTTAAAGGCCAGACCATAACCAACTGCTGAATTGACTATACAAGGAAATGAAGGCTAGGTATTGGATGTGCAATTTTAGTGATTATAGGGAGCTCCCAGATAAGACAACTCCTGCTACAGATGACGACAAAACCTTCTCTGCATACCTTTTTTACTTTATTTTTCTTGGAGTTTGTGTGTGTGTGTTTTCTTTTGCCACCTGGCTAACATGGAAATATGCTTTGCAAGACTTTACATGCAAAATCAATATCATATTGTTTGCCTCCTCAAGGAGTGGGGGAGATGGAAGGGAGTGAACTTAGAACTCAAAAATTCTTTTAAATGTTAAAATGTTTACAAGTAATTGGGAAATAATTAATGAATTTATATATATATAGTGTATATATGCATGTGTATGTGCTTGCGTGTATCTCTCTGTCTATCCTTCTCTACAACTTAAAAAGTCTCCTAGAGTCCTGAAAGGTTATTGCTCAGGAAAACAGCCTGTATATGTCAGAGAAGTAACTGGAACTAAGGTCCTCCTAGTTCCAAGGCCAGCTGTGGCGTTATACCATATTCTCTCTCAAAGAAGTCAAGAAGGACAAAAAGGAGTAAGTCAGAAGTAAATTACACTTAAAAGATTAAAGACAACAAAATCTCTAAGAGATTGAAGAAGACAAGTTGTTTAGTCCTGAAGCCCAGAGGAAATCTTCAGAAGTCACATGGGGAAGGGTTTTTCTCATTCTTGTGGGGAAGGCATCATGACCGTCCCCACCCATTGAAACTTTCATTGAAGGTAGGCCTCTTGATCTAAAATCTATGCAAGACACCTATAGCCACTCAGAAAAAAATTCTGCCACAAGACACGTCATTTCTCAAATCTAAAGTTGGGAAATAGGTCTTGGAAGGTCTGAAATACTTGGAGACTTTATCAAAACAAATCTACTTTGGACAGAAATTCATGGTTTGATCCAAAACCTAAACCTGAAATCAGTTGGATCTTTTGTCATTTTGTATTTGGTGACATAATATTTCTTAGTTATTCTCAAAAAATTTCAGATGATGTACAAGTCCCACTGTGCTTACTGCTCATTATAAAAAGCATTTGATTCTGTAATGATAATAACAACAATAATCACTAACATTTATATAGCACTTACCAGTGCCAGACCTCAAAGGCTCTCCTTCAACAAGTTACTTCCTATGTATAGATCAAAGTTATTCAAGACTCCTGGAAAGCTACAACAACACAGATACCCTCGTTATACAACCTTCGGATCAGGTGATGCATAAAGAGGGAACTGTAAGCTTGCCAAAGTGTTGGCATGGTCATGCAAGAGATCCGGTATTAAGCCCAAGATGAAGGAGGATGCCTCTACCTCGTGAGGCCCTTCAGATCCTCCTATCTGCAGATGCCACTCCCCAGAACACTGCAGAGCTCTTGGAGGAGATTCATAATCACTCAGAAATGTGACCTAACCATCTACACAGGAAAATCCAAGAATTTAAATATGCATACTTTAGACATTGGCACATGTGTTTCATTGGATAGCCTATAAAGCTCATCCCTGCCCTTAAGGAGGTTTTTTTTTTTGGGGGGGGGGGGAAGGAGAGGTCCTTTATATCTATAAACAGTAAAGAGATGTATACAAAATAAATTATAAGAGGTAAATACAAAGGTGATTTAAGAGGAGGAAGGTACTAGAAGCCAGGGACGATGGCTTGTAGCTAGAAAACTGCCCACATTCCTAAAAGTCATAGCTGGTTTCTCTATGAATGAGCAGATTGTAAAGGAAAGTTGTTTCCTGAAACCACAAGATGTTTTGTTTTGTTCTTTAGCGTTGTTTTTTCCCATTCAGTGGCACATTTTCGCCCTTTAAAGAAGTCTTGAAGAGCTCTGATTTCCTTCTGTTCTATTGTGTCTTTGTGAATGCCTTTGCAGTTGAGAAGGAATATGCTGAGAGCAATGAGAACCTTGTCCACAGAGTTCATACAAAATGAAGTACGTGGCTCTGGCTGCCGGATTGGCTCACTCAAGTTAAAACTCAGCGTTTATGAGGTCAAAATCAAGGGTTCAACCTTTGAATAACTCAATTCTCCTTAAATCTCTTGTACAGCAAGGGACTATATCCCTAATCTAGCTTAGCCTTCAGGCAAATGAAGACCCTCCCCCACCAAGAAGAAAGACCAAGAAGCCAACCTACAGAAAGCTGCAGGTTCAAAAGGGAGGACATTTGCAATCTTTTTATGGCAAACAGCAGCAGTTATATCCAAACAACTATCTAACAACTTCTCCCTAGGCACAACTCTTGTGGGTGTTTTTAAGAAGAATTATTCATCATCAAGGTGAAGGGAGAAGAAGGTTATGGGCTTTGGAATCAGAGGACCCTACGTTCCAATCCGACTTCTCATACTTATTACCTGTGTGACCTTGGGCAAATCAGTTCCCTTCCTCAGGCCTAAGTCTCCTCATCCGTAAAAAGAAGAGGTTAGACTAGATACCCTCTAAGGTCTCTTTCGGCTGTATAGCTATGATCAGCATCTTTTTCTAACACTGATGAGAATTTTCTTTTGTCAATCACAGATTAAGGCAGCACTGGGCTAGAGAAAGGGCACAGGATTTGGAGTCCAAGTTGCTGTGCTCAGCTCCTTACTTTGCTCTGTTAATACCTGTATAACCTTAGACAAGTCATTTAATCTCTCTGGGACTCAGTTCCCCCTTTTGCAAATTGAAGGTTTTGGTCTCCACATTTTGTGGTTCTTTCAGTCAGTAGATCGGTAAATAAGTATTTATTAAGTGCTTACTACATGCCAGTGGAGAAGGAAATAGCAAACCACTCCAGTCAGTATTTTTGCCAAGAAAACCCTAAATGGGCTCACAAAGAGTCTGACACGTTTGAACAAAAAACATGCTAGGATCCATGCTTAGCCACAGTAATGCAGACACAAGCTGAAAGACAAACTTACAAGAAGCTTATATTCTAATGAGGAAGGAAGCACACAAAAGGAAGCTGAAAAGGGGGTAGGTAAGGATGTTTAAGGTATCTGGCCCTGAAACAGAGGGGAAAAGTATGGAGAGCAAAAGAAAGAAGATAAAGCTGGCCTGGGAACCCTCTCTTAATGGAAGTTCTGGCACAGCCATCCAATCAAAAAGGGGAAGATAAATACAGGCAGGTTTGCTGGCAAAATATTAGAAGGTGCTATTAAAAAGAATTGGATTAGCCATCCAACTGGAAAACAAAGTCAATGAAAAATGAATATTGCCCTGCCTTTGGTTGGGCAGCCCACCAAGTAAGTCTATCAGTACATGTGTCTTGGATGGGCACTATAGACGGTCCAGGAACAGGGTCCAGAAATAAACAAGAGAAATAAAGAGCAAGCTGAATATCATTTGGACAATTAGGCAGAACTTCTTTTAGAGTTAGCTGGCTTTGAAACAAAGAAGACCATGATTTCTGAAAAATAAAAATTAGAGGTAAACCTACAGAACAAGGACAAGATGCAGCACGCTGAGTATAAGAAATCTGCCTCATATTATGAACAAGAATTTACGTGAAAGATGTGAAATTTTAAAAAGACCTCAAGGATATGTATGACCAGAAAAAGATGGGGACTAATTACATATCAGGATTGAGGGACAGCAGAAAGACTACCTGAGGGATACACGTTATCCATGAGATAACAAGTATCAGAGAAGGGCTTCTTGTACACTGGAACACCTATGGAAAGACCTGGACAAAAATCACCCGGGATGAGAAGGTGTGGATGTATTGTGATGTGTACCAATGGGAAGAGTATTCATACCTATGAGGGCAGAAGTACATCAAAGTATTGCTAACAGGAGAGTTTATAAACATTCGGAAAAGGGAAGAAATCAAAGATTCATTGAGAAAAGGTTATGCCAAACTAACATCATTTCCTTTTTCTGATATTTCCAGATTGGCACACATATTTCTAAATTGGGTCCACAGACCCAACAAACTGGATTTTAACAAAATATTTGACATTCTCTCACAACCCTTCTAGGCAAGGAAGATTAAGTACTATAAGACTGTACAGTTAGGTGCATTCAAAACTGGTTAAATGACTGGACCCAAAGAGTCAAACAGAGTGACGTTAAACAGGATATTTAGGGCAGGATGCCCCAAAGTTCTGTTCTTTGGTCTACTGTGTTAAAGATTTTTTTTAATGACTTAGATGAAGGAATATATGGCATGATGAACAAACCTGCAGGTGACAAAGTTGAAAGAGACGGCTCCTAAAATATCTGAAAATCTAAAAACGATCTTGACAGATTTAATGGTGGACAGAGGCTAACAAGATGAAACTGAATCATGATAAATTGTAAAGTCCTGAGCTTGAGCTCCAAAAGCACAAGTATTGGATGGCAGAAGCAAAGCTAGTTAATAATTCCAGTGAAAAGTAATCTGGGGGTTCAAGGGAACTGCAAACCCCATATGCAACAACAGTTATGACCTAGCAGACAAAAAAAGGCCGATGCCATGTTAGGGTAACAGAAGTCTAGTATTCACAACAGTGATAATGGCAATCCTGCTGTTTGCTGTCTTTCTACGACCACATTTGGATCACCTCGTTCAATCCTGGGTACACTTCTGACAGGGCTTTGACAAGAGGCAGCAGTTTCATGGAAAGGACAGTAGATTAGGGACTCAGAGGTCTTAGGTCTAAATATCAGTTCTGCTATTTACAACCGAAGTGTGATCCTGGTTCTTAGACTCAATTTCTTAATCCGTGAAATGGATGGGTTTAATGGGGAGATATCTAAGGTCTTTTTAAGCTCTTAACCCTATACATGCAAGAGAACTGATAACCATGTTGTAAGAGGATCAGTTGAGGGCAGCAGGGATATTCAGCTTAGAAAAGCCAACACTTAAAGGTGTCATGACAGTGTTAAGTAGTTGAAGGACTGACATGTGGGATTATATTTGTTTTGCTTTACTACTGACAGCAAAACTAGGCGGAACAAACGGAAGTTATAGAAAAGCAGATTTCAGCCAGGTGGGGTAGCACATACTTATAATCTCTGATGCTACGGAGACTGAAGCTGGTGGTTTACTAGAACTCAAGAGTTCGGAGCTGTAACATGTGCTAAGCTGCTAGGGCATCCAAACCAAGTCCAGCATTAGTAAGAGAGCACTGAGAGCAGAGGCTAGCCACCAGGCTGCCTAAGGAGGAGCAAAGTGATGGACCATGCTGAAAAAGGAACAGGTCAGAGCTTCTGTGCTAATCAGCAGTAGGATGGGGCTCATGAGGGGCTGCTGCACTTCCAGCATGGACCAGACAGGGAGATCCAGTCTCAATGAATGAATGAATAAACAAATAAATAAAGGTAGATTCCAGCTAAGATATAAGGGAAATTTTTTTTAACAACCAGAACTATCCAAAAGCTGTTGAAACAAAAAACAGTTTCTCTGAAACTGACTGCTGAAAGGAGTCCATGACACAAAAATGATTAAGAACTGCTTCTTTAAAAGAGTCTGGCTAGCCACTTAGAGATGCTTTAGACAAGATTCTTTTTTTTCAGTTGTAAAAAATGAAACAAAATAGTTCAATGAATTAAATATTCCATCATTATTTATTTTTTATTAATTTCTTTTTTAAATTAAATTTTATCTGCATCCCTCCCCAACCACTGTGAAAGCAAGATATATATTATAAACATATTTAGTCAAACAAAACAAATTCCTCAGCTGGTCATGTCCAAAAATTTACAAAGCCCCCATCTGCACTCTGAGTCCATCTTGTCAGGAAGCGGGTAGCACGTTTCATCTTGAATTACCTAGAATTGTGGTGGTTCACTATGTTGATCAGAGTTCCTAAGTCTTTCAAAGTTGTTCATCTTTATAATATTATTGTTACTGTATAAATTGTTCTCCTGCTACTGCTTGCTTCACTTTGCATCAGTTCACAGAAAGCTTCCCAGCTTTTTCTGAAACCATCCTGCTTGTCATTTCTTATAGCACAATAGTATTCCAGAACAATCATCCATCACAACTTGTTCAGCCATCTCCCAATTCATGGGCTGCCCCTTGGTTTCCAGCTCTTTTCCACCACAAAAAGAACTGCTCTGTGTATTTTTGTACATGTGAGTTCTTTTCTTTTCTTTGGTTTCTGAAATGATTCACAATCAGGAAAGCATGGGACTCTGGGGCCTCTAAGGTCCCTTGTAGCTCTGAAATTTAGTGACTCATTGCTCTTTAGGTATTCCTTCTCAATACTGCCATGTTGCTCCTATCATCAGTAATGCAGTTTGCAGATGTACTTTTGCTCATGATCTCCACAAACTTCAACTATTTAGAGCAACATCATCTTGGTTTGCTAAAAATTTATATTTTTGTAAAGTTGTAGATGGGAGATGATAATTTTACTTGCTACCCAGGAGACATGATTAGATCAAGTGGTTCAAAGCTAAGGCTGCAAGAACAAAAAGGCCAGAGTCACATGTACATGTGACCCTTAGATAGCTTTTTTTTTTTTTTTTAAGAATTGGGATATTGGGGTGGCTAGGTGGTGCAGTGGGGCGGCTAGATGGTACAGTGAATAGAGCACCGGCCTTGGAGTCAGGAAGACCTGAGTTCAAATCCGGCCTCAGACATTTAACACAAAAACTAGCCGTGTGACTTTGGACAAGTCACTTAACCCCAACTGCCCTCCAAAAAGCAAAAAAAAAGAATTGGGATATTTCCATCAAAACTGCTATGTGACCATAAGTAGAACTCTTTCTTGCTCTGAGTTTCCACTGGCAATACAGGGATAAAAAAACTTGATCTCTATACCAGAGTTTTGGGGAAAAATGAATCAAAATCAACCTCATATAGCCTCATATTATACTATTAAATAATTATGGAATTTACCTACAGAGTACCTGTGACACCAAAAAAAGGAACTATGCCCCCTGTTGTGTTATTAAGAAAGGCAATGTGAAAGAGAAGAAAGAATGCTAGACTCGGGAGTCACGAAAATGCAGTTCAAATCCTGCTTTTGACACTAGCCATATGACCCTGAGTGAATCACTTAACTTCTCCTAGCCTCATCTGTAAAATGGGAATAATGGTGCCTGCGCCTCATAGGGCTGTGGTGAAAAAGAAATGAGATTATGTAAATTGCTTTACAACCTGAAAGTATTACATGTCAATTCTTATTGCTTTTGGTATTTAATAGGGGTGATCAAGAGAGATAATACTGTAATGACCAGGTTCCAAAATTAAATTAGGAAAACTTTTAAGGCCTTCTATTCCCTAGGATCGGGCAACAATCAGCAAAGTAAGAACGTATCAAGAAAAGAAGGACCCTAAATTAGGATTTCTTTTTAAATTTAACAATCCTTTAGAGTAAATTAAATTTCTGGCAACACTTTGGAAAAACTTTCATTTTTAAAACTAATGAAAAGTCTAGCAGATTTTCGCTTGGAATTCTAGAACTTTTCCCCAGCAGTGGCATACGTTAGTAACATTGCTATGGTGCAAAAGAGAAAGTGGAAGCCAAGACAAGATACTCAGGTAAAACCAACCTTTTCTCTGAGTTTAGGCAGTAACGGTGTCATTAAAGGGAAATATAATAGGCCTGAGTTAACAGATACAGTTATAATTGGTTTTTATAAAATTATTTACGAATCAGACTATTTGGAGCTGGAAGGGAGATTTGAAAGTTAAGTTTTTAAAAAAAAAGAAAAACCTTTGGAAATTTATGGTGTAGCAGGAAAAGCACTAGATATGAAATCTAGAAACCTGCTTTCATGTCCCAACTCTTCTTGTTGGTCAAAATACATGATTTTGTCCATATACGACCTCTATGAGCCTAAAGTTTCCTCATTTATAAAACGAAGAACTTCAGCTAGAGAAGAACTTCAGCTAGATATCTTTAAGGGACAGGTCTGCTCTAAACCCTACAAGCCTATGCTAACAAAAATTATTCACCTCTTCCACATCCCAAAGGGCAAGGTGGTATAAAAACTATAAGGACGTTATGCTGTCTTTGAGTAAATAAACAGAAAAGGTATATCACAACTAGTTAAAAAAGGGGAGTCTAAGTTACCAAGACAAACCAGCAGTACCAACTTCTGACACTAGATGTTGGTACCCGAGTACTGTTAAGTTCCATTTTATTTTAAAGGCAAAAAATCAGGGGGGTAGAAACTTGGGAATCTACAAAATATGGCACAAAATACTGTGAATTCACATCAAAGGAGAACTGGACTGAAATTAAAGAAGGGGATATTGTATGACAGTTGTGTACTGGCAATTTTATACAAAGTTTTCTTGGAAATTATCTTTAACAATTCCAAGTCCTCAAATAGGTGCTTCATGTTCCTTAGCAGATCATGCATACCCTTTAAGATTACTAAGGTACTGATTGTTGCCAAACTATACAGTTTAACCCTGAACTTTTAAAAGGATTTACAAAGGGTCTAAGAGTTTTGAAAGCTGTAAAAAGTAATGCTAATAATCATGAAAGAATAACACCCAATAGGATTTGAATGACCACATCATAAATATTTTCAAAATTTAACTTTCTGGCAACCTGAGCCAAAAAAGATGGTGGGGTCCAAAGATATGTAAGACAAGGTTGAAAAATAGTTGTCTTTCTAGAGTGATAATATATGGGATCTTTATAGAGGATTTTAAGATTTGCTAAGTGCTTTTATATGTATTCTCTCTCTGATACTCCACAATTTCCTGACTCCAAATTCAGCATTTTAGCCAACAGATGACAGAACCTTTTACACTTCTTTTACAGTAGCTCTGGTTCCGTTAAAATCTAAAACATGCAGCAAACCCAAGTTAAGACTCTGTCTCTTTTCATGCTTTTTAATATCTAAAAGCAATTTATTATTTCCCTTTGCTTTGTTTAATTACATTGAACTACATGACTTTTTTTCCCCCAAGGGGAAAAATTGATTTAAAAAAGCATGGCAAAATGGAAAGAACATTGGCTATGATATCAGAGCATCTTAGTTTGAATCCCTGCTCTGTGCAGTGCTGGAAAAAAATCATTGCTTCTGTGGGCCTCAGCTTCCTCACCTGTAAAATGAACAGGTTAGCTAGAGATATTCTTGAAGATCCCTTCTAGCTACAATCCTAATATCATCCCCATCTTTATGAAGGAAAGCAGAGGTGAAGTGCCCTGTCAATGATCACACAGAATTTGATTACCAGAGACAGGGCATACCACTTTTTAGCCAGAGGTCACTCTTTTTTGTTAGAGAACAGATCTGATTCAACATTTGAAGAGGATGAGTTTGTGGACCTTTGTTTCTGGGATTTTTTTTTTTTTTAAGAGGTGCTATATATGATGGTTTTGGTTCACTGGTGAATTTCAACTACAAATCTGCTGTTTCTTTTTATCTGCAATGCATTCCAAATGTTCAGCCGGCCTCTGAGCCCCAACAAGTTACAGCAGAAAAGGCTGCCCCACATATGAAAAATATGCATGATATGGTACCATAATAGCTCAAGTCCTAAAAGACCGTTACTTGCCACAGCTGCAAGAATCCTGCTGAAGATTAAAGAATAGAGAAATCCAATCATTCTGCTTTAGCAGCAATATCCTTGCCATGTGGCAAATATAACTTCCTGGCCCCTTTTTCCAATATCCTTTTTATTTCACTTTAAAGTACTCTTATAGTCTGTGCTGGAGGATTAGGCAAAGCTATAACCACATGAAAGTGTTTGGGGGTATTGCCCCATTTTCATGAAGTCAGGCAGGATCTACCACTGCTGGAAATCACCCATCTCAGTGATATTGGTTATGTCAAACAATCACAAGATCTCAGGAAGGGACCTTGGAGGTTTTCTAGTTCAACTTAATTATTTCACATATGGTCTGATCAGGAGAGAGTACAATAGGTATTATTTATTTGCTCTATACACAGAAAATAACTATTTTGGGGGTGCCACCAATAGAAAAAGCTGGGGGAAGAGAGCTCTGGATTTGGAACCTGAGTTCAGATCCTGCTTCAGAAACTTACTAGACACATAACTCTGGTCTAGTCATTTAACTGCTCTCAGCCTCAACTTCTTCATCCATAAAATGGGAATAATAATTATAACATCCACATCCCAGGGTTATTGTGAAGATGAAATAAAGTATGTTTAATGCATCACAAACTTTAAAGTGCTATATGAATGTTAGGTATTATTATCACAGCTCTTTTCTTCCCCTAAAGATTCTCCACCAACTGCTACACAGAATCAACTTCATTGCCATAAGAAAGCCTTTTTTTGTTTGTTTGTTTGGCAATAGGGGCAATTTCCTGTAGAGAATAGACAGAAGTTTCACCAGAGTGTCCAAGGGGTCCATGAGATCTGTGACATAAACTTCAATGGCTGATGAAACACTAATCGAAGCCTAGACCCAGGAGTACATTTAATTGATTCTATCTGATTAAAGGGAGAGATTATTATACATTATGATATAAAAGAGGAAAGGACCATGTTATTAAATCCAGAATAAATATGGGGGACAGACGTGGAAAAAAATATTTTATAAACTAGTCAGTTCAACATTAATAGAACCCTCAGGTTCCGGTAGCTTTGAAAGAGCTCAAGAATATAATTACGGGTATACTTTTTAAGACCGAGTAAATTTCAGTGAGTTGAATATGATGTAAATTTTCCTAAATGGGGTGCTAATGGCAGGCAAAGGGATACCTGAAATGGGGAAGGGGAGCCTAAATCTTGTGGGATGAGATCAGAAGTTAAAATCTGGCCTGAAAAGACGTACCCTATGGTGCTGTACACAGACTGAATAGCAGGTGGTAGCAACACGGCTGTGGCTACTTTCTCCTTTACTGAGAACAAGAACATAAATTACATTCATATAAATGCTCTAAGATTTAACAGGTGCTTTCCTCACCATCTCTCACCAGATCCCTTTCCCCCCTATATCCTATCTCTTGCCAGGTCTTATCCATTCTCTCTCTCATACTCCCCCCCCCTTTCTCCCCTCTGATTCTGCCATCATCCGGTGCAGGTCCTCATTCTCATGTGCCTGGCCCATCAAGACAGCCTGCTGGTGGGTCTCCCTGACTCAGTCTTTCCCCACTGCAGTCCATCTTCCCCTTGGCTGTTTTACTGATCTTCTAAAAGTACAGGTCTGACCCTCTTACAATCCCCAGCACCCTGCGCCCTCCCCCACCCCAAGTCATTTAAATAAGCTTTGATTGTTTCTATTATTTCCAGTATCAAACAGAAAATCTTCTGTTTGACTTTCAAACCTCTTCCTACAGTTTCCTTACACCTTACTCTCCCAACCAAATACTATTCAGTCCAGTGATACTGACCTCCTTGTACCAGAAACTCCCATCTGTGCATTTTTACTGGTTACTCCCTATGTTTGGAATTTTCTCCCTCCCCACTTCCACCTCCCCAGCTTCCTTCAGGTCCCGGCCAAAATCCTGCTTTCTGCTAGAAATTTTTCCTGACCCCTCTTCCCCACTTAATGCTAGTGCCTAGCCTAGAATACTCTCCAATTTATTCTATGTGTATCTTGTTTGTAAGCCATTATCTGCATGTTATCTCCCCATCAGATTCTGAGATCATTTAGCAGAGACACTTTTTTGGGGGGGGCGGGGGGGGGGGTAGTATCCTTTGTTTCTCCAGGCTAAGTACAATATCTGGACACATAGTAGGTGTTAAAAAATGCTTACTGACTTGACTTACCACTACCTTGTCAGGTAAGAAATACAAGCACTATCAAGCCTACTTTAAAGATGTTGGAGGGTCTGGGAAATCACAAGCTCAAGGTCACAGATTCACTCTCATGTTTGTTGATAGTCCACCCTGCAAGATTTCATTAGCCTCCATATTCATTAGCCCCCTGTTACTCTCCTTCTCAATTATAGCACTGAAAAGCTTCTCCCAAATTCTTCGAGTAAGGATGGCATCCATGCTCCCAAGCCGGTCCTTTCTCTAGGCCTCCTTCCCTTCCTTTTCAGAGTCCTTTTGTGCGCTGTCTTCCCTCATAAGGTTATAAACTCCTTTCTGTATTTGTATGTGTATCCCCAGCCCAACATTTCGCACAGGGCCTGCTGCAACATAAGTGCTAAATGTTTATCTGACTGAATGAATGATTGATTGTAAGAGACACAGTTCATGCCCAGGTTTTTTTATACTAAGACCAAGGATTTTCCTATTAGACCTTATACCTATGAAGCCTGATAGGGCTAGGATCCAGCTAGAAGATTATTTTCTGAAGTGGTTCTAATGCTGTTAAACATTAATTATCTTGCAGACAAATAGCTATCTATCACATTCTAAAAAATCTGGTGCAAGGTTAAAGCATCTTGGGAAACACATTTTACATTGAACCATCCCTGAAGCAGGAATTTAATTTTATCACTCACTGAAGAAATTCCTATCACCCTGAGATTGCAGAATATCTCATTTCTATAGAGCTTAATGTTTTCTTCAATACAGGTTTAAACTGGTTTGCTCACTGTTAAAACAGTATTACCAGGAAAATAGGGGTAAGGGGAAACTTACCATAAACTATATTCATTACAACAAAATTCCTGTACAAGAATTAGATTAATCTTTGGCTTTCTTAACCTAGGGTCCATGAACATATTTAAATTTTTTTGATAACTATATTTCAATAAAATGTTTTCCTTGTAACCTTACATATTTTATGCTTTTAAAACATTGTGACAAGGGGTCTCTAGGTTTCACCAGACTGTCCATGACATAAAAGAGGTTAAGAATACCTCTGCTTTAGAAGTTTTGTTGTAGGATGGATCTGACTTGTACATACATTCTCATTTACAGTGTTCTCACACATTCCTCTTGGGTAGTATGGAGACAAGGATGCATTATCCTTACCATGGAGATGGAGAAGCACAGAAAGTGACTTGCTCTGGGTTACATACTCAGCGGAAGGACTGTTTCTTAAAACAAATCTAATAAAATCTTAAAAAACAAACAAACTGGTGGGCATTGAAGAACTGTGGTCTGTCATTCTCTTGCTCGGAATGACTTTAGTTTGGCTTTCTAGATATAGAGTGTGTGTATGTATTATGTGGTGGGTCTGACACTTGCACTTCAAAGGGACAGGTGTCAGTTTCAGACAGATGTCTGTAGTTTCTTAATGAATACGGGGGCTGCAGAAAGAGATGGGACAGGAAGTGAAGGGGTATATGAGATTTAACAGAGATACTGTGAATATAGATGGGATGAATGCAAATTTGGTCAGGACTGGTAGCATTGATGTCTGAGGACATTTATACTGAAACTATATTGAATAAATGGTTTTGTTGTAGTTCTTCAGTCACTACAGTTGTGCCAGATTCTTTGTGACCCCATTTGGGGTTTTCTTGGCAAAGATACTGCATGGTTTGCTATTTCCTTCTCCAGCTTATTTTACAGATGAGGAAACTGAGGCAAACAGGGTTCGGTGACTTGTCCAGGGTCACACAGCTATTAAGTGTCTAAGACCAAATTCGAACTCAGGAAAGTGAGTCTTCATGATTCCAGGTCTGGTATTCTATCCCTTCTTAAAAACCCAGGGTAATTATTCATGTAAGAAATATTTATTAAATACCTACTTTGGGCAGAGTCCATATACTCTGGACAGCAAAATTACATTACAGAACCCCAGAAAGCTGGGTTCTAGTTCTGACTCCACAACTTACAGGCAAAATTACAGTCCCTGCTTTTCATTCTACCAAATTAGACACCATCAGATGCCCAGCCAGGCATAAGAGTTTTTTAGGAACGGAAAGAGTGCAGGCACACTGTTGTTTACAAAGTGCCAGGAAAGCACAATATTATTAATCTTTTTATCCCTCTTAAAGAAGAGATGCAATTTCACGATTATAGGAAGGTTCTCTCCACAGCTCAGCAATTATTTAGTCATATTTTTTTTTGTTGCTTTTTGGAGGACAATTGGGGTTAAGTGACTTGTCCAAGGTCACACGGCTTGTTTTTGTGTTAAGTGTCTGAGGTCGAATTTGAACTCAGGTCCTCCTGACTCCAGGGCCACCCCCTATGGTCATACTTTGATAATAATCAGGGGTAGAGAAAGAGTCTTTGTCCAGGTCACATATCCAGTTTGTTGTCAGTCAAGGCTCGAACCCAAGCGTTTCTAACCGATTAGCCAACTCTATCCACTCAATCACACAGCTTCTGTTTTTAACTTAAGTCTCCCAAAACACAGCCTGGTCCAAAGTTTCACCTGCGCTTTTAGGATTAAGGGGAAAATCCTGCTGCTAAATAAGTGGGCCAAGGAGGTGAACAGATGAAGAAGTGTTGGTCCTTCCCCAATTTAAAGAGTACCAAAGTGTGGCAGTTCCTTTGAGCCTACAGACCGAAAAGGAAAAGTTCTGATTTGAGTAAATACATGGAGAAAAGCCCAGAGGGGGACCCAGAGCTTGGAAAAGTGATGCACTGCTTCCCAAACTTGGGACGGCGGCTCTGAACGAAGCCAGGGGCAGTGTGTGCATTGGCCTCCCTCTCTCCTACACAGTTTTCTGGCCGCAATGTCCCAACAGAGAGACCTAGGGCTAAGGCTCGTTTGGGTCTTTGGATGCAGTCCGCCTAAAGAGCTGGTGAAACTTGCTCCAGGAGAGACCTCGGCTCCAGTCCGTGTGCCCCAAGGGCTGCAGCGGGTCCAAACACCGGATCTTTACTAAGGGATCGAATTTGCAAAGGGGTGGGGCTAGTAAAGGACCCGGAAGCCCCCAGGACCCAGAGTCTCGACCCTTCCCCAGCAGCCCCTTTAGTCCCCCAGCGCCTCCCCCGCCCGCCCCTCCCCCTGCGGCCCCGTCGGGCTCTAGGACCACGCGGAGCCCGCGGGCTCGGTCCCGCTCACTTCCTCCCTTCTTGCAGCCAGCTGCTGCTGCGGCTGCTGCCATCGGGGTAAAACGGGAAAGGGAAGCCCCAGTTGGCGGGGGAGAGGGGGACGTCTCCCCGACCCCGGGGCCGGAGCGCGCGCCCTACCTGGCGAAGCAGTATTCGCAGTGGTTCCCCCGCTCGTTGACCGTGAGCACGTAGGTGTAGGCCGGACAGGAGAAGAGCAGGTCCCCGACGCCGTAGCGCTGGCGGGCCCGCAGCCCCCGGCCTTTCCCAGGGCTGAAGAACCTCTCGATGCCCGGGTCCTCCCCGTCGCCTCGTGCGCCCTCGGCTCTCATGCTGGGAGCGAGGCCGGGGGCCCAGCCTGAGCGTGCACTCGCCGCCCTGCCCTACCCCGCAGTGCACGGCTCGGTCCCGGGCTCGGCAGCTGCTGTTGCCGCTGCTGCTGCTCCCCGCGGCGCACCGAGGACGGCGGGCGGCGAGGGAGATGCCAGCCCGGGGGGGTGGGTGCCGCCCGCGGTGAGCTCCCGGCTTGCTATTACTGGAGAAGCGTCACCTGGAGCCGAGCCCGAGGCAGCGGGGAGGGGGGGGGGTGTTCACACCCGCGTGGGGAGCTGGAAAATCAATCCGGCGAGGCGCGCTGGAAAGGCCGACTAGCTCCCCGGGAAAGTACTGCAAGCCACCCGCCTGGTCCTAAAGCCCACCCTTCGCGGCGCGGGGGAGCAGGCCACCAGGGCTGCGCTTCGGCCCCCCCCCCACGCCCCCGGGCCTGTTGTTTTTGGCCCTGGCTTTCCCGACGGTACTTGCCCCTTCCCCCACCCCCGCCCCCTTATTAACTGGGGACACCATACATTCACCTGAAAAGTGGGTGTGGCCAGCTGGTGTGGGGATTCCGGCTGGTGAGTGTGCCCCTAGTGTGATACGGCAGCGGGGGCGGGGGACTGGGTGTCTTCTGGGGCCATCTACAGTTATATCTAGTATTCCGAGATTGAGAAATGCGGAGGTCTAGTTCAGCCCTCCCAGTAGGTCCACAAGCACTTATTAAGCACTTAATATATACGTGTTAGGCGCTAAGGGCTACTGTACCAAAAAAGGAGTCAATTAGCCCCCTCCCCCACAGCGCTTCCCCTCAATGAGCTCGCCATTTAATGGGGGCGGGGCGGGGGACAGAAAACACGCAAACCCCAGGGGACAAACAAGCTGTACACAGGATGAATTGGGGGTTAATCTTAGAGAGGAAACTGATATTGAGGGGAATTGGGGCTGATACATAAGCCTGCGGACCGGGGAGAAACTGAGGCCAGGGAAGGTCATGTGACCGCACATATTCCTGTAGGTAAGAGCAGAACTGGGGTTTGAAACCCCGACTCGGGACCTTAGACCCAGGTCGGGAAGGTTAACTTGCTTATTTTACAAATAAGTAAAACCCGGCGCAGAACTGGCCTCTGATGTCAAATCCAGGGCTCATTCCAACATGACTTCCTGTCTACGGTTAGGTTTTCCTGTAAACCAACATAAACGGTTGAGTTTGCTTTAAATTCCTCAAAGAAAGGTAAATTATCAGTGCCTGGAGAAAACCTAAATCCTCTCCTTGTCGGCAGGGGTAGAGGAAGGTAAATGGCCCTTAGGGAAAA
>CM053593.1:97975500-98022780 GCA_028646575.1 Pseudocheirus occidentalis | reverse complement strand
GAAACACTTGAGGCCCCAAGTGGATCTCTAGGTCCTCAAGTGTGGCCATTCGAATCCAAAACAAATCCCCTTAATAAAAAGATTTTTTCTGTAAAACTCGACTCGGTTAAAACCCAAGGACCTAGAAGACCACATGTTACCTCTAGGCTGCAGGTTCCCCACCCCTGGTCTGAACTATCAATAAAATCAGTCACCTTAGCTACCTGTCTGTTTGAGGAGAGATTCAAAAATCTCCCTTCAGGGTGCTTGTAATTGGATGAGAAGCTGCATGAAGTAGCTGATAATGCAGGACCTAGGAATCTGGGGGCCTAAACTCTTTATCCTTTGCATCTGTGTGAGGTCAGGTTACTTGAGGTTTACCAAACTGTGAAATAGGGGCAATATTCATTGCTGCCATGCTTTTATCCAGGGATTGTTGTGAAGACTGAATGAAAAATAATGTTCAGTACAAAATACAAAAATTGTACTGACTGTATTGCACAAAGTTATATTGTACAAGTTACAGTGTCTTGTTGGAATGCAAAGGTGGCAGTGATTCATGTGAGTTGATGTAGTCAGATAACGCTAGGAAAGTGATCCAGGCAAGAGATCACCTGTGTGATGATGATTGACATTTATTTAGCACATTTGAGAATCACAGGTCTAGTCTCAAAACATACAAAGCATTTTAAAGATTGAATAGCACCTTTTTATTTGAGCTTCATAACAATCCTATGAGGGAGATAGTAATATCCCCATTTCACAGGTGAGGAAACTGAGGTTCAGAGAAATTAAATGACTTGCACATAAGCACTTGGTTAATAAGCCTCAGAGACAAGAGTCTAATCAGGATTTCCTGACTCTTTGAGCATGCTTTCACACCGTATTACATAAATTTATGCAATTTATATGTGATGCAGCCAATGATATAACTGGAATTTTGCTCCTCTGGGCAAAAAATTACCCTTTACCATCTGCAAAGAGCAGCAGTGAGGCTTAGTGGATACAGTCCTGGCCTTGGAGTCATTAAGACTGGGGTCTAAGACCCACCCTTGACTTATACTGACCATACATAGATCGGCCAGTCACTTACCCTCTCCACATCTCTCTGGCAGAACTATATGAATTGCAAAGTAGCATTGGTAGAGGTAACTTCCTTATCCATGCCAAAAGTTAAAATTGCATAATAGATATGCCCAGTCTCCATTTTGTTGTTCAGTTGTGTCCAACTCTTTGTGACCCCATTTGGGGTTTTCTTGGCAAGCATGTAATTTTTTGCCACTTCCTTCTCCAGCACATTTTGCAGATGAGGCAAACAGGGTTAAGTGATTTGACCAGGATCACACAGTAAGGTTCTGGGGTCAGATTTGAACTCAGAAAGATGTCTTTTCTGACTTCAAGCCAGCCACTGTTACCTCTTACACTGCTTAGCTACCTAGCTTCTCACCTGGTCTCCAAGGCAAGAGCTATTTGGATGATATTCCAGCTAATGAAGAAAGAAAGAGAAAGCTGTTGGAAGGTGCTGTCACCCTTTCTCTTAATGTATTGTGATCTCTATTACCATATCCACTTCTCAGTGGTGCACTGGTCTAGATCAGAATAGTTGTCAGTTTTAATAGTGTAAATGACCTTGTTTTTTATGGATAAACAAACTAATATAACCAAAGCAACACATCTGTGTAGTCACTGGCAGGGCCTGAATTAGAATTTATCCCACAATTTAGCTAGTTAACCTGAATAACATCTTATGCAAGTAGGTACCTCCTGTATTCATAGTGAAAAGAGCATTTTCCCCCAAAACTGGAAGAGCAGAGTTTTGCCTCTGTCACATACTGGGCCTATATGAGCAAGTAATTCCTTCCTTCCTTCCTTCCTTCCTTCCTTCCTTCCTGATTGAGTGACCTAGGGTCACACAGCTAGGCAGAGGCAGGATTTAAACCTGGTCCTGTCCATTCCAGGGCCAGTGCTCTATTGCTCCTTTGGATAAGTAATTTCACAACCTAGCGGATCTAGGCAACTGTCTGAGACCATAAGCTGCATAGAAGGTAGTAACCTGCCTTAGTAGAGGGAGTTTCCTCATCTGGGCATTCCCTATAATGAAATCACAAATCTAGTTCCTATCCCAGTCCCTATCCTGTTCTTGATGAAGCTGGTATTAGCTTCGAGTACAACTTTGTAAATCTTTAGACAATTCTTGTAACATCTTGTAAAAGTGTTACTTAGTCTGGAGGCCTCGGTTTGACTTTTGTCCAACATTTCACTATTGTCTACAACCAGGCCAGGGTACAACTAGCCAGAAATTCTACTACTGCTATCATGCTATTGCTACAAGAAATGAAGAGGGGAGAGAGGTTGAACTAGTCTTTTCAGTAAAGTAGAGAGTCAGCTTGGGTGGTAGGGACTTGAACAAGAAAAGGTTTAGATTAGGCATCATGGGAAGTGGGATCTGTGTAACCTTGGGCAAATTACTAAACATTTTCTATCTGCATTAAGGGGAGACTGGCCAATGGAAGCCTGGGCCTTAGTTCATACTTTGCCAGCTTCCAGACGTGCAGGAGTGTTAGGGTTGCCTGAGACCCCAAAATACCAACATGTGCCAGGTCCTGCAGAAAGAATTCCACTCAAGTCTTCTCAGCCAAAGAACAAAGTTTTTTGAAAGTTCAAGTTCGCCATATGAGGTAGACTCTTAAAGAGACAGTCTACGCTAGGTCTTTCTATGGTGCATTCACACAGAGGAGGTCTGTGCTAAACTGTTCTATGGTGCTCTGTCAGATGGAGGGAAGATGGGATTCTTATATACAGAGGAATCTAGGAGTGGTCTAGAGGAGGAATTTGGGCAGCTTCTTCAGGAGGAATCAATGAGGTCATACTCCAGTAATGAGTTTGGGGAGGGTCTTCAGGAGGAGTTAATGAGTTCAGTGCAAAAGTGGATTGATATTTTAATAGGCTCAAGGGTGGGAATCAGATGAACAATGGAGGGCCAGGCTAGTAACCTAGGTTTGGGCCCAGCCACAATGAAATACTTATGGCCTCTGCAAATGCCTCCTCTAGTGGGAAGATTCAATCAGACTGCAAGGGGTTTCCTAGAGCATGTACCTCAAAGATTCAAGGAGGGGGTCCCAGAGCCTATACCTCATCAATTGTGGCCTCCATTTTCCTCTTATGAGTAGTAGAAAAACATTATTTTTTTTTTTACTTTTGGTTGGCCAC
This sequence comes from Pseudocheirus occidentalis, assembly GCA_028646575.1. Lineage (NCBI taxonomy): Eukaryota > Metazoa > Chordata > Mammalia > Diprotodontia > Pseudocheiridae > Pseudocheirus > Pseudocheirus occidentalis. The sequence goes on along the minus strand of CM053593.1, from coordinate 98,019,591 downwards.
ATTGTATAAGGACTCCGAGGGCTGGTGTGGGGGTGAGTTACTTTCCTTCACTGGGCCAGCTAATAGTGAGTCCATCCTTGGCCTCATAAATAGACTTGTGTCAGGGAAAGGGTTGCCTCCAGTATGTGTCTTCTTCCATTTGGTACATGACCTTAGAAGATCTTGCAAGGTTCGGTAATTGGAGTGCATACCAAAGTTGGTCAGTATTTGATCCCAGTGAGAAGTGAGCTATGGAATTCAGGCTAATGTGGGTCATCACTAGCCAGGATTCTGTTCTGCAAGGGAGAAATTCCATCCATTGGCTATACCATATTTGGAAGTGAATTTGAAACAAATGCTTTGTTAGCAACCATTTTAAATTTGAACCTATTCTCCCTGAGGACTGAGGTGTGGAGGGGTGTGTCCCTGGATTGGGAGCATGTGCTTGTACTTCTTTTGTTGTTGTATCTTCTCAGTAAATATCCTTTTGTAAAAGCTAATTGATGTTAACTGATTAAAGCCATGGAGGAGTCAGTTACTATGGAGGAGAGGGGGTGATATCATGGTGCTGATATTGGGAGAAACACACTGGAAGGAAGGCTTAAGCCAATAATATTAGTTACCATTCAATGAATATGCTTTTATTAGATGGCCCCCTTTGATACTCCATGACACCCTAGGGTTACCCCTAGAATTCTGAAGGTAAAATGGTAGCTTACTTTAGCTCCTGCCCTGCCAGTGGAGTTATGGTTGGGATAAAAATTCTCCTGTGTCCACGTGGACTATATGTAAAATGAAAAAATTGAGAGTAGATAGCTTTCCTATGTCCCTTTTATCTGTTAGGGTTCCATCTACCCTCCATTCTTGAGGCAGATTGATTGAAGGATAGCAATGAAGCTACAGCAAACGTGGACTTTTTGTCCTATGGTGTAATTATGCTGATGACACCTGGGAGTGGGCCAAAAAGGGGCTGTGGCTGAAAACTAGCTACTAAACTATCACTCCAGATGGCTGAAGCTCTCTCTGCATCTCTTTCTTCAGAGACTTGAGGTGGGACACTTAAGCAGTTCTGCACCTTATTTTGTTCACTGGCTCTTAGGGATGCTAATTAGGGATAAGCTGGCATAGTAGAAATAATGCTGGACACCTGGTTGGTTGAGTTTTTTTAACTTTTAATTTGGTTACAAGGGAAGGATCAAGTGGGTAGTGTTAGCGCATGGGTAGGAGGTCTATATCTGGAAATGACTATGATGTAAAATCAAGACATTGATAAAGTGCAAAAAAAAATTAAAGATATTAAAATTCATTAGCAGTATATTTAGTAACAGGTTATGAAGAAAACTATGTTATAAAACAACCAGCAAGGAATGGCAACACACCAGCCCAAAGAACATGATGACAGCACACTCTTAAAAGAGCTCATGCTTGTCAGTCTATCACTTCACATTCTCATAGACTACAAAAATAGCCTTCTTCCAGCCTGCCAAGCCATACACCTCTCGTTGAGGACCTTGTCATGTATACCATGGAAGAAAAGGACCCGGTAATATTTTGTTAAGTTACCCTAAAATTCCAAAAACAGCAGTGAAGAGAGGACAAATGTTTGATACCTTACATGATTGATACCTTACACCAAAACCGTGGCAGAGAAATACAATGTATTTCTGGCAAATTGTCCATGGAAAAAATAAACCTTACTTTAAGAAAATAAAGCTGCAGAAAAGTGTGTTTTTATTTAAAAAAAAAAAATAAGACATCTCCTTAGGATTCAGATGTTGATTATTTTTAGATTCCTTTGGTGCTACCATAGGTTTTTAACTTGGGGGGGGGGGGGTAAACCCTCTATTTGTATTGTCTCCTCTATTAGAATGTTAACTGGTGGGGTAAGGAGGGACTGGGAGCTGGAGGAGGGAAGTGGCTTATTTTTCTCTTTGTTTCTCCAGCAGTTAACATAGTGCTCTGCACATAGAAAGCACTGAATAAATCATTCACTCTTTCATTCATTCATTCACCAAGTCCCTTAGTTTGGACTTGTCCTTGATTTTTCCTTTTCCTTCATTTCTTTTACCAGAAAATGACCAATTCCTTCACCGTCTCCTGTAGTTATCCCTTCCTTTCTATTTCCACTGCCATGAGGCCTTAACCATCTTGTTACTTTATTAACACAATAGCAACTGGTCTCTCTTTCATTTTTGCATTCTTCAGTTTGTTTTAAGGAGGCAGTTAGTTGGTGCTGAGGATAAGCCACTGGACTTAGAGTCTGGAAGACCTAAGTTTAAATGTGCCCTCAGATGCTTGTGACTTTGGGGAAGCCATTTAACCTTCACTTGCCTCAGTTTCCTCATCTGTAAAATAGAGATAATAATAGCACCCACCTCTCAGGATTATTGTAATGATCAAATGAGATAACATTTATTAAGTGATTTGCAAACTTTAAAACGTTACATAGACAGTAGCTATTAATATTTTTGTTCTACTTACTACTATTGTCAAAATAATCTTCTTAAGGAAGATGAAAAGATGGATGCCACCTGATACAGAGTAAATTAAAGCAAAGAAAATTAAACAATATATACAGTGTAAATGGAAAACACCACAAAACAGTGAAAAGTGAATTTTGGAAAATTAGATAACACGAGCATTACCCCCAAAGAAGAGAAATATGAAGATACTCTAGTTTAATGTGGCTCACTGCATATATTGTTAGATTTATTCAGTGTATTGAGTTTTGTTACGGTTTGTTCCCTTTTCTTTCACTTTTTCTTTCCTTTAAAAATGTTATTTGTTATATAAAATAAAGTTGAAAGTTGATTTAAATTCTATTTTGCTAAAATTTAAGCTAGATTTAATATTCCTTCCCCTTGTAAACTTTACCCATCACCTAAATCCCAAAGAAACTTTCCTAAAGGTCAAGCTTTAGTCTTATAATTACCTCTAGCTCCACTTTTCAGAAAACTAGGTTAATCTAAAGGTCAAATCTCATCAATTTCAACTATTATACCCACTCCCATTGCCTGGGAGCGTCTTGGCCATGGTGAAGGAGCTTTCAGAAGGGGAAGCCCAAATGATATGATCTCAATTCTGAATGTCATTGATAAATACTCATAAGAATAAACACCTAGGTTGCTTGGAATTTTGCTCTGTCATCTTGCTAATTGTCATAAATGACCTTGTTGGCCCTAATTTGCAGTCTGGTTATTGAGAGAAGCCATTGACCCAATTTATTGGTTACTGCTTTTTTGTTATTCAGTCATATTTAATTCTTGATGACTCTGTGGACCACAGCATGCTAATGTTGTCTATGGGATTTTCTTGGCAAAGATACTGGAGGGGTTTAGACATTTTCTTTTCTAGTTGATTAAGGCAGACAGAAATTAATTGACTTGCCTAGGGTCACACAGCTGGTAAGTATCTGAGGCTGGGTTTGAAAGTAGGTCTTTCCAGGGCCAGTGCTCTATCCACTGAGTCACTTACCTGGTTACTATTAACCTAACTAATAAATTGATCATGCTTGGACTCTTGTCTTTGATACATTTCTACTTCCTTATTTGGCAAATCAGAGACCGAAGATATTCAAATGTGGTAAGAAGATGAGGTGTAGGCTCTGGGACCCCCCATCTTGAGCTCTCCTTGAATCTTTGAGGTACAGGCTCCGGAAAACCCCTTGAAGTCTGATTGAATCTTCCCACTTGATGAGGCACTTGCAGAGGCTATAAGTATTTCATTGTGGCTGGGCCCAAACCTCTGTCACTAGCTTGGCCCTCCATTGTTCAGAAGCTGCTCACATGTCCATGTTCTCCAACATAACCAAACAGGGCCAAGGACCTGAGGTCAGGCTGAGTACCTAGTTGTCTGACCTCATGGGACCTTCCAGTCCCAGATGGAGAAGAGCTTGAGATTAGCAGTGTTTCCCGGTATCAGGGAACCATAAAAATGAAGAGTTTACCCAAAGAGGGTTAGGGTTGCCTGAGACCCCAAAATACCAGCATGCCAGGTCCTGCCGAAAGAATTCTGACTCTAGTTTTCTTAGCCAAAGAATAGTAAAGTTTATTGAAAGTTCAAGTTCACCATATGAGGTAGACTCTTAAGGAGCCAGTCTATGCTAGGTCATTCTGTGGCGCTCTCACATGGAGAGAAGATGGGATCTTATATACAGAGGAATCTAGGGGTGGTCTGGAAGAAGAGTTTGGGGAGAGTCTTCAGGAGGAGTCAATGAGGTCAGACTCCAGTAATGAGTTTGGGGAGGATCTTCAGGGGGAGCTAATGAGGTCAATGCAAGGGTGAATTAATATTTTGATAGGCTCAAGGGTGGGAAAGCAGATAGGACAATGGAGGGCCAGGCTAGTAAGCAGGTTTGGGCCCAGCCACAATGAAATACTTATGGCCTCTGCAAATGCCTCATCAAGTGGGAAGATTGAATCAGACTGCAAGGGGTTTCCTAGAGCTTGTACCTCAAAGATTCAAGGAGAGCTCAAGGAGGGGAGGGGAGTTCCCAGAGCCTACACCTCATCACATCCACTGACATTGATAAAGAAAATTAGATTGTTATAAAAATGTTGACAGAGCTTTGCCTTTTTTTGGGTCAGTTGTCCTCCCAGTTTCACCTGTAATTAAGTCCTTTTTCAATGATTTGGTTTACTTGGTCTCAAATCAAATTTTCTGCATTCTTCTTCACCACTTTTTGCTATTTTAGGTGCTGATTCTGCTTACAACTTTCTATAAGGTTTTGTATGTTTTGTAATTCATCTCTATAAGGTTTGAGTATATACTTATGTTTTAAAATAGTGTTGCCCTTGGCTGCATGTCACTTCACTTAGTAAGTGTGGTTTCTAGACTCTTTCAGCTTCTTCTTTGGGGGCAATTGCTTTAAACTAAACTTCTATGGGAAAGAGTTATGTTAATGGCTATTCCTTTAGCAAATGCCCATTTTAAAATTAATAACTTGTTTGAAAAGGTTTTGTTGAAACCTATAATTTCTTACAAAGTCGTTATATCTTTTTCCAATTCTTTTTTAATTTTGATATTGATTTTTATCTTTATGATAACAAATCAGTAACATGGTTGATATCAAAGTGATTCCCATATTGCTAACCAATTGTTTCCTGACTGCTCAGATGTGGTCAATCTCATTTTTGTGTGTGATGGATGCTTACCAGGTCAAATTGCTGAAAGACAGTGTGTTATCAAGGTAAGAATGGTCTGTATGTTAAGAAAAATGTGGGTTCATGACCCTCCTACAGCACTAAATATTTATATTGACTATTGGCAAATAATCTCTCCCAGTCTCAACTTCTTCATTTGTAACATGGAGATAATACCTGTAATACATACTATTGAGCTCAATGAGACAAAACATATAAAATACTTTGCAAACCCTAAAACTATTTTATTTTTATGTTTGTCTTAAAGAAAATGTTCATATATTATAGGCATATGGCTTCTGTATAGTCTGCCCTCTAGTCTCTTTTTTCTTGGTCCTAAGCCATATTTTCCAATGTATTTTTCATAAATATCCCTTCTATGCTCATCTTTGTATTGGAGTCACTTACTATTGAAGTGTATGTTGATTTGATTCTTTAGTGTTTTGTGTATTTCACCAGCTTGCTTTTGTCTCTTTGATTACATTTTATTTTTTAAAAATCAGTAAAAAAATCTACCTTTTCTCCCTTTCATCTTCCCGTTCCCCATATTGAGAAAGAAAAACAAAACCCCCAATAGAAAATTTGTAGTCAAGTAAAACTAGTTCCTGAATTTTTTTTGTCTGTACTTTAAATTTATTCTGTACTTTAAATCTATCAACTTCTCTATGAAGACGTAGCTAGCATGTTGCATCACAGATCCTTTGAAATCATAATCATTATGTTAATGAAAGTTCCTAAGTCTTTCAGAATTGTTTGTCTTTACAGTATGGTTGTCATGGTATAAATTATTACTTCTCTCTGCATCAGTCCATACAAGTCATCCCAGTTTACTCTGAAATCATCCCCTTTGTCGTATCTTATAGCACAATGGTATTGCATCACATGTATATATCACAACTTGTTCAGACATTCCCCAATTCAGTTTTCAATTGTCATCTCACAAAGAGCTATAAATATTTTTGTACACCCTTAGAATTTATTTGCTTAGGATGAATCCTTCTTTAAATCTATCCTTCCTCTTATTTTCCCTTCTCTAATCTTCCCTTTCTCTCCTGTTTCCCTGTTTGACTGAATATATTTCTGTGCCGTATTTCCTATACTTCCTCCTTTGACCAGTTCAAATAAAAGTGAGGTTCAAGTGTCACCCATCTTATCACCCCTTCCTCTTTGTTTTTATAGGCTTCTACCTGTATACCTTAACCATGTGAAACAATTTTCCCCATCCCTCTCCTTGATCCTTTTGGTACATTCCTCTTTCCCTCCTCTTATGTTCTTCTTTTAGAGCATCAAAACATGACAAAACAACTACTAGGCTTTCTGTCTAGTTAGACTCCCTCTATAAGCCTGGACAATGATAAAGCTACGAGGGGATACATGTACCTTCTCTCCATATTAGTATGTAAGCAATTTACCCTTGTTTAATCTCTTATAATTGTTTTCTTGTGTTTACCTTTTTAGTTACTCTTGATTCCTGTGTTTGCAATTCCAAGTTTTTATGTAGCTCTGATCTTTTCAACAGGAATGCTTAGAAGGTCTTTATTTCATTAAAAGTCAATTTTTTTCTCCCTCTTTGGAATTGTACTGCTTTGCTGAATAAGTCATTCTTGGCTGTATTCTTATATCTTTTGCCTTCTGGAATCTTCTATTCCAAACTCTCAGATCCTTTCTAGTGGTGAATGTTAAATCATGTTTGATCCTAACTGTGGATCCTTGGTACTTGAATTCTTTCTTTCTGACTGATTATAGCATTTTTTTCTTTGACCTGGAAACTGTATTTTGACAACAGTGTTTCTGGGAGTTTTTGTTTTGAAGTTTCTTTGAGGAGGTTACCAGTATATTCTTTCAACTTCTACTTTGCCTTCTCATTCTAAGGGATTAGAACAATTTACTTTTTTAAAAAATTATATTTATTTATTTTTAACACCCTTAAAATTTGAATTCAAAATTTTCTTTTTCCCTCCAGCTCCTCCTTTCCTGAGAAAGCAAGCAATATGATATGTTATACTTGTGAAATCATGCAAAACATATTTCCTTATTAGCCATGTTGCAAAAAAAAAAAAAAAGCAAGAAAAATAAAATGAAAATTTGTACTCAGGGTTCATCAGTTCTCTCCCTTGAGGTAGAGAGCATTTTTCATCATGAGTCCTTCTGAATTGTCTTAAATCATGGTATCTATCAAAGTAGCTGTTTCACAGTTGGTCATTATTACAATATTGCTGTACAGTGTTCTCTTGGCTCTGCTTACTTTCCTTTGTGTTAATTCCTACTGGTCTTCCCAGATTTTTCTGAAACCATCCTGTTTCCACCACAAAAAGAACTTCAATAAATACTTTTGTACACATATGGCCTTTTTCTTTTCCTTTGATCTCTTTGGGGTACAGGTTTAGTAATCACATTGTTGGGTCAAAGAATATGCATAGTTTTATAGCCATTTTGGCATAGTTCCAATTTGTTTTCCAGAATGGTTAGATGAGTTCAGAGTTCCACCAACATCATTAGGTCCCAATTTTTCCACATCCAGTCCAGCATTTGTCATTTTCCATTTCTGTCTTGTTAACTAATCTGATAGGCATGAGGTAGTAATTTAGAATTGTTTTAATTTGCATTTCTCTAATCAATAGTGATTTAGAGTATTTTTGTATGACTGTAGATAACCTTGATTTCTTCTGAAAACTGCCTGTTCAATATCCTTTGACCATTTATCAACTGGGAAATGGCCCTTATTTTTATAAATTTTACTCAATTCCTTATATATTTGAGAAATGAGGCCTTTATCAGGAACCTGGCTATAAAAATATCTAATATTGTATTATACTTTGATATTGTATGTTCTTTGGTACCTTTTAGCGAAATGTAATTTCTCTGATTATCTCTTTAAATTAGATCTAGGTTGGGATAGCTAGATGGTGCAGTAAATAGAGCTCTACCTCTGGAGTCAGGAGGACCTGAGTTCAAATTTGGCCTCAGACACTTAACACAAAACTAGCTGTGTGACCTTGGGCAAGTCAATTAACCCCAATTGCCCTACCTTCCTCCCTCCAAAAAAAGAAAAAAAAATTAGGTCTAGGTGTCCTTTTGCTTTGTCTGAGATAATAATTGCTGCGCCTGCCCTTCCACCCTTTTTAACCTCATCTTAAGCATATTAGATTATGCTCTAGTTTCTTATTTTAACTTTGTATATGCCTTTCTTTTTCAAGTGTGTTTCTTACAAACATCATATTGTTGGATTTTGGTTTCTAATCCAGTCTGCTATCCACTTCTACTTTATGAGTGAGTTCATCCCATTCACATTCACAGTTATAATTACTAATTGTGTATTTTCCTCCATCTTATTCTTCTGTTTATCCTTCTCCCTCTCTCACTCTCTCCCACCCCCTCTCTCTGGGTCTCTCTCCTCGCATCTCACTCTCTCTTTTTACGGAGTCCCTCCTCATTTGCTTTTGACTACTGTCTCCCTTAATCTGCTCTTTCTCTTCTCCCCTTTCCTTCCCACTTCCCTTTTAGATACCATAGATTTCTATATCCAGTTGTGTGTGTGTCTGTCTGTCTGTCTGTCTCTCTGTGTTTGTGTATTCATTCCCTCTTTTGATCAATTCTGATGACAATGAGGTTCAAGTGTTGCCTACCATGAACTTGTTTTCCCCTCCACTATAAAAACTCTTCCTTACATGCTTCTTTTATGTGAGATAATTTCCCCCATTCTTGCTCTCTCTTCTCCCAGTGAATCCTTCTTTCTTACCCTGTCATTTTTTTTTTTTAGGTCATCCCAACAAAGCTGACTCACACCCTTGTCTTCTGTTTATGTATACTCCTTCTAACTGGTGTAATAATAATATTCTTAAGAGTTAGATACATCATCTTCCCCATATAGAAATGTAAATAGCTTAATCTTATTAAGACCCTTAGGATTTCTCTTTCACATTTATCTTTTTATGATTCTCTTGGGTCTTGTGTTTGAATGTCAAATTTTCTATTCCGCTGTGTTCTTTTCATCAGAAATACTTGAAAGTCCTCTATTTTGTTAAATTTCCATATTTTCCCCTGAAGGATTATACTTAGTTTTGCTGGGTAGGTTATTCTTGGTTGTAGTCTTTGTGCCTTTGCATTCCAGAGTATCTTATTCTAAACTCTGCTCCTTTAAGGTAGAAGCTACTAAATCTTGTGTGATTCTGACTGTGTCTCCATGATATTTGAAGAGCTTCTTTCTGTCTGTTTGCAGTATTCTCTCCTTCACGTGGAGATCTGTAATATTCGTGGGAGTTTTCGTTTCTAGTTTTCATTTTAGGAGGTGATTAATGGATTTTTTCCATTTCTAATTTACCCTCTAGATCTAAGATATTGGGGATATTTTCACTTGTAATTTCTTGAAATATGATGTCTAGGTTCCTTTTTTGATCATAGTTTTCAGGTAATCCAACAATTCTTAAATTATCTCTCGAGCTATTATTTTCTAGGCTTGTTGTTTTTCCTATGAGATATTTCACATTTTTTCTATCTATTTTCTTTCTTTTTACTTCATTTTATTGTTTCTTGATGTCTTGTGGTTAGCTTCTACTTGCCAAATTTTAATTTTTAAGAAATTATTTTCTTCAGTGAGCTTTTGCAATTTGTTTTCATTTGTCTAATTCTACATTTTAGAGTTCTTTTCTTCAGGGAATTTTTGTGCTTCTTTTACCATTTGGCCAATTCTGTTTTTAAGGTGGTGTTTTCGTGTGTGTGTGTGTGTGTGTGTGTGTGTGTGTGTGTGCCTTTTTTTACCAAGCTGTAAATTCTTTTTTTTCATAATTTGCTTGCATCATTCTCATTCCCTCCCTCCCTCAATTTTTCTTTTTCTACCTTTTTCTCTTTTTTTAATACTTTCAGGAATATTTGTTAAGGATGTGTCCAATTTGCAATTTTTTTCTTTGAGACTTTGCTTATAGCTGCTATCATATTGTTGTTTTCTTCTAAGTTTGCATCTTGAGCTTCCTTCTTACCATAGTAGCTTTTTATGGTTAAGTTCTTTTTTGTTGTTTGCTTGTTTTTCTAGCTTATGTCTTAACTTTGAACTTTTATGTTAAAGTTGAGCTCTGCTCACCTCAGGGTGGAGGATTCACCATCCCAAGCTTTAGATTTTTTCACACTGCTGTTTTCAGAGCTAGTTCTGGGGGTCTGTAAGTTTTTGGTGTCTTCAAGGTGGTGTAATCCAGGGACGGTGTGGTTGTTGTTCTTCTGGTTTTTACTCAAGAAGGGCCATGATTACCCTGGAGCCTCAGGTGCCAGTGTTCCTTTTGGCCCGTGAACTATGACCAGGGCTTATGTTATATGGCAGTCACAAATGCTAATGTTTCTCTCTGCCTTGGAACTGTGACCAGGGCCCCTGCTCACTTCTTATTGACTGCAAATACCCCTTTCTGCCCTAGAACTGTAACTTAAAACAGCATATGGACAATGGAGTTTCCAGTTTCCCATCCTGTGCCCATTGTTAGCTCAGGGTCCCATGTCTTTCAGACCAGTTGTCTAATCAATCCCTTTACTGTTGCTGGTCTGAGAGCTCTCAAAGCTGCTGCTGTACTATTGCAGCCTCCTCCTAGGCCTGCTACTGGGCATACCCTGGGTTGTTCTTTATTTTACCCCAGTGTTATAGACCTCTCCTTCCTCCCTCTTAAATTGACTTGGGTTGGAAAAATGTCTCACCTTAATCTTTTGTTGTCTATGCTGCTTCAAAATTCTATTTGACATGTTATTTAAAAAAGAAAATTTCTAGGACTATGTTGGGAGAGTTTGACTAGGATGCTGCATCTACCATCTTGGCTCTGCCATATCTCTTTGATTTCTTGAAATATGATATCTAGATTCTTTTTGGTGGCTTGGTAGGGGTGGCTTTGAAGTGGTTAAATGATTCTTAAATTATTTCTTCATAATCTGTTTTTTAAAATTAGTTGTTTTTGCTATGAGGTACCTTACACTTCTTTTTTTCAGTCTTTTGATTCAGTTTTAATATTTTCTGTTGTCTCATGGAGTCATTAAATTCCATTTGGTTTATTCTAATTTTCAGAGATTCTGTTGCTTGGTTAAGGTTTTATACCTCTTGTTTCAAGTGGTAAATTCCCTATTTAATTCTTGTACAACTCATATCTTTTTCAGTATTTTCCCTTAGTATGCTTATTTCATTTAAATATTTATATATATAGATTTATAAAAACATTTTTTTAAACTTTAAAAAACAACAACCCTGTTGCTTCATCTTTTCCAGGAATTCTAATTGAATTAGTGCTCAAGTCGTGTTTTTTTGTTTGAGGCTTTTCATGTACATGTTTTAGAGCCTTTCTCTTCTGGATTTGTATCTTTGATATCCTAGTCATCTAGACAGCTTTTTCATGTTGAGATTATTTTGTTGTTATTTTCTTGTCCTTTTAGCCTATATCTTGAATTCAGATGATGTGTTAGGGCCAGGGCACTGTGCCCTTCTAGATGATTTATCAGAACTAATCCTATTTCTCCTTTCTTGGAGTATTTAGTATTATTTTATTTCACGATATGAAGGATAGCTCAGGCTTAGGGCCTACAAGCTTTCAGTGTTTCCAAATTGTTTTGATCCATGGCAAAATCTGATCACTGCCTGCCCTGGTCTGAGCTATGTAAGTTTCTGACCTGGATGTGGATCTGAGCAATATACCAAGAGCTTGTGTTGCTTGGAGTTCCAATATATTGCTGCTGGACTCAGCCAACTAGAAAGTTCTTCTGGTTCATATTGACAGAACTACAGATAGAGTCAAGACTCCACTCTATTCCTGGAACTCAAGTCTACACAACTACTGCTTATTTGTGAACTTGATCTTTACTCAGTGTCTAGCCTAGGACCCATAATTTTGGTTGCCCTATTAGCCACACGCCTTTTCCTTAGTGAACCCTGGATCTGTGAAACTGGGTGGCACGCAGAGCCAGTTTGTACTTTATTCTACCATGCACAAGTTTAGTCCCCTCTATGCAAAACCTGGGACCTTTTCTTGCTCTGGTACATGGCCTGTCCTTGGGATGGAGTGCTCTTTACTTCCCCTTCCCACCTGTCCTTAGTGTCTAGGAACCTCTGTCTTTCATCTCACTATACTTCCTTCTACTCCACCATCTTGTCCCTGCCTCTCTATTGATTTCATTCTTAGGATCATAATATAATTTAAAAAATTTTTTCAATTCTAATAAGATGAAATTTTATATTTTTGGATTTAGCTTCTAGTTTTAATTGTCATTTTTAGAGTTGGAAGTTTTATTGTTTTATTTTTAAAATATACTTTAAAATTTTGAGGCCTATATTCTCTCCTTCTCCTCAGTTTCTCCGCTCCCCATTAAGAAGGTTAGAATAAGATACTCATTACACATGTAAAATATATTTCCATATTAGCCACATTGCACAAAAAAGCAGAGGGGAAGAAAAATAAAGTGGAAAAAATATGCTTCAGTCTGTCCTCAGAGTTCATCAGTTTTTTTCTCTGTAGGTAGCATTTTTCATTGCGAAATCTTTTGGAATTGTCATGCGCATTGTATCGAAGATCACAGTACCATTTCTCTACCTCCTCATCCTCTGTAATAGATGTTGGCATATAAATTGTTGTTATCCTGTCAGAGGGTTTCATGCTTTTTCTTCATCATGTGCATTGCAAGGTGGAATGACCAAATATCCTATGAAATGACATTTTTTCTGGTCTTGGGAAACATGATGAAACCAATTCCACTATCTCCTTTATGTTTTAGATTATAATGAGAATATCATTACTAACATTTCCTTCGCTTAGTCATTGGACAAGGACCTCATGGTGACGGTTTAAACTTGTTTATAGGTGGTATAAAGACTACATTATTCATAACACCCTCTCTTTCATTTTTTTTTTTTGCTCTTGTCACTGCAGAAACAGAAGGTCACATTAAGGAACTGAGAATCACTTTTATTTTTTATTCATTTTGTGGATTACAGTGACCAGGTGGCCAAATCAGTAATGAAGAGCTACTATGTTTTTTAGTTGATTCTCAACAGTACTACAGTACCATAGTTGAAGCTTTTTTAGTCAGTCAACAAACATTTATCAAGTATCTATTATGTTCTAGGCACTGTGCTAAGCACTGGGGACACAAAGGCTAAGGAGAGCCATTTTCCATCATAGTAGAATCTATTGCAACTTGTATTCCATTGTCATGGCATTTGAAAATCTGTGGTCACCTCTGTATCATAATGAGGCCTCAGAGCAGGACTTTTGTGGAGGGAGCTGTTATGGTAGTTATTTAAATGTTTGCTGTGAATGTCTTGTTTCACCTACTAGATTATAAGCTCTTTGAGGGCAAGGACTGTGTTTATTTTACCTACAGGACTATGCACCCAGCAGGTGTCTAATAACACTTCCCCCACACTCTACACCATATACCCAGATTATTATCCTGAGGTCAGGGATCTCTAGGACATTATTCATTTTTTTTTTTTTGGTATCTCTTCCATTGTGTAGTACAATTCATTGCACTTAATAATTGCTGAATAAATATCTGTTGAATGAACTAACGAAATGCAGAAAAAGTTAATAATATTTTAATGGTGGTTGGTGCTGATGACATTTTTAACCTATCCAATAGACTGTTTAAGCCATTTGTCTAGAAAATTCATGAGGATTCCAGAAAGTGAATCTATGGCAAGTTTATATAGACTGGTATTACCAGTTCAGTCTCTAGCCTAAGGTGAACTCATAAAGGTTATTAAAATGATGTGTGTTTTTGCTTGATCACTGATAAATGGTTATGGAGAACCCCTACGATTCCGGGTGGCAAGAGGTACCCTTGTAGTCTCAGTAACATTAAGCAAAGGTGCCCCAAGGTCATGGACTTAAACAGAGAAAACCCTTCCCCTCCAGGATTAAGGGCAGAGAGAGGATCTCTAAAGTATATTATAAAAGCAAAATCCCTGTGTCTCATCTGCATCCCAGCATCTTCACTCCATATGCAGAGTTACATAGGGAGGAGATACTATTTAAATCACCGGAGAGCATTTTGGAGACAAAAGAAAAATGAGAACTTTCCCCAGCCATTGTTAAGAAGACATAGGAGCCATTTTGAAGTGCAGATGTTAAACCTCTAACTACTGTATGTTCCCCTTGACATTGAGGTTTGTCCCCATGATTAAGGGAATTAGAGCATATTAACCAAGTGACTGGAAACTCAATAAAGTGGCAAGGAGGTCAAAGAGAAAGGACTAATTGTGTTCATTCTTGTCTAGACTTGTAAACCTTCATGCTTCCTCCCTTCTGTCTCTGAAAAGTCCCCCTGCTTCTTCAACATCAGGGTCTATGGCTCAGTCAAAGAGTGTTTCAGTACATTCTTTTTGAGAACAACATTTCCACACTTATTTTTGGGGAGGCAGTGTCATCTAGTGGCTGAAACAAGGGGGGCTGGGTACAGTTTCTCACTTTGCTACCAACTGTCTGGGTGACCTTGGGCCACTCCTGTAGGGTCAGATTTTCAGTTCTCTGCACCTCCTGCAGAGTTCCCACTGATTTTAAAAGGAGCTGTGAGCACAGAGGAGTTTCTCCAAAAAAAGCAAAGAGAAGCAAGAACTTGACTTTCAATCCCCCTCTGCCTTAGTCTATTCATTTCATACATTTACTAGTTCTATGTATAATATTTCTTGTTTCTTTAATGTTTACTTTTTTGTTTCACATAAGGAAAAAACAATACAAGGAAGAAAATGACATAAGCCTTAATTGGCATAGAGTCCATATAGAGTCCATACACAGTCAAACAACATTATTCTCAACTTTCCTAAGCATAAAGATAACAGGACAGTTTTCTTCAAGAGCTGTAATCTTCCCAAAGTCTGAAATGCATAGCTTAAGCCATCTGGGAATGATTTGAAATCTTTAACAAAATAGAAATTCTTTTTCTTAAGATTAAAAAAAAATAACTTCCCATTCTACTTCTGCAACATCTTTCTTCACTGTCTCATCTTCTCTCTTCCCACTACTAGCACCCCTAAAAAAGACTTTCATTGCTATGCATCTAGGCAATTCCAAAAGCTTCCAAAGTCTCTGTGCTGCTGCAGAAGCTATCCTTCTGTGCCCAAAATACACTCCTACCTTAGCTATGCCTTCTAGAGTCTTCAGTTTCGTTCAAGAACTAACACCTTCTATAGGAAGCCTTTCCTGATCTCTAATTCTTTATGCTTTCCCTTTCCCCTCATTATCTTATATTTACTTATCTGTTTACAGGTTATATATTCCCTAGTAGAACATAAACTCCTTTAACGTAGGGACTGGTTGGGTTTGGGGGTTTTTTGCCTTCATATTGTTAGCCTGTAGAACAATGTCTTACACATAGTAGATACTTAATAAATATTTATTGTCCACATAGGGTATATATCAAAGGGTTGGACAACAATGCCATTGTATCACAATGCCAGGGAAAGCTACATGACACCTTTCCTAGGCTTACTTCCATATTCTTATAGACAATCCTATGATGGAGATTGTAGGATTGTGATAGCTGTTGAGGAAACCTGAAAATAGGCTTTCCCTATTCCGTCCTTTTACCTATCTAATCCATTCTACCCAATACTAGTAAACCTGGACATTGGTTGGAGTCAAAGGTCCTAGTTTTGGATCCTGGCTCTACTGCTTACTAGCTGAGCTGTGTGGCCTTGGGTGTGTAATTTATTTTTTTACTTTTATTTTTTCTCAATTATATGTGAACAAAAATTATTAAACTTTTTTAAAAATTTGAGTTCAAATTCTTTTTTCTCTCTCTTTTCTGCCCTGAGAAGGCAAATAATTTCATGTAGATTGTACATGTGCATGCAAAGCATTTCCATATTATTTGGGCATGTAAGTTAACATCTTTTGGCTTCAGTTCCCTTTTCTATAAAACAAGAAAGTTGGATTAGGGCAAAGGTGTCAAACTCAGGGTGTGACCCCCAAGCTCCCACAAAAAGTGTGCCAGACTAAGATTAAAATGTAATTGGGAAAAGTTTAACAAAATAAATAAAAATAGAATACAGGTTGATAATGTTAATTTGTGGTTTTCTAAATCAATAAGTAGAGCACAGGGATCTATTTCTATTCAAGTTTGATAGTGCTAGACTAGATAATCTCTCAGATTATAGAATTCTCCATGCATAAATCTGATCATGACTCCCCAGCCCACATTCTCCATCATTCTTCATTTCTTACTCAGTAATGTTTTCTTTGCCTTCCATATTGTGCTACCACTTTTCCTTCCCCTGACTTATACTACTCTCTCCTAACAAAACTGGACAGCCACATGTTTTCCTAGGCCTCAGTGCCTTTGCTCATTTTGCTCAGTAAGCTTAAAATGCCCTCATTCTAGTTGAAATCCAAACCATTTTTTTATAATATAATTTACATGCTTCCTTTGACCCTCTCTCGCTTCTGTTTGAAACAACTTTTTCTCCCTCAGATCTCATGGAATGCTTTGTTTAAACTCATTTAATGATGTTAATCCAAATAACTCGTATAGATTGTCCTTTAGGTTACCTCCTTTTTATGTTTGAGAAAACTGGTGTCCAGAGAAGTTAAGTTAACCATCATCCTATCTCATGAACTTATCACCTATTTTCTTATATGGTTTTGTTTAATATCATCTCCCCCTGCAAGCCTGTAAACTGTGAGAGCATGGATTGTTTCTTATATAAACTTTGTGGCTCCCTAAGGGCTCTGGACACAATAATATTTGTTATTTTAATTGAATTACCTTTTCTAAAATTTTTCTCAAAACATGAATAAATTTGACCACCAGCAAATTATTTCTATCAATTTAGAAAACGTTATCAAACAAACCAAATATTTTTATTTGGTGATTTCCCAACCAGGCAATTTTTAATAACTGAAAACATTTTGCTGAGGTAGAAAATGTTTAAATAATTTTAAATATTGTAGCCAAACTGATTCTTTTTTGCCTCTTGACCTGATATTTTCTCCTAAATATGAGATACTTCCCCTTCTCTTTTCATTTTTCTTTGTTTTGGGACTAAGTATAAACACACTAAGAGAGGGAGAAAAGGAATCAGATTGATGTTGAATGAAAACTTTTTCTGTGTTCAGTTGCATAAAAACCAGAACCTTTGGCAAAACTGAACCTAGCAGAGTTCCCTGTACAGTATGCAAATATGATGTATTTAATTTCCAAATAACTAAAGCTAAAAAAAATGGTCATAGATACATAACTGACCAGAGGATTAAACAAAAAAATGGACTGCTTAAATTGACTTAAACTCATACGTGTATTCCACCTCTTTAGTGTCCTCCACTGTACAGCCCCCCATCTACTCTGTGCACTACTGCTTGTCTCATTTAACTACCTAGCCTAGGGTCTTTCTTGGACCCCATCCGAGGAAGCTAGTTACCAGAAAAACTAGGAAAAGTTACAACACATTCTCTTCCTTGAGAACAAGACTTTTGAGACAGACTTACAGTGAAGTTCCACTGTATACTCAGAATTGTCTCCATAAACAGAGATTCCTCTGAAAATCAAATAAATGGAAAATTTAAAAAGAAAACTCAGAAATGCGAATATCTGATATTCTTTGGCAAGCTGTCTGATTTTTTTCTAGATCTATCTTTAATTCATTTTAGCCTTATAAGGTGAGTCAGTGCATGACCATAACATTTAACATATATTGGCGCAGGAAATAAAGACAGCATGAAACTGAATAGAGAGCTAGATTTGGTTTTTAAAAGAATACACCTTACACTCAACTCCTGTTCTTATGCCTTAATACAGTGCGGCAGTGACCCTGGGATCTCAAAGGTGGTGCTGGTGAAATGCAGACTGCTCAGTTCTACCTAACAGGAAAGGTTTTCACATAGGCCCAGAAATAGCTTTAATTTTCTTACTCAAGGAGTAGCTTTTATAAATTTAGAAAGGTTGGTCGCTAGAAGATTGACTGCCTGGTGATGATTTTTTTTTCTGCCATTCCAACTTATAAGGACCATTAACCATGGTATATCACAGAATATGTGTTATCTTCATTAGTGAAGGGAGAATGTACAGTAATAAATTCATGGATTTAAAAAATATTTGTAAGTGGCCTTTTCAAAGAGTTTTAAGTGTTCTTGGAAATGAAAATTCTTAATTTGTCATTACTTTTACCACTTAACCAAATTAGTAAAGTAGTAGGACTAATTTTTGATTTTTATGCTACTCACAGTATTTTGGATTATATTTTTCTTTAAGAAAAAAACAACAGAGAAAATGGGTAGAAGAAACAGGACACTGACTTAAAAAATCATTACAATTTTCTTAATCCTTAAAGAGATTCTAAAGATGTTTAGTTTATGATTTGAAAACTTCTCCATGCCATAATGTATTTCTATAAATTGCATCAGAAATCATCTATGAGATACTTATCTTGAAGGTTTCTTAATAATAATAATAATAATAATAATGATAATAATAATAATAAATAATATCTCTTTGGTTTGCTTTGCCCCTGCCTAGGGAATATGTGAATACATCTGGTTCTTTACTAGAGGTCTTCAGCTACCTTACAAGTCCCAATTTAAGAAGGCTTAGAGCAGGGGTTCTCAACCTTCCTAATGCCATGACCCTTGAATACAGTTCCTCAAGCTGTGGTGACCCCCCCCAACCATAAAATTATTTTCATTGCTACTTCATAACTGTAATTTTGCTACTGTTATGAATCGTAATGTAAATATCTGATATGCAGGATGTATTTTCATTGTTACAAATTGAACATAACCCACAAGTTGAGAGCCTCTGGCTTAGAGCATAGAAGAAGCCTATTCCATGAAATCGAAAGTACAGAGAGTGGACTTTTATCTAGGGCCACAGATAGTCAAGAACACTTACTCTCTGGTAGGCCCTATCTACCTCAGGGACCTATAAAATTTCTCTGACTTAAGAGTGTTACCCTACTGTTGAAGGACCCACAGGCAGGAAAAAAAATGACAAATGAGGTTTCTAGACAGTCAAATCCTTCTCTCTTAGTCCTGGCACAGTCTGTATGACTCACAGTGTAAATGAAAGGCACAGTTCAGCTTTCCTCCTTCATATAACCCGATGCTTCATTGCTCCTCGAATCCAGTTCCTCCTCTGGTTCTTGGGTCCCGGGTTTTCAGTTCCATTTCTTTACCCCCTTCATCTTTTGCCAGTCCTGCTCCCTGTTCCTGTTCCTCTTATTCCCTCCTCTCCTCTTCTCCCCTTCCTTCCCTTCTCCTCTCCTCTCCCTTCTCTGTTTCTGGCTTTCTCTGTTTTTCTATTTCTCTCTGTCTCTTCTTTCTTCCCCCTTTCTCTCTGTTTCTGTCTCTCTATCTCTCCCGTCCCTCTCCCTCTTTTTCTTTCTTCTCTCTCTGTCTATCCCTGTGGCTCCTTTCGTACCTCCTCCCTCATGTTTCTCCCCCTGCTTCCTCACACCCCTTCTCTTGTACAGCTCAGCATTACCAGTGTCTTGACTTCATTGAAGTTTGGTGGTTCTGTCATGCTTACTATTGTTCTTTTTTTCCCACTACCACTGCTGATTGCTCTTCAGCCTCTCCATCTTTAGGAAAGTTGCTCAGCTCTTAAAAATAAACTAGCCAAGGTTAACATATAGTCAGTGCTTCTTTTTTAAAAACACATTTTCATCTCATTCTTTTTAGCCAGGCCCTGTGCCTGCACACAAAGGAGGTCCCTCAGGAGCTGTGCAGAATTCTCAATTTGCCTTTCTTAACCAATGATCCCCCCTCCTTCATAAACAAGTTAGGGTAACTGAATCCTATTTATTTCTTCCCTATCTCCACGTACAAGCAGTGTTCTTACCACACTACCTCCTGATGAATATTTTTTGGGGAGGACTAGAGAAAAATTTGTACTTTGTTCATTTTCCCTTCAGTCTCTTATTAGCCCTTTTGTTCCCCAGGCATAGTCTTTGAGAACCCAAGTTTGGCTTCTTCATCATAATAATGCATTGGGGTAGGACTTTAGTGGAAGGATGCCATTTACAATTATTGTTCAAATATTGCTGATAAGACATCTCACTCAGGAACATATGGTCCAACGTCATCATTATTGAAAAAAAAAAGCCTAATAAAGCTGCTATAATATTGGGCATAATCCTAAGTAACAGATTAAATAAGTTTCTCAATTTGGAGAATTTTCTAAAGAGGTGATAAGATTTTAGAAGGAAAAGATGAAAAATCTTCGGTCTCCATTGTCAGGTAAAATTTTCCAGAGCTAATGAATTGTCATGAAGAAACGGACTACATTAGAAGTAGGTCCTGAAAGGAAAGGGAAATAAACTTGGGTTTTAGATGGTAGTGATATCAGTTGAACAAAAAAGAGATTTAAAAAATTAATAGAAAAAGAGGGCCCAAGGGTGTAGAAGTAAGGTTTGGATTCATCCATCAGCAGATTTGTGGGGAACAAAGGAAGCCACCTAGGGAAAGAAAGTAGGTTGAGAAGAGAGAACCAGTGAGAGGAAGGAAGAAATTCTCAAAAGAAATGTTAGAAATTCTCAAAAGAAAAGGAACAGAGAGAATTAGGTAAAAAGAATTAGGAGACGAGAGGCTTATGGAGGAGGAGGAAGAGAGTGTTTGACTCTATCAAAGCTAACAGATGAGATAAAAGAAAAGATGGTTAGAGAAGAGACCATTAGAGAGGGCCAGGAGGAGATCATTAATGGCTAAAGTGCTGTAAAGTGGGCAGAAACTGGTTGGTGGTGAGGTCAAATGAAAGACCTGGAGGAGATTCATATTTAAGGACATAGGATGATAAAAAATTCACTGGAGGGTTGTTTTTCATTGTTTTTGTTTTTGTTTTTGTTAACACTGATTTTAGAAGGTTGGAAAACTTGCCTGTGTCAGGCTTTTTTTTTTTTTTCAAGGAGCTGAGAAAATGAAAACCTTGTAAATAGTAAAGCTATAAGTAGGTTTCCCTGTCCTTGAATTTGTACTGAAAAACAAGGAAATGGTAATTTTCTCTGCACAATGCTATTTTCTGTGCTACAAATGCTACTATATAGAAATCTTAATATTAGAATATGTGTATGCCATTTTAAATCACTTGGGCCAACAAGGTGCCCAGGGAGATTTCCGAGACCTTTCTCCCCCCCCCCCCCCAATCCCCATACAATTTGTATGTATTTTAGCTATGAAAGACAAAAGATTATGAAAGGATATGAAGTGTAGGTTTAAGAAAGCCAAAGAACAAAGTGCATTTTTTGCTCTTTGAATTTCTTTAAATTAAGTTCTTAGGACTCCAGCTGCTCACCTTCACAGGCAACCTTGAAACTATTCTATGAAACTCCGTTACAGAATGAACTAAAGAGTTTTTCTAGAAGAAAAAAATGTTCAAGTGTCAGTATCCAGAGTTATTAACTAAATTGAATGCCTGTGGTAGGTCTCATGATAACACACAGTAAGCAGCCTTTTTAGGGTACTTCTCTGTCAGAAAGGCTTATGCATTTATAATTAAGGTGGGGGTTATACTAGCCATGTGAAATAAGGTAAAAAAAAATTTATACTTCCAGTTCCAAGAGAAATGACTATCATATAAGTCATTCCAAGCATTTAGACATTTAAAACCAAAGTGGAGCATTAGCACTTGAACTATCTGTATATTTGCAACAATATTTCATTTCAATTTGCTAGTGTAGACTTGGGCATATCTGTATAATGTTTCATGTCATGCTCAATATACTTTTAAATAGTCTCACCTATTGTGTTGTAATTAATTAGATGTAATTCATTTAGGCTGTAGAGGTGTTAATTTTTTTCCTCCCCATAATCCTACACCTCTGCTACTCTTAGGACACCCTTAACCAACCAGCACAGAAACTGCAAAAGAGTGTTGGATGAATCACCCAAAAGGAAGGGTTGTAAAGTCTTTTTAATTCATTAATTAAATGTAATTCATTTAAAAATCTTTACTGGGAGAGTGGAGCACAGGTTTTAGGTAGAAGATGACGGGTGAGATGGATTGCTTAGTTTTCTATGGCAGTAATAGAGCAGGGGGCTCTAGGAAAATTCTCAATCTAAATCAAAGAAATGGAAAAAATGAGAAATGGGCTTATAGGAGTTAAAGGATGGAAAGAGGTAGAATATAATGAAAATTGCATCAAATCTGGAATCAGAAGATTTTGTTTAGAATTCTATTACTTATTACCTCTGTGATCTTCCTTCTTAGGGCCTCAGTTTCTTCATCTGCAAAATGAGGGATTTGGATTAGAATCTAATGGTGGTTCTCAGCCTTCCTAATGCCTTTAATACTTATATGTGGGTGTATCTGCATGTGGGCAGACCCCCCTGGAGACAGATAGAGAAGGGGTGTCTCAGTTCCTAAGACCATCAGAAATATGTGTTTTCCCATGGTCTTAGGCGACCCCTGTGAAAGGGTCAAATGGGGTCTCGACCCACAGGTTGAGAACTGCTGGATTAGATGATCTTATATAGGTACCTTCTAGCTCTAAATCCTATGAATTGATATTTATGACTGATTTGATCTCAGAGCCAAAACTAGGTTAATTCATTTGGGAATTGAGAGAAGGAGAAATCAAGGACCTTCTGAATAATTATGTGCCTGTTTTTATTTTGTTTTGTTTTTTAAGATTGATATAGGGTCATTCTTTGTTTCTGTCAAAAGAGAACTTTAGTGTAGTGACCATTTTGCCTGAGACAGCAGATCATGTAATTAGTCTTTTAAATTTAGCTGAAACATTTAACTTTAGATCTTATTCTATCTGGTCAGTTCCTGCTGTCTGTTTGCAAAATTATCAGCTTAACTCCATTAATTGCTGATCAGTTTATCTGATATAGATCTTCCCCTTTTGCTGTCAGTTCTTGGTTATATAAATCTTTTACCTCCCCCTTTGTCCTCTGTAAAAATTCCAACTGTATTCACCCTGCTTAGTCTATATTAGACTACATTAGGTGCTTGAAAATGTGACTCATGGCACATTAATCTTTATGTGCCATGAGACTGTTCTGAACATATAACAAACTGGTTATTAAGATATATGTGCATATTAATATGATTAACAGCAATACTTATAAACAAATCATTAAATGTTTTTTCTTATAAACTCACGGAGGGCAAGCTTATTCTTTACCATTCTATTAATGTAGGAGGTAGGTAGAAAGAGAAAGAACTCTCCTGAATTCTTGTAAAAGGTTAGAACTCTTGGAATAGATAGGTGAAAGTAGTAACATTTTTCATTTAAAAATTAAAAAACTATTTTTGAAGGCTGGTAGTTTTTAAAAGAGTTTCCACATTATCTGCCCCATGGACCAAGTTGGGCCAGTAAATAAAATCCTATTTTAATATTAAAATGTTTTCACATATTCTTGAAGTTAATCTGAAGCGGAGAACATTATTTTTTAGAGCAGAGCAAGCAAGGTTTCTCGTGTATACTGAGGTCCTAGCATTAATAGTTCTATCAGAAGTGAAATCTCAGAGCCCAGATGCCTACTAATAATTCACTTGCTGGTACTAGATTTAGCAACTCTTTTTGTTACCATGGTTTATATGAGGTATGCATTTTAGTGAGATATATTTAGTCATCAGCAACAGCTTCATTTAAGACAAACTCTGTTACCAATATGGTAATAGGTTTATGTACTACATGTAGTTATTCGAATCATCTTCTTATAGCAAAGATAGTATTTTCTCCTTTTTGCGGGGAGGGGTAATAAGTAAGGAACACCTACAGGATCGTGTTGAGTTTACGTAGGTGAACTCAAATAGGGGTCCTTTGCAGTGGTGGCCAGAGAGCCATTGGTCCCTTCTTACTACACCTTAGTCCAGTGCACAGGCAAGCACTTCACCAATCTGACCTCCTCTCAGACTGAATATTATTAGGTTAGGTTTGGTTCAAAGGCAAATAATATATTAGATCAGAAAGAAATCTTAGATATCCCCCATTTATTTCACTTTTTGAACCTCTGTTCTATAATTCTGGTTACAAGGAAGACCAAGTGAGAAGCCCAAATTCCATTAATACCATAAGAGAATAATTTCAAAAATGAACCCCCAAGTTACATTTAATTAACATTTCAAGCATGGTAATTGACAATAGTACAGATTTCTGAAGAACAATTGAAGGTCCTTTCCTGTTTGCTTATTGTTAAAAATACTTTAGTCCCAGTTATTGAAAAGTGCTCATGTATCAAGGTCTTTGAAAATTGTCACAGGCAGTGACCATTAAATTAATGATATCATTGTCAGTGAGGTATGGTAGAATCACAGAATCTTAGAGATCACCCTCATCCATTTCATATCTGAATTAGAGTCACCTAGTCCATTTCATATTTGAATTAAAATCCTCTCTACAATATACCAGACAAGAGGTCATCTAGATTTTACTTAGAAACCTCCCTTGATAGAGAATCCACTACTTCAAATTATATGTACACACATGCATATGCATGTATATATGAAAACACACACACACACACACACACACATATATATATATATATATATATATATATATAACATTTTGTAAACCTCAAAGCACTAGCATTATGTAAATGTTAGCTATCATCATCACCATTATCAAGGTCATCATCATTCCCAAGGTCTTCTGGGTCACTACACTTGATGTTAGAATACGTGAATATGAATCTTTGCTCTGAAGTTTACCCTACCCCTGTATAACCATATACAAGCCATTTATCCTCCTTGAGTCGCAGTTTCCTCATTTGTGAAATGAGGGTAACAAGGCTTCCACTACCCAGCTCATAGGTCAATAAGCATTCATTAAGTACTTACTGTGAGTCAGGTGTACAGAGTAGGCTGTAATACTAAGGTTTTGTGGGAAAAGAGTTTGTAAACCATTTCTATATAAATGAGTTATTATTGCTATGAAGGCATTGAATAAGAATTTAGTTTTAATCTTCATTGTAACCGTATTTTTAAGATTAAGTAGAATGAATGATAGTGTAGTCCCCATCACAATGAAACATCATGTTTTTAAAAGAAGGCATTTGTTCAAGGGCTAAGAGTTGCATTTTCAAGTAACAATTACAACACAAATATGACTTCTTGATAGTTTTCTTGATTATTGGAATCTCTGTTTATCTGATACGTTAGATACCAGTTCATCTGTGTTCTGTGGACTATACATCCACTTGATCCCAACGGAATGAGGATAGATAGACTCATTGAATGTAAGAGATGGATACACTAACAAAACTAGGGGAAGAACACATGTAAGATTGCTAAAAATTATAAAATCATATTAATGGTTTACTCTGTATTGCTAACAGGCATAGTATGGTGTCAGGGAGGAGGAGAATCCATCTCAATGTATAGAAACACATTTACAAACAAATGCGGGTTTACATTTCCTAAATATTGCTTCTGAGACCATCACATATTTTATGTATTAATTCATCTAATTTTATGCTGCCAGCAATTGCCACTTATGTTCTTATGCCATCCGGTGAAGCTCACCTGCCAAGACAAGAGCTGGATTAGCTGAATTACACATGCCTACCTTGAGAACAGAAATCATTTCTACTCAGTTAATTAAAACTAAGAAAGCATACTCAAATCAACAGTAGAGCATAATATCAAACTTGCCCAGTAGGTATATATTAGCATCAACAGTGCTAAGAGAAATGCTCTTAATTTAGCTAATGCATTTAATGAAAACAATGATTTTAGAATAAGCATTGTCTCATATAATAATGACTGTATTAAGGCAAGAAAGCATTAAAGATGTATTATATATTTCAATATGTCCCATCTATTGCTGGTCAATTTGATCATAATATCACTTGAAGCCAAAGCTCCCAGGAATCTACTGATACAGGCCAATTAACTCGAACTTGCTGTATTTCACCTAGCCTACCTCCAGGAAATGCCACTAGCCATAAAGGAAACAAGGGGAGCAGCACAAGTCCATCCCTGTTTCTAGAAAAACAGTGTGAAGGATTTAGTTCAGTAGTACCTTCTCAGTATACAAAGGGTAAGTTATTTTTCAATCCTTTCAAAGTAGACATAAACCATTTCGTGAAGTAACACATTGGACTACACATACAAGGAGTGAGCTACCATACAGCCAAGCCATTCAGTGCAGCTCACTTAACAATTCATCAGGATTCCTGGTTCATCATCTTGATGGGATTGCTTCTGTATACATTGAGGATTAAACTGGTGAACCAACTACATCAAGGCACTATGCTGTGGCATTTCTTTATACACATATGCCAATCTTTAATCTTTTTGGTAGGCTTTAATGATTTATATCATCTATAGTTGTAATAAAATGGAACTAGGTAAGCCTAAAATCTCTCACAAAATACCATATCTAACTTTGAGTACTTCTGATTCGGGTCACAATATTTCTTTATCACAGAACAAGATTTTCATGAATTGTGGTGTTGGAAAAAAACAATTCTTTTAGGGGGACAAGCAGTCTATCCCCAGGCCAATACTGAAAGCCTTTCTAGTTTACTTAGACCTGCTCAATCTTGCATAGCTTGGTATGGGTCACCTCTACCCCCCAATGAAGAATTAAAGCAGAACTTAAATGAAGGTGTTGAAGGATATATGTATCTAAATAGAATTAGATGAAGATATATATGGATATACATGTCTGTCTATCAATCTATCTAATCTATCCATCCACTTATCTATCATCTATCTATCTATCTATCTATCTATCTATCTATCTATCTATCTGTCTGTCTATTTAATCTTTCTATCCATATCTTTCAACACCTTTATTTAAGTGCTATTCTAGTTATGTATATGTACATATAGATATTGATATAAAATTTAAGTGCTATATGGAAATATGAAATATACATATATATTTTAAAATGGAAGTTGTCTTATTAAAAACTCAGTTCCAACCTTTTACATTTTTGTATTGCTTCCTCTTTAGTTCTTTCACCAAAAGCATTGAACGTAGCTACCTATGGTCCTTATCATACTTATACAGTATCTGAATCCTTCATCTGCTACGATAATTTTTCTTTAGGTTCTGGTCCTTATATTTCTTATGGAAGAAGGCCCTTGCAAAATTCCCAGATCACTCCAATTCATTTTCTTTCTGATTCTTATCTAGTTCTAGGCAAAGAATTTCAACATACATATATTTGCTTTTCTTTTTGTCCCTTAGATAGCCAGTCTATGACAAAAGGCAATGATTCTGAGATGTAGATGGAAATTACATACCTGGGGCTGAAGACATTTTCTTAAAGAAAACTCTTCCTTGGCATCTCTTGATGAAGTGGAAGATTTTTTGACATAAACAGAGTGACAAGATAACCACTGTTCAGCGAACAAACTGCAAAAAGACTGTCAAATATAGTTGGTCTGATTTGGCATATCTTGTCTTCGTGGAAGAGTTACTTGGTGGTGGCCTAGAAGATCAGCTCTCATGGCCTTAAGACAACCTATAGAAAACTTGGCTGAGTGAGGGTCCTCTATGATCCATTACTCATTGTGTATAGATAATTATGCTCCAAGACTCTCAGGTTGCCACCCCCATGGGGCTTTGGAAACTAGAATCTTTCCTGGCTAGATTTTATTCGGTCTTTTCCTAGATATACTCTTTAAATCACACATATGAACATTCACATTACTTCCCAATGAACACGATGAAGGGAAGCGAGAAAGAAAGGTGAGGAAGCTAAAAGAACAGAAGAATCTTGTCTTTTATGTCAAGTTTTTTTGCTCCTGCGGTTCATGGAACTTTGGTTTTGGAGTCTTAGCCCAATTTGAATGTACAATCTGCCTATTACTGGTGGTAAAGGGTGTGTGTGGGGGGGGAAAATGGAAGAGCCACTTCTCTTTCTCTCTGCCTTAATCTGCTGTTCATGTGAAAGTGTGTGCGGCTGACCCAAACCTCGCTGACATGTCAGCGTGTAGCCGCAGGACGTGGGGTGTTTGATTTATAAATGGAATGTATAATAGGCACCGTGCCTTCTGAGCTGAACGTTCATGGAAAAATCACATGCCGCTCACATGAGGGACCAAGATCTTTTTTTATTATTTTAATGAATTGAGTTTTTTCAGTGCACCAGGGAGATTAGAAGGTACCTGCCAATAACCCTCTGATTGTGTCTTCTGCCGATTGGTGGGCTTGAATGCGGATACTCCTCTTGTCAATTGAGTTTATGTGTTAAGTCAAGGTTTAGCTTTGGATGTGAAAGCGCTCACTCAAACAAAGCCACAGATGCTCAGACGGTGGAAGCCATCACATAATTCTTCTCTTTGTTTCTTTAAAGAGCTCAGTGTTGGAATAAAAAAAAAAACATATGGGGAAGACTGGGGCTGAAGATAATGATAGTGAAGATGAGAAAAGACAGCAGGTTGTAAGTTCTGGCCTAAGTTTGGAAAGAGGGGAAAAAAAAGTTGAAACAGTAATAAACTACAGCAAGGCCAACAGATCAACCAACATGAGAAAAACCAACAGGTAACAAGGGGCCTCTGGAACTTCTGAAGAATAGAGATCAGTAGGAAGGCATTTTGAATGAGAAATAAAATGCTCCTTCCTGTCAGGGAGGAAGGGAGGTGCATGGTGCTTGAGAAATGGAAGAAAAAAAAAGCAATTAAAAAACCAGACATGAATAAAGATCAGGTGAGAGAGGATGTCACCCTGTGGCCTTTGGAACTGTGTTTCTGCTGCCTCCAAAAATTATGTTTTCCTGGAACAAAGGAACAATGTTATGGAAAAGTGGGTGCCAGGTACTTTAGGAAAATGAGACACACTGAAGCGGATAGAGAAGACAAAGACAATAGCAATCGTATGCAATAAACCAAAAGCAGCTGAGGCCTGAGACAAAGGGTTAGAATTTGGAGCCAGCAAGATGACTGAAGCATGGGAAGGAAGGAGGGGAAAAGTGATTCACAATAACCTTTGAAAGACATTGACCTGAATATTTATTAGAGGACTGCACACTCTACTTGTCCTTGGAAGACTTGCTTTGTCCAGTTAGCCATTTCCCACTTTTAAGGCAATAAACAGGAAGGTGGCTTGAAAGATGGCCACTGATCCATAGGACGTGATGTCTGAAAGGAGCAAATCAAAGATTAGGCTTTGGCGTGGAAAGAGTGATTAATTGGATGAAATGTCCCCAGGAAGGATGTGAGACTCATCAACCATCTCCACACTTAGGTCCAAAGATTCAACACATGCTTAAAATGAGGAGATAAGTTAGTACAAATACCTCAGTCTTGAGTGATTACTTTGCAGTGAAACTGAAGTTTGCATTGCATGATCAGATAGTTGTTTTTTTCATTCCAAATTCACCTGGAGTGATATAGACATGAAGAGACAATAGAAATAAGGAAAACCAAATCTAGAGTTGTTGATCATTATGGACTGATAGATAATTCTCTTTTCTTTGTCATTGGATCTATTTCTGTATCTTGTAAGTAAATGTAAAAATATAATCATATCAGAAATTCCATACTGAGGTCAGGTTCATGGTTCATTCATCATCTGCCCACTGTCTCTGATGGTGATCCCAAAGGATGATTTGAGGGAAAATCCTCTATGGTATTAATCTCAGAATTTTAGTGATATACCTTTAATATCTCTAACCTCCCCTTGAAGTGCTCCCTTATGTGTTAGGTCAAGGTTTAGCATTTATGAATTTTTAACATTTATTAATTTGCATCTTCTTTTGGTCATGAATAGAGGTAGTTGGAAATGCTAGAGGTGTCTAAGGCTAAGAATACCTTTTCCCAGTTGTGTACAATCAATTTGTATAATTATTTAGGTGACTTTTAATTCAAATGAAAAAAAAAAAAGACACTGGTAGCTCCAAGTGGAAATATAGTGAAAGACTGTCCCAAATGAAAGACTAGCAAATTTGAATATAAACAGAAAAAAAGTCCAGAAATCAGTCTTACCTAGAGTTGAGACATTGGGCCAGATGGCACTCTGAATTGCTGTTGAAAAAGGAGAGAAAGTGATAAAAACCTGGGAACTGGAACTGGAACTGTGTTTAGCTTCCAGTGAGGATCCTGAGCTTATTTTCAGTGTTTTTGAGCAGTTAGTAGAAAATGAATATTATTTTTTTTTTTTTTTCAGAGAGTGAGTGTATGCATGCTCTCCATGAAAATGGAGAAGGGACCTAAGTGCCGTATGTACCTTAAGTTTTCCAATGTGGGGCTTTGTAGAACTAAGAATTCACTGTCTAGAAGCCCCTTTGAGTCTGCTCTCAGTGGCCTAGCTTGGATTCTGGCTGTCATTTCTTTCTGAGAGGTTAATAGGAATAGATTGGCAGGTGAGATGGACCTAGGCCAGCATGAACAGAGATAACTGGCTTTGTTGCCACAAAGAAAGTATGGGTTAAGAATGGTAGGGACAGAAAAGAATCAGTTATCAGTCTGCAGAACTTTTGCCTGCCGGCAGCCATGCAGATCTGAGACAACTAGGGTCCAGACACTTCCTTTTTGTGAGCCAGAAAAAAGTAGCTCTCTTTATATTTATGTGCCAATATTCAAGCAAAGGTGACCTGACATAGGACCATAAGAATGCAATAATGTCTAGGTCTCATTAGCTCATTTGATAAGCAGGGGGTATTTTTGTTCCATTTCTCTGTGTTCAGAATATGTAATCCTTAAATTTGGTATCTAAGCTGCACCATGGTATCTAAGCAGTGATATGTAATTTCTGAAAATAACGCCGCCTATAAAGACACGTCCTGTTTTAAGAAGAAAACTATCATGAGCCTGGAATGCAAATGAACAAAATTACCAGACAAGGGGTGATTATTTGTATCGCGGATTTTCAAAATACAGAAGGGGTCAGTCAAGTCTTTTCACTACTCTGGACCTCATTTTCCTCTTCTCTAAAAAGAAAGAGTTACAAGAAAGTCAAAGACAGAAAAAATACCTTATAAACTCAAATATTCATAGCAGCATTTTTTGTGGTAACAAAAAAATGGAGAAAATATATTGTGGCAAATGAGTATAAGAAAATATCACCACACTGTAATCATGATGAAGATAAAGAATCAAAGCACAGACTTAGTGACCCAAAGTAAACAGATCCAAGAAAATTATGTTCACTCAGTGACTACAGCAGTGTAAAGGGCAAGAGTCAAAACAAATAAACGGAAATCCAAACTCTCAACACTTTCATTTTAAATTATTTTATTGACATCTTTTCTTTTTATGTCACCTTAATTCCCCAGTATATCCCATCCCTGTCTCTTATAACAAATTATAAAAATGAGAAACAAAATATGTGAGCAAAAATAATCAGCATATCGAATAAATCTGATGTTACATACACAGTTACAAATCCATAGTTCTCTACCTCTGCAAAGAAAGGTTGTTGTAGGTCTATATTCATATTTCTTTTGGTGATGCTGGGGGACCAATCAGGGTAATTATAATTTCACAGCATTGATTTTTTTACTTTGTTATAGTTCTTTCTATTTACTTCATATTGTTCTGGTCATTGTGTAGATTGTTTATCTGGTTTTGTTTTATTTCACTTCCATTTATATAAATCTTCTATTGCATCTATGTTTTTATTACATTCACATTTTTTATAGCACAATCACTATCCATTACATTCATATACTAAAACAGGTAGGGATGTTCCCCAACTGATGGGCATCTCTTTTGTATCCAATTCTTTGTTACTATAAAAAGTACTACTGTAAATATTTTGATGCATATGAAGCCTTTTATTTTGGAGGGGGGGTACATATCTAACAGAGATCACTGGATCAAAAAGTACAAGCATTTTGGCCACTTTCTCATAATAATATCAAAATACTTTTCAGATTAGTTGGACCAGTTCACAGCCCCACCAGCAGCGAAGCAGTTGGCCCAGTACTGTGTAATGACAATAACCAGCTTATTCCGTGGGTAGAAAAAGAAGTGAGAAAATGCCCTTCTTTTTGTTCTTTGAAGAGATTGGGGGCTATACTTCAGAAACAATGGGTATATACTCTCAGAAAAGTTGATGTGTTGGTTTTTTTGAACTGCTTTTCCCCCTTTCTCTTTCTTTTAATTTGTTAAAAGGGATGACGGGGAGAGAGACATATTTGTAAAAGAAGGTGAAGCAAAAGGTATTAAAATAAACAGAAATAATAAAGTAAATAGAAATAAGTAAAATAAAATTTGGACTAGATCGGTGGTGTCAAAATCAAATAGAAATGGGACTCACCAATCCATACATTAAGGATCCCTGTGGGTAACATATTGACAGCTTTAAAATGTAATATTATCTATGTTGTATTGTATTTTTATCTTTAAAATACTTTCCAATTACAATTTTGTTTGTTGCCCAAAACACTTGGGAGTGTTTTGGCCTGTGTGTGGTCTGCTCTTGTAGTTTTCATATTTGGTGAACATAAGAACCCATCTCTTAATAGAATAACTTAAGGAGAGACAGCTACTGTTGCCCTAAACACTTTTTGGGGAATGAGACCAACTCCAGCCAGCTTCTCCTTGGTTTTCTTTCTGGAAAATCGGAGTTTGCAAGAAATGAACACTGAATTTCTTTTTTAAAAGCCCTGCCTTATTTATATGTGGGTCATTTTAGTCCTGTTTCTTCTAAAGAAAAAAGGACTCTGTTCTATAAGAGGGATTCCATTCATTATATTCATTAATCCATCTAATGTTTACTAAGCACTTACTCTGTACCTGCACTGTCAGGCATTTGGATTACAAAGACAAAATTTAAATTGTCTCTGCCCTCAAGGGGCTTACATTCTCTTTGGGTTATGCAGCAGGTACACGGGTGAATAAATACAAAATAACTTTTTCGGGGAAGTAACTGGCAACTTGGGCTAGAGATGCTATGAAGTGGTGGTGAGGAGAGGAGTACATTCTAGGAAAAGGAAGACAGATTTTGTGAAGAGACAGGAGGTAGGATGCCGTGTGCAAGTAATGACAAATAAGCCAGTTGGACTAGAAAGTAGAATGAGTGATGAAGAATAATGTGAAAGAAACCTGGAAAGGTAGGTTGGAGCCATATTGTAAAGAGCTTTATATAGCATGTTAAGGATTTTGTATTTTACGCTAGAGGCTATAGAGAGCCATTGCTGTTTCTCAATGAAAGGGTTTATATGTTCAGAAGTATGATTTAGGAAAATCACTTAGGCAGCTCTGTGGAAGATGGATTGGCAAGGAGAGAGACTTGAGCCAGGAAGACCACTTAAGAAGCTATCTTTATACAATAATAATAGCTGATGAGGACCTCAACTAAGAAGATGATTTTATGTCAGTGGAGAAAAAGGGATGTATGTGAGAGATACCGTGGAAGTAGAATTGACAAGACTTGACAGCTGATTGACTATATGGAGTGAAGGAGAGCGAGAAGATGAGGACAACTCTTTGAGATCGTAAACCTAGGTGACTGGAAGGATGGTGGCACTCTAAGAAGAAACAGGGAAGTTTGGAAGAAGGAGTTTTTAAAGAAAAAAAATAATGAGTTCTATTTTAAATACATTGAGTTTGAGATACCTCTGGGACAGCTAGTTGGAAATATCCAATAGGCCATTGGTAATGCTAGAATGGAACTCAGGAGAAGCACTAGGATTCGTTATGATGTGGGAGTCTTATGCAAAGAGATGATAATTATAACCTATAGGAGCTAGTGATGTCACTAGGGGACAGAAGGGGACCCCAGACAAAGCCACAAATAGGGGTAGGGACATAGATGATCTAGCAAAGGAGACTAAAAAGGAGCAGCTACATAAATAGAAAGAGAATTCGAAGTCATGAATGTCTTAAACTTAGGGAAGAGAGAGTGTTCAGGATCAGAATGTTATAAAATGCCACAGAAAGTTCAAGAAGGATGAGGACTGAGGAGAAAAAACATTCAATTCAGTGATTAAGAGGTCATTGGTAACCTGGGAGATTGTGGTTTAAGTTGAGTGATGAGGTCTGGTGAGGTTGGAAGCCAGATTGCAAAGGATCATGAAGTGATTAATAGGAGAGGAAGTGGAAATTACAAGGGTAGACAGCTTTTTCTAGAAACTTGACCGTTAAAAGGTAGGAGGAGGTTAAGGACAATAGTTTGAGGTTATGGTAGGGTCTAGTAGTTTGTTTTTTTTAAGGTGGGAGAATAATGTCGTTCTAATAACATTGCTAAGGATCTTCTATTTTGCTTTCCTACAAAAAAGTCTTTCTTAGGACACCCTTGTGTCTCTTCCTCACCCCACCTCCTCCCAATTAAACTTGTGGAAGAATTATATAGAGGCACCCTCCTTGGGTATGACTTTCAATCTACTTCCTTCTCTATAGTTAAGGCTAATTGGGAAGCTCAGCTCATGAAAGCAATTCACATATATTGGAAACCTCTGATTTTTAAATTATAGATATCTTTATATAGGGAGTGAATTATTATTACTAGAAGAAAAATTATTCTAAAGCTTCCCCCTAAGTCGTCCTTGGGAAAGGACGCACTGCTCTCTTGACGTTCGGCATGGCCAGGACTTGTGATTTGGGGTATTGGGTCATTGTCATTCTTTAGAGGGCTCTCTTTTAGGTCACTGGCCATATCTGGCATCAGAATAGAAAATCTGTTTCATGATACTAAAAAGAACGCATAAGCACAGGGGTAGGAGGCCATCTGGTTTCTCTTGTTTAGGTGTGGGCTAGCCATTGGATTGCTTTACTTTGCCCAATTCCTTCATTGTACATAATAAGGAAAATTATCCATAGGAAAGTTTGGTAACTTGCCACCATAAGCCAGTATCAGAAGCAGAATTTTAAACCAGGTCCTCTGACTCAGAGTCAGTTTGTTTTCTGATGTATGATGCTGGCCCAAAGGACACTTCGAGAAGATTTGAAACTACACAGGGAAACCACAATGTATTTCAAGTAAATAAAACAAAATTTGGCAAAGTATAAAATAAATACAAGAATGAAAAAAACATTCCTTGGTGAAAAGTTCACTAAGGACCCATACAAACTTTTTGTCTGTGGAAAAGGTTTGTGGTAGTTTAACAAGTACCCTACACAGGTGTGGTGTGTGTGTGTGTGTGTGTGTGTGTGTGTGTGTGTGTGTGAGGCTTAGATTCTGTTGAAATAGTAAATGGGTTCATCTTGGGCAGGAGAGGAAATAACAAGGTAAAAGTATCTGTATAACTCACTGAAGACCATCAAGGGCAAATGTAGCTAATATTTAGTTAGGTCAGGCATGTGCAAAGAAGTGAGTGAACAAATAGGCCTTCTCTAGGTCACAATTACTCAGTGCCTATAAATGTTTATTAACATAACGGGAGTTAGATGCATACCTAGTCCACCATAGCATCATCCCCCTAGAAGACATTTATAGAACCTGCTTCCAGGAGACTGGAAAGCCAGAATACACATGGACATTCTGCATTAGTCTAGCATGTGTTTGGGAACAGTCTTTTTCCATTGGTTGAATGGCCAGAACTATTTGAGTCTTTAAGACTGCCTGATTTGAGCATTTAGGACCTTTTTTCTGCTTTCCTGTGTAAGGATCACTCGAGCTAAGCAGTAAGTGGGGAGAGCCTAAGGATTGCCTCTTCCCTACCCTATCCTCCCTTTTAGGCTCTATGACCCTGAGAAATGAGTGTAGAATTTTGACCTTTTCTCCTTTTCAGTTCTAGATGCAGAGAAAGTAGTCTCCATCCTTAGAAGTTTGACCACAGAGATCCAGGAGTCCAGCAGTGAAGCCCTCGAAAGCAAGGGTCTAGGGTTGCTATCTGGAATTTGTGGTTGGTAAATTACACTGATCAGAATTCATATCTTTCAAAGTTGTTTGTCTTTACAATATTGTTGTCATTGTATAAATTGTTATCCAGGTTGTGTTCACTTCACTCTATATAGTTTTCACACAAGTTTTCTAAGTTTTTTTTTTTCTGAAACCATCCTCTTTATAATTTCTTAGAGCACAATAGTATTCTGTCACATTTAAATACCACAGTTTGTTCAACCATTTCCCAGTTGATGGGCACCCCCTCCAATTCCTGTTCTTTGCCGCTTCAAAAAGGGCTATAAATATTTTTTATACAGCCTTAGTTTGTTTTGCTTAGGACCAATCCCTCTTTTAATCTACCCTCCCTCTAATTCCTTTTTCTCATTTCTCCCCTCCACTCCCATTTCCCTGGTAAGTGAAATATAGTTCTGAACTCAACTCTTTGTGCATGTGTGTATTTTTCCTTCTTTTGGCCAATTCAGATGAGGAGGTTCAATTGTTACCCTGACCCCAACCCCCTTCCTTCTTGTTTTCATAGACTTCTAATTTGTATATAGTGCCTGGTGCATAGTAGTTGCTTAATAAAAATTTGTTGATTCACTGAATCTATCCTCTCTCTAATTCCCCTTTTCCCTTCTTCTTTTTCTGTACTCTCTTTCTCTCTCTCTCTTTCTCTCTCTCTCTCTCTCTCTCTCTCTCTCTCTCTCTCTCTCTCTCCTCCTCCTCCTCCTCCTCCTCTCCCTTTCCTTCTCTCTTGCACTCTCCTTCTCCCTCACCTTCTCCTTCTTTCTCTCTCCTACTTTTCTTTGAACAGTTCAGATGATAGTGAATTTCTAGTGTCACTCATCCTCTCCTCCTTCCTCTTTGTTTGTATAGATTATGTAAGGTAACTTTCCCTAACCTTCCTTTCTCTTCCTCCCTGTGCATTCCTCTTCTTCTCCCTTTGCATACTTCTTTTAAGCTCATCAAGACATAACAGAACCACTCCCAGGTCTTCTGTTTAAAGAGACTCTTGCTATGATACATCCTCGGTGACAGGAATACATATATCATATCCTCATATTGGAATGTAAGAACTTTATCTTTTTTTGTCCCTTATGATTGATTTGGGTTCACTATTTTATGTTTCTCTTAACTTCTGTGTTTGAATTTCAAAGTTGCTGTACACCTCTGGTCTTTTATCAGGAATTTTTAGAAAACCTCTTTTTTCTCAAAGGTAATTTTTCCCTTGTCGGGTTATAATAAGTTTTATTGGGTAAATTATTCTCTAATATAAGCCTATATCCTTTGCCTTCTGGAATTTCATATCCCAAGCTCTCTGTTCAATCATAGTTGTGGCTCCTTGGTACTTGAATTCTTTCTTTCTGGCTTGCAGTATTTTTTCTTTCACTTGGAAGCACTCTAGATTTTGTCTGTAATATTACTAGGAATTTTTGTTTAGAGGTTTTCTTCATGGACTAACTGGTAGATTTTTTTTCTATTTCCACTTTTCCCTCTGGTTCCAAGAGATCTGTTCAGGGTTTGTTTTTTTTTCTTTTAAATTCTTGAAACATGTTCTCTAGGCTCTTTTATTATTCATGGGACTCCATCCAATACATCTATTTTCTATTGATTCCAGTGATTCTAATCTATTTTCCAGGTCAGTTGTTTTTGATGTGAGATATCTTAGATTTTTTCTATTTTTCCAGTTTTTTTATTAAATTTTTTTTTCTTGTCTCATGGAGTCATTGTTTTCTATTTGGTTCATCATACTTTTCAGGGATTTTGCTACTCGGTCAAGGTTTTTGTTGTTGTTTGTTCTTATCCCTTATGCCATGCTGCTTCCCTTTCCAATTCTTTCTTCCATGACTGTCATTCATTTTCTGATTTTTTTCCTCTAGTGATCTTATTTAATTAAAAAAAAATAATACACTCTTTTTAAAAAATTTTTTTCATCTCTTTTAGGAATTCTAGTTGAACTTGTGCCCAAGCTGTGTTTTACTTAGAGGCTTTGCTTGTCAGTGTTTTGGAGTCATTCTCCTCGTCTGGTTCTTTGTCTTGAATGTCCCTCTCACTAGAATAGTTTTTTATGGTGGGGTTGAAAAAAAGTACTGGGGCAACTAGGTGGTGCAGTGAATAGAACACCAGCTCTGGAGTCAGGAGGATTTGAGTTCAAATCTAGCCTCAGACACTTAACACTTACTAGCCATGTGACCTTGGGCAAGTCACTTAACCCCAATTGCCCTCCCTTCCCCCTCAAAAAAAAAAGCAAAAAAAAATTCCTCATTCTTCCAGTCAACTTCATTAATTCAGTCTTCATGTTAGATTTGGGCTCTGTGCCCTTCTCATGAGTATGTTTGGGCTGGACTTGTTTTTGCTTTCTTGAGGTATTGAGTACTATGTTATTTTAGGTTCTCAGGGACAACTCAGACTGAGAACCTGCAAGATTTTCGTGTTTTCACAGTGGTTTGATCTAGAACAAAGTTAGATCACAGACTCCTTTTCTGAGCTCAAGTAACTAACTTAGCTTGGGGTCTGACCTACAGTAGACTGCTACGAGATTCAACCACTATCAGCAAGCTGGGAAGCTCTGCTGGTTCATAGTGATAGAATTGCAAGCTTCCCCTGAGATTCTTTCTGAGATTCCTGCTCTGGTAATTCCTCTTTAGGCTTCAGATTGGGCTAGAAGTTGGAACTTCTAGATTCTGGAGTACATCCTTGCTACTTGCTTCTGAAATTGTTCCTTGCTCAGTACATAGCCCAGGGCCTGAACCTCTCTTTTTCACCACCCCTTGACTCAGGAATCCTGGATTTGTGATCTGGAGCTAGGTAACAAATTGAACTTGAAGAACAAAATTGCAACTGGAACATGTTTCCGCATACCACATAATGTTACAGTGCTCCAGCATGGGTCTGAGCCCTCATCTTGCTTGGCATACAGCCTTGTCCTCTTTCAGTCTTAATGCCCTAGAATGCTCCTTGTGGCCTGATACTAATAGCCAGAACTTGACTCTTCTCCACCCCCTGCCAATGTCTACATGTCTCTGTGCCAGCCTGACTTGGAAAAATGACTCTGTATGACTCTATCTTGGATTTCTCTATTGGGATTTCATCTGTGACATTTTCTAGATCTGTTTGATGGAATTTTGGTAGGAGGAGCTTGGCAGGACTTCTTTCTACCATCTTATAACTGCTGAACAATGTGTTTATTCCTACATATTTTTAAAGTAATAAATATGTAAAAGCTCATCTGATATTAGGTGGTTAAGTGGAACTGGGGTGCTGGTTACTGGGTCCCTAAAATGAAAATAACATAATTGGTTGGGGTGTGAGCCAGTGGCATAGAAAAGAGACTTCCAAACCTCCTCAAGGTCTTGGAGATAAAAATATAGTAAATTTGGCCCTGGCTTCCTTCAAATCTCTACTAAATCCAATTCTTCTACAAGAAGGAGGTTTCTGTATGAAACCTCTTCCAGGGCTTCTTAATCTTAGGGCCTTTTCTCTGCGATTTATCTTAAATTTATCCTGTATATATCTTGTTTGAATGTACTTGTTTGCATGTTGTCTTCCTCATTAGACTCTGAACTCCTTGAGAGCAGGAAGTGTTTTCTCCCCCTTTCTTTGCAACTTCACTGCTTAGTAAAGTTTCTGGCACATAGTAGGCACTTAATAAATGCTTGCCTGTTGAGTTGACTCAGATAGTGGGGCCAGAATCAACTCATGTTACATTAATATAATCAATAAGTTGTAGTGGATAGTGTGCTGCTGTTGGAGTAAGGAAGATCTGAGTTAAAAACCTCCATTTGACACTTACTAGTTGTGTGATGCTGGGCAAGTGACTTAACCACTCTGAGCCACAGAGTCCTCCTCTGTCAAATGAAGGTATTGGACCAGATGTTCTCCAAGATCCCCTCTCCCTCTAAATCTGTACTTTTCTTGAGGGAAAAAGGATGAGGCAGTATAAGGAACTATTGCCTAATGAGGCTCAATAAAAATTGAAAACAAAGTGTCTTCAAAATAGACATGTGGTAGAATGTTATAACATAGTACAATATAAGCTCCTTGAGGGCAAGGACTGTCACAGTTTTTATATTTGTCTCCTTACCTGAGTGAAAAGCCAAGTACATGGTAGATGCTCAATAAATGTTGGCTGAATTGAATTAACCCAAATGAGGCAATGGAAAAATGTGATCCAATTTACAAAGCTATTTATTTATGACTCTCCAGGATCACAGCAAGGACTGTTGAAATGATTTTTCTGTTTAATTTGCCTACACACATTGACCACTATCACCAGTTATAGTTTCTCTTCTGCTATGCTGTTCTTCAAAGATTCATTCTGCAAGGACTGAGTAAAGGGGAGGGATGGAACAGGAAACCTTATGGAACAGAACAACAGGATATGGATGAAATCCTACCATGACACATTTGGCCTTTGCCAGTCATTGTGTGATTCTCACACTGTTGGCCTTCTTGTTAGTTGTAGCCAGGAAAGTGAGAGCTCTGCTATCTGGGACCAAACCAGCAGAAGTGTTTGCTTAATTGCTGCCTTATCACAGTTGATAATTATTTAATGATTTCTCTTCTTCCTGACACAGTCAGGTGTGGGATATCATTAGACCATTGTCTGCAGGGATCACTGCTGGGCTCTGTGGAGGGTCTAACAGCCACAGTGCTGAATTCAAGGCACCACCTTGCCTTTCAATAAATGACCTTGTGACCAAGCCACATGGAAAAGGGAACACAGTGATGATGGTACAAAAAACCACACCACTCTGAGACAAATGGGATTATTTCTCTGCTAGTCTTCCCTTTCCAGTGGACTAGCCATATCCTCTATGAGGTGAAGAGACATGAATAAATTGAACAAAAACCAATCCAAGATAGAAGTAACCAAGTAAAGTTGACATTGCCTTTTTAAACAGAATTCAACCAGTCCCAGAGGGCAAAAAAGTCTGAGAGTGGTGTTGGAGGAGAGATGAACACAGGGTGGGATTTTCCCTTAGGGTAATTTGACCTTTATCTGGAAGAATGAACAGAGAAGAAAGTATCAAGGACTTGTCACTATTGGAAGCATCTTGATTCAGTGACCTCATTTGGAGGACCTCTGCTTTCTTAAGGCAGGTCACACACTGAGTCAATATCCTAACTTCTATGAAGTTGCCTAGATAAAAAATATAGTAGAAGTTTAGCAGTTATTTCTTTAACCATCAGGGAGTGCTGCTGGCTGATAGGTTTTGTTCAGAGATAAGGCTCACATTATGCTCACTCTCGTGGTTTTGTACTATGTCCAGTAGCAGAGGGTGCAATAGGAAGCACCAGGCTCTCCATGGTTTTCTATGAGAAGTCTTTCTTTATGTCCTAGTTCTGCCCTCCATTCTCCCCACCCTAAATACTTTTTAATGGGTGATAGTTGTTGTTATTCATCCTATTCATCAGGAGGGTGATGTGTGGATTTAAGTGAATTGCAAGTGAATTGGATTTAAGTGAGGCAGGGCTGTGTAAAGTCCCCAGCCTCACTCTTTCCTCCAGTCTTTGGAGTCCAATGGCAAGACATAGGTCAAGGTGACCAGTGATGGCCCTGGATGCAGTGGGAGACCTTGGCCTATTTAAGCTAAGGTCTTTCCCAGGTCTGTTTGTCTGAGGCCACTTATTAATTATATATGTGAATGGCATGTATGGATTTATCCAAATAAGATCTTATGGCATAAGATACTCCCAACCAATGGGAAATCCTGCTCCTTTCCCTTTCTGGTGCATTTTAATAGAATCATTTACATCAGCATGGTTTAACTGTGTATAGTAATGTACTCAAAATGATAGAAACAAAAGGAAGAAAATACAATCACCTTGTACTCTGTATGCCATCCCCAAACCAAGGAGCTTAAGAAAAGATATAGTTCAGGTGCTTAGATTAAAATCTCCTCTTAGTCCCACAAATAGATTGGCAAGTGACTGTTAAACTAATGACTTCCTGGTAGGCCAAGGTCCATGGAGTTTGGTTTCAGGACAGCAAAGCACTTTAACTGGTCTTTGTCTCTTCTTCCAGGGTAGCATTACAATCTTAATGAGGCATCGATTCCTTCTCCTTTGGCTTAGTCTCCCCCAGTGTCAGCTCTAACCATGCATCTAGCTTTAATTCTTTATCACATGTTTATTACAGAAAGCAGCTTACAGGGCCATGCTGGCCAGTACCCTCCCCAGACCTTTATCATTTTCCAGATCATAAATTTTGTGGGCATATACACCTTTAGCCTCATAAGTACAGCCCAGCTAGAGACTCTGGATCAATGTCAGCTAAGTCTTTGTAGAGATAAAGCATAACTATACCCCTTCTGTTGGTCAAATGTATTAGTATCAACAATGAATTTAGGCCCCCAAGTCTAAGTGGGCATAGAGTGTCACAATAATATTACTATTTTAACTCACTATTTTTATTGTGCTTTATATTTATATATCTTTGTTCATTTGATCATCATCACAACCTTGCAGGCCAATACTATGGGATGTGGTTACACAGTAAGTATTAGAGGCCAAATTTGAACCTAGGTCACTTGACTTCAAGTCCAGTGAATATTTTTTCAAATTGTTAGCCATATCATAGTGGATAGAGTTTGTCTTAAAACAGGGAGACCTGGGTTCAAATTCTGCCTCTGATGCACACTGAAGGTGTGACCTTGGGATTAACTTGCATCTTTAATAACAAAACAGAAGCTGACTTAGATCAGGATACGGGATTTTCTCTTTTCTCGTCTGGGAGCTCCCTATATCCAAGAAAATCATAGGTCCTGTTAACATCCCTGTGTTTCTCTTTTCTCTTGTAGAATTGGGATGATTATATGTCCTTTCTCAAAAAGTATACTCTGTACTCTTGGTCAAGGAAGACTGGCTCCTTATTTTTCTATGATGGGGGGAGTTGTTGGAACTTTCCACCTTTTTGGCCCAAAGACCCTTAGTTGGCAGTGGTGGGTGGGGAGGTTAAGGGAACTCGTGTAAAGTATCTTGAATTATGTTATTCCAAAACTGGAGAGGGCAGTGATTGGACCTATCTTATCTTTAAAAGATATGATGATGTCATTGATATAGGGAACTCCCAGATGAAGAAACATGGTTCAAGTTCAGATAGGTACCTTCTCTGTTACTTACAATCCTAGAGAGAGTCCTAGAGCACTGAGAGTTTAAATAATTTGCCTAATGTATTTTTCAGAGGTTGGACTTAAAGCCAAGTCTTTCTGACTTTGAAGCCTCAGTCTTCTCATCTGTAAAATGGGGGTAATAATAGTACCTACCTCCTATGGTGCTTGTGAGGATCAGATGACATAGCATATGCAAGACGCTGTACAAACCTTGGAGCCCTTCATAAATGCTGGCTATTATCTGAGCTGGCTGTGTAATCCTCAGTCAGTTAGTCTGGATACCTCAGGCAGACTCTTGGGCTATTCAGTTTCTCCAGAAATGGTCTATGCTTAAGGAGCCTTTTAATAGCATCACTGAACATTAAGTACGTGTGGAGCCCTCATTAAAGAAATAAGATCCTGTCCCTGACCTGGAAGAGCTTTTATAGTAATTGAGGAGAAGAAATAGATGTTCCCCAAATGGTCTGAGAACCTCCGCAAGCATGCTAATTGCAATCCTGTGAAAAGTTAATTCAGTACACTACAACTGGAAGAGAATATAGAGCCGTGTAAGTAGCTTAGAATTTACGTCTTTTATATGCATATATACATACATATATACCTCACTGACTGTTTTAGTTTTTGGAACTTTACAAAATTCCTTATGAAAGGCAACAGAGTGCAATAATGAGAGGAATCAGGAAGATCTGGTTTTAAGTCCTGTCTCTGACATGTATTGACTGTGTGACACTGGGCAAGTCACATCACCTCTAATGACCAGGCAACTGGATAACTCTAAGTTACAGGTCAATTACTGATCTATCTGGGTAGCCGCAGGGAGCTCCATACCAGGGCGTTTCCAATGTGGATTAAATCATAGGTCTGCACAAAAAACAAAACAAAAGTCTTTAAAAGCAATGTAACAGTTTAAGTCTTTCAATGAAATCAATCTTTTTCCTCCTTTATTTTATTTTATGGAATAAAACAAGCCTTTAAATAATATTATAATAAGAAAGATGATTGCACATGAAGCTATAAATCTGTTATGTACAACTTGCTATTCCTTTTATTTATTTATTTATTTTTTTTTTAGCATTCATTTTTTATTTATTTATTTATTTATTTTTTTAAATTTTTTTTTAATTTTAATTTATTTTCTTGGTTACATCATTCATTTCCACAAGGTTTTGAGTTACAAATTTTCTCCCCTTTTTGTCCCTACCCCCCAGCCCAGAACATTGATCCCACTGTAAGAACC
>CM053593.1:97957144-97975000 GCA_028646575.1 Pseudocheirus occidentalis | reverse complement strand
AGGAGAGACAGACGATCACTGTCACAATATGTCCACTATGAAGATGTCCTGTATAATCACACATCCATAGCCTGTATTGAACTGAGTGTCCTTCCAGTAGGGGTGGGTGACAAGGGAGGAATCGAAAGAATCTAGAATTTAAAGTTCTGCAGTACCTGCAACTGGGAATTAAGATATACGGGGTCTGGGATAGGGAGACCCTCCCTGCCCTACCAGAAAATAAGAGAGCACAGCAGGGGAGGGGCTTTACAGTGGGATTGCTGTTTTGGGGTTGGGGCAGGGGCAAGACAGGGAGAAAATGTGTAATTCAAAAATGTAATGAAAATGAATAATGTAAACAAGAAAACAAATAAAAACTAAATTTTAAAAAAAGGTGGGGACCATGCTTTATCTAAAGGTTATATTTCTCACTTGCCTCTCCCCACTGTGCCTAAGCACCAAGCATAATGCTCTTTTAGCA
The DNA here is from genome assembly GCA_028646575.1 of Pseudocheirus occidentalis. NCBI lineage: Eukaryota > Metazoa > Chordata > Mammalia > Diprotodontia > Pseudocheiridae > Pseudocheirus > Pseudocheirus occidentalis. The sequence continues at coordinate 97,974,540 of CM053593.1, read as the reverse complement.
GCAGATTTTAAATAAATGTTTACTAACTTAAATTGAATTGAATTATGTCCTTTCCTAAAGAAAATATTGATTCAAACTCATTAAACCTTTACCTATAGCCATTATTCAACAAAGTGTTCATTAAGGTACCTAAGCACAATGAATTATTTATTAGTAACAACATACACAAGTTCCTTAAGTCTTATAGAAGCTACACTATAACTAGAGAATTCGTGCTTAAGGCAACAGACAAATAGTGGTAAAACGTCCCAAGGGAGCAGTTTGAGATATGGATTTTCAAATCAACTTTGTAATTCATGATTTAAAAATAATACAAAAAGTAATTAAGACAAAGAGTGTTGTGTAGGACAGTGTGGATTATTTAGTTGCTACTGTGGCTCCTACTTTACTACATGCTCCTGAAAGGTTGAATGTTTTACGTTTTTGTTCCATCTAAGTGTTGGTGCCCTTAAGCAAAACCCTAGTCACACTGCCCTAGTTACATACAGATCTGCATAGAAGAGATGCTTTTAGGACTCGCCTTCAGGGTAAGCTTTCAAGACACTTTTCAGATACTGAGCATTGCTTGCATTGCATTTAACTTTGGCATGCAAAGATTTCTTCTAACTGGTTGGCCTAGAATAAGAAATACTTTAGGATGGCCACAAGGCCATGCTATGACTCAGCACAAGGAAAACAGAGATATCATTTATTCTCCTAATTTCAACTATAAGACTCCAATCACTTAAACTAACTGCAAAAGACCACATAAAGCTGGTGACTTTCTTCCCCTTCCCCTCATCCATGTTGGAAATTCACCAACTTATTTTTGGTTTTACGTAATTCTGAGTTACTATCAGGAAAATGTATTTTTCACAATAGTGTGTTCATCTTCAACATCTTCTTGTATGTTAAGGCTAAAATCATGAAGAAAAAGTGGAGAACTCCTCAAAATATGAAGGCATTTGCTTTACTTAGTGTCTATAATTAAACAATTATTTCTAATGATTATTTTAATAATAAAAATAATCATTTGTAGCAATTAAATAAGAAAAATAAGAAAAAATAAGTACAATTCCTTTCTTCAAGTTCTGTTTTTGGGGGGGTTTTGTGAGAAAGGAGGAGGAAAGTCTGGCCCAGATTCATCTGTTCCACCCAGTTAAAATATCTGCATGTTTGCTTGGTTTTGTTATTGTTGTTGTTAATGACCTCCACAGTGAAACAGAGGGTGAAAAAGGCTACTCCAACATCTGGAAAAGAAATTCATAGATAGGTAAATGTTGTTTTCAATAAAATCTATTTCCTCCTCTATTTTTTGAGTCAGACTGTTAAGCCCAGAGACTGGTGCCATAGTTTCTATAAGCAAGTATCTGTTTCATCCAAAGTACATTAGTCAGAGATTAACAACCTGCATAAATCAGTCATCACCAAGGTCCAGGATCTCAGAACCCTGCTGTGCTGAATCCTGAGATTAATCATTATGTCAGGAATCCTATTATTTGGAAGAACGGTAAAAATAACTATCAGAGATGACATCAGGACAATGAGAAAGAACACTGTGCTTTTCTTGTTGGGTATGTCAGAAGGAGCTGACTTCCGTTCATAACTGGCTGATGATGAGAAGATTGGATTTAGCAACTGAATTCAACAAGTATTTCTTAAATTTCCTATGTGTGCCATGCAATGTGCTAGGCAGTGGAGAAATAATGTGTCTCTTCTCAAAGAGTAAGTAGGAATTGTATATGTATATACATATGTACAAATGTATATGATAGTTATTTTTCACTACAATGCAAATATGTACATATATTATACACACATAGAAGAAGTCCAAACAGAGTGACATAGATCATACCTGGATTAAGAGCAAGAAGTGACCTCAAAGGCTATCTAGTCCAACCTTCTGGTGTTACAGAAAAAGAAACTGAATCTTATAAAGGCACAAGATATTAAAAAAGAGGGAAAGCACTTACAGCTGTAGAAAAGAAAGGAAGGCTGTCATGGGCATGGAGACTCCTAATCTGGGGCTTGAGAGGAAAGGAAAGATTTAAATGGGGTGATACGCATGTAATCCATTCTAGACAAGGAGAGATGGTGTGCTCAAAAGCCTGGAGGTAGAAGAGGGTGGGACAAGGTTGGGGGTAAAAATCTAGAGTGGAACATGGAATGTATAAAAAGGAGAAGAAAGGGATAAGTCTGAAGGTAGATTGTCAAGGATTTGAATCCCAAACTAAGGTATTTCCATTTTATTTGGTGGGTAATAGGGAGTAACTAAAGGTCCCTAAGTAAGAAAGTAACATGATTAGGACTATGTATTAGAGATTGCCCTGGCAACATTGTAAAGAGTGGATTAAAAAGGAAAAAGAATGAAGGCAGGGCACCAAGTTAGAAGATTGTTCAGTTAGGTAACTGAACTAGGGTGATGGCAACAGAAGTAGAGAAGAGAGAGCTGTGTATAAGAAACAAAACAAAGATGAACTTCACAAGACTTAGCAGCTGATTGGATCTGAGAGATAAAAGAGAGAGAAAATTCTACAATGACTTTGAGGTTTAAATCCTAAGTGATTCAATGCCATCAAAAAAGATAAGGAAGTAAGGAGGAGGGGTAGATTTTCAAGGGTGAGATAACAAGCTAGGCTTTAGACATGTTAACTCTGAGATAATGTAAAGGGTATCCATATGAAAATATTCAACATACATGAGTGGAGTTCAGAGGTAGGATGATAATGGGCCTGGAGAGAGAGATTTAAAGATGATTCTTATACAGATAGGAGGTAACTGAAACCAAAGGAATGGGAGAAATTTCCAAAAGCAAGAACAGAGAGAGAGAAGAGGGCCAGGATAGGGCTAGGGGTGGTAGGATGTTTCCCACATTTAGTATATAAGAAAAGGAAGACAAATAGGCAAAAGAGAATAACAAAGTAATTCAAGAAGTAAAAAGAAAAGCAGTAGAGATCAATCTAGCCCAATGGCTAACTAGATGATGACCTGCTTCCATTCCTGTCCTTTACCTGCCCTCAAGGTTTACCTAAGATAAAACTAATATTTGTCTTGGGCCATGCATGCCCAGAAGCAGAAGAAATCCCACCTCAGGCCTCCAAGGGCATGATGAAAATGTCAATTGAGCATGCCCCAATATAGGATGGGGTAGTGAAGGAGGTGCTACATTTATAATCCATGGCAAGAGATAACTATTTTTTAAAAAAGAAGAATTGGTCAATAGTGTCAAAATGCTGCAGGGAAGGAGTTCAAGGAGATTGAAGATTTTATAAGGCCTTAAGACAGACAAAGACAGAGACAGACAGAAATCATTGGTAAGCTTGGAAAGAGTAGTTTCAATAGAATGGTAGGGATAAAAAATTAAACAGCAATATAGGTCTGGTTTAAATATGAATATTATTCCCCCATCTTTTTTTTTTTTACCTGAGAATCTACTAGTTGATTTGTTCATGGGAACGTATACACACACACACACACACACACACACACACACACATCCTTTGTCAATGTGGTGTCCAAAATGCATTCTGAGAAACTTGGTAACAGAACAAACTACTGCTTATGTCTGCATAAGCAAATGGCACCTGAAGCTTTCCTCATTTCTATTGTCAACATATTGCCTCCATTCTCTTATCCCCCAGCAGACTGAAGGACACAATTGGAAGGGAGGATGGGAACTGGCAGAGTCTCAAATCCAGATAAGACTAAAAAGACTAGGCAAGAGGAAACATCTGGAGGACCTAGTAGAAATCATGTGAGGTTCCTTTTGTTGAAGTTGCTTATTATTAACTCTTCTTCCTTATGGGCTATGATCCAGTTGTTAATGACTTCTCTAGATCCAAAGAGGCCCAAAACACTCAAACCATTTGCATTTATCATTCAGATAGACAGAGTAATACTACACTGGTTGATTTTTTTTACTGTAAGTCCTTCAAAGGACTTACCTATGTTGAGGGCAAGAGAGAGACTAGTCTACCTAGGTCATTCAGGTAAGACAACAAGGCAAAAGAGGGCACTATCACTACTTTGTCTTTTAGTTCCTCTAAAGTTGACCATATTTCAGAGAAAAGTAGATTTCCATTTATCTAGAATGTTCAAGGACTAGGGTTTCTGGTTAATTGAATGGTAAAACTTAAAGTGACCTACCTGGGATACCAATTTTCAAAGAATCAGGTTAAAACCAAATGTACTCCATGCTAAAACTCTACTGAGCATAAGTGAAGCCGTCTCTCATGATTCATAGAGAATTTTGCAGGGCTTCATTTTAAACAGTGATGATTTTCATTGTACAATGCTATCGACACAGAAACTATGGGAGGTAAGGTTGAGTCATCCTTATTCTGTGTGATTCTAATTAGCAGAATTAAAACCAATAGGTGAATATTCTAGGAAGGAAAAAATTAGTTTAATATTAGGAAAAACTGCTAGGACTATGTAATAAAAGAATGAATTGCCTCATAAAATTTAAGTTCTTCTTCACTGGAGATGTCCAAAAAGCAGTAGAATGACCACTTGACAGAAAGCAAGATGGTAGAAGGAATTCTTCCATTGTTGTTGTTATTGCTGTTTGGTCATTTCAGTTGTGTCTGACTCTTTGTGACCCCATTTGGGGTTTTCTTAGCAAAGATACTAGAGTGGTTTGCCATTTCCTTCTCCAGTTCTTTCTTTAGGAAAGAGCTTATCTAGAGCAGTGTTATCAAACTCAGATAGAAACAGGGAACACTAAATTATACATAAAGATCACTGTAGGTCATATATTGACTTAGAAAACCACAAATGTTTATGTATTTCTTTTTTATTAATACATCAAAACAAATTGAAATCAGATATAAACTCCATTTTAATCTAGTTCAGGTTGTCCTTGGGAATGTTGTAGTCCACAGGACATAATTTTTACATTTTATATTTTTAAATTTCTTTACATTTTACATTTCTTATCTAGATGACTTCTGAAGTCATTTCAATTCAGGCATCCCATGATTCCATATTGGCCCCATAATATAACCCTGGAAGGGAGTAGACAATATTTTATTTTCCCCAGAAGTGGACTTCATTATCATAAAAACATATTCATATCTGTATACTATATGAATTTTTTTACAATTACCAATATATTTAAGCATGACAGCATGAAACCTGGTAGCACTTATTCAACAGTAGCATCAGGTAAGTAGCTAGATGTTTCTGACCTACTACCTGAACAAGTAGCTTGGTGTATCAAATGAGGATCAAATTAAGTATTGGTAAAACTCTTAGCAATATACTTAGCACAGAGAGAAGTTTAATAAATACCTATTCCCTCCTCTCCCCTCCTGGAGTTTGGGACTTGGAGACAGATCTAGGTTGAAATCCTCCTCTGACACTTATTAGTTATGTAACCATAGGGAAGTTACTGAATGTATGAAATATTACATTTCTTTATCTATAAAATGGGGATAATGATGCCTAGAGTGCTTCTTTATAGGATTGCCATGTGCCTCAAATAAGATAATATATTAAAGCATTTCTAATCTGTTCAACAAATGTCAGGCATTTATTAGCCAATTATTATTAGGTATAATTAAATTATAATTTTTATTGATATCTGTCAGACATATTATTAATAGGTCATGTGTGCTGGCTAATTAGGCAAAAAAAAGACATTTGTTAAAAATTTCAGGGCCTAATATCAGATGGCCAAGTTATAAAAGATGCTTTTTTTAAAGTCATAAATATTAGCTGTTTACTTATAATTTTTAGATTGTTCCTAAAAGTGCCAAGCAAAAAAAAAAACCAAACAACTCATTATAAATACTACAACAAGGACAGAGATTCTTAAAAGAATGCAAGTTCAACATATAAGTCAACCCTATAACTGATACTCATAATGCAACATGGAACAGTGGAAAGAGTGCTGAAGTTTGGAATGAGAGGATGTGAGTTCAAATTTTGACTCTGACACTTACTACCTCTATGCTCTATGACTTTGGGCAAGTAACGTCATCTCTCTGTGCCACGGTTTCCTCATCTGCAAGATTAAGAGGTTGTACTGGCTGACCTCTAAGGACCTTTCTAGCTCTATATCTATATTTCTGAAGCAAGTCTCTCTGTGAATGGAGCCATAAGTATTTTTTCAGTTCAGTTGTTTTCAGTCATGTCTGACTCTACATGACCCCACTTGGGGGTTTCTTGGCAAAGATACTGGCATGATTTGCCATTTCCTTCTCCAGCACATTTTACAGATGAGGAAACTGAGGCAAATAGGGTGAAGTGACTTGTCCAGGATCACACTGCTAGTAAGTTTCTGAGGTCAGATTTAAACTCAAGAAGATGAGTCTTGCTGACTTCAGGCCCAGCACTCCATTTGAGCCATCTAGTTGCCACTTAAGTATCCCAGTTACTGTTTTTTAGTACAGTAAAAATTCCTGAGAACATTTTCCCCAGTATGGCCAATAGAGTTCTTTGGTATCAAATTCAAGATGGTGATGAGTACTTTATTACTAAGAGCATGCATAAGAAACCATTTATGAAGGACCAGACTGTAAATACTTAAGCATGTTTAAAAATGGTTAGTTCCACTCCCACAAAAAAGAAACCCCAAGTATATTTTCAATGCATATGCCATCCCTATCAGCATCATCTCCAACACACTCTAGATATGTTTGTTATTAAACAATTTAAATAATGTTTTAACACATTGAAAATTCTACCATTTTAGGAGAATTTCAGAATGTTAAATATTGCTTGAAACAAATGCTGTCCGGATTCTAGTCAAGATGGTTTCCTGAATGGTGGGCAGACTGTCCATATCCTACATACTTAATCCAGCAAAAATCCAAAATTCTCACCAGACTAAATTATGATCAAGAAATCCAATGGGTAACTACAGTGAGTCACATCTTTCACCCCAGAACTACATTAAAATTCAATCAGAAGGCCACACAAGATCAACAGGAAAGGGAGCTCCCAGAGAAACAAGCACTAACACAAGAAAACAAGCCCTATCATCCCAGCATAGCCAGAACGAGACAAGAGACGTGTGTAGGTTGCAGGGCTGTGTCTTGAGACAGAAAGAATGTAACTCTACCCCAAAAATCCTAGGGAGGTCTGTAAGCCCAGAATCATGAGAAAACTATAGGACAGGAACCTGAAAGCCCCAAGAGGATTAGCAATTAAAGTATCAGGACCTGTACAGCCCAAATATCCAAGGGTTCTGAGGTCTCTACCATTGTGACTAGATATACCAGAGAGGTCCTTGAAGTTGCAATATTCTAAACCTCAAAAATCTGGGGGTAGGGTACAGTAAGCCTAGCAGGTAGAAGTCATCAGAGGAGCCCAAAACCAACCAGGACAACCACCCCACCCCAAAGTACTGCAGAGGGTGGTATGTGGTACTTATACAAAAACCCCTTTCAGGAACTAAAGATGAGTAAATGAAATTTTAAAGCACCAACCAACATTAAAAATTATTGTAGAACTAGAGAGCCCCCAAAAGGAGAGAGGAACTATAACAAGAGCAAGTAATGACTCAAAGAAAAAAAAATGTATTTTCCACTACATGAATATAGTAGAATTTACTACATGAATGTCTATAAGAAGTGAAGCAAAAGATAAAAATGAAATAAAAAGTGTGGAGGGAAAGAATGAAGAATGAAAGGAGCAGAACCAGGAAAACAATTTATACAATAACAGCAATACTATAAGTATTACTTAGTATAGTATTACTATAGTAATATAGTATTAGTATATACTTAGCATAGTATTACTATAGTAATACTATAAAACAATTTTTAAAGATGTAAGAACTATGAGATCAACACAGTAACTTTTCATGATTCCAAAGGACCAATGATGAAACATGCTATCCATTACACAGATATATGATGGATCTGAGGTGCAGATGAGATATTATATACATATACATATACATATACATATAGTATACCTCATTCTATACAATAAATCTACTATATGTAAATACATATATAAAATACATACAAATACACATATAAATACATATATAAATATATACACTAATATATGTATGTATATAGGATATCTCATTCTGTACACTAAATCTGTTGACTGGTTCTAGTCTAGGGTTTTAAGAGGTAAAAGAAAAGGGAGGGCAAAAGCCATACACTAGAGTAGAAAGGTAAAGAAGGCAGAACTTGTAACTTCTCATATTAGGATACAGATAAGGAGGAAGAGTAGGGGGAGTAAGTATAGGATGAATCTTGCCATTATCTGAAACAGATAAAAGAACACTGAATATACACACATGCACACATAAAAGTTTAGTGTGGAAACATATTAAACTCAATAGAGAAACAAGCAGGGAAAAGGAAGGGGTGTTAAGAGGAAGAATAATACCCACAAAAAGGAGTAGCTACAAGCAAAACAAACTTTCTCTTCCTGAAGGGGGAATTTAAACTAGAAAAAAGAAAAGAACTAGAATCAACTGCCAAATAGCTGAATTAATTATGATATATGAGTGTAAAGGAAAGCTATTAAGAATGACAAAAGAGACCATTTCAGAGAATTTCAGGTAGTATGAACTGATGCATTGTTGTATCGGCAAGCACCTTAGCATACTCAGGGTGGCTGCTAGCCCAGGTTCTTAGATCTGCTTTTCTAAAGGAAAGCAACTCAAAATGGGTTAACAATCTTACTTTAATCAATCAAACATATATCATTTACCTAGTTCAGGGGAAAAAAGTCAGCACCCTGAACTTCAGAGAATGCAAACAAGAATTACAAGCAGAGAAACAGATCAGCAGAAGGGCTTCCAGCCATCTGACCATTACATTCATACCTATTCACAGTCACCAGAGAGGGAAGCATCAACATCTGGGTTTTTCAAAGGGGAGGGGACGGGGTCGGGGGGCTTGTTCAGCTTCTCAGAGTCTCATCTGGCCAAATCACATAACTCTTCTCAAAGTGAGGCTGAAAGCAAAACCTCACAACAGGGTATATACAGCCTTCTCCTGGATCAGAGAATGTCACAGACCTCTTGACCCACTGCCCAATTACAAAGTAATAAGGTATGGGCATTCCTGAAGAACAAGCCTCCCACCTCAGGTTCCATGTGACCACATTCAGCCTATTAGGGGGCAGCATATACTTTCAAATCAGGGAAGGTTCTCAGAGCCACTTAAGCCTATCAAAGGGCCTAGAGGCAGGGAAGATCTTCAGATTCCCATAACAATTGTGAAGTGAACGGAATCAGGACAAAAACACCGTAAAAAAAAAAAATAAATAAAATAACAATTCAGAAAGAATTAAGAATTTTGATGAATTCAATGACTGACCATGTCTCTTGAGGACCTATAATGAAGCAAGTTCCCTACCTCCTCACAAAGGGGTGAAGGGTAGAAAGTGAAGAAAGATATACATTTTTGAACCTAGATATAATGAAGTTTATTTTACTTTAATGTGCTTATTTATTATAGTGTTTTTTCTTTCAGTTTTTAATGTGAGAGGGGGCTCATCTACTCCATCCACAACCTTTTTACAGATGAAGAAACTGAGTAATTGACTAAATTGCACCTGGTCACACAGGTAAGGTGGCAGAGTTGAAATTCAAACATAACTTATTTTTGAGTGGGCTTTTCTGAAAAAAAAATCAATTTTTGAGAAAAGAAAATTTAAAAAACTAGCAATTTTTCTATGAATTATTTTTAAACCTATTATTTTCTATGTTAATAGTGATGGGAGGTAGAATATTTCAAAATTCTAGTTCTATGCACATTTTGAGGGGACCAGACCTATGATTTCATTGATGTAGAGAATTCCCAGGAAGCAATTCCTTCTGCCAATGAAGATGTATGACTTCTTTGTGACTTAACAGTTTTGGAGATTTGCCTGGGACACTGAGAGGTGTCCACTAATACTGGGCTGCTTCTCATCCTACAGATAGTCCATGTTTTTAATAGGTTTATTTAATTTGTTGATTTGGATTAATAGACCAGAATATGCAAAAAATAAACAGAAAAGTAGTCCCCAAAGATAACAGATTATCATTCATATCTGCTTTATCAGTCTCTAACATTTCTTTTATTAACTTGTTATTATGGAAGGAGCTCTAGTTTTAGAGTCAGAAGAACTGGATTTTAATCCTGTTTTTGATACTTAATAGTTGTTTGACCTTGGACAAATCAGTTCTTTCTCAGCTTTAGCTTCTTTATCTGTTAAAAAAAAAAAAAAGAGTTAAGGGGCGGCTAGGTGGCGCAGTGAATAGAGCACCGACCCTGGAGTCAGGAGGACCTGAGTTCAAATCCGGCCTCAGACACTTAACACAAAAAACTAGCCGTGTGACCTTGGGCAAGTCACTTAACCCCAACTACCCTCCAAAAAGAAAGGGTTAGTCTATCAGGGGTGGGGAATCTTCAACCTCAGGCCACATGTGGCCCTCTAAGTCCACAAGTGCAGTCCATTTTTGTCCATTTCAGTCACTTGAGGACCTAGAGGGCCACATGCAGCCTTGAAGAAGCAGGTTCCCCATCCCTCTCTAGGTAACTTGTATATCTCATTACTGATATCATCCCTAAAATTTTAAGGTCAGGCTTTAAAACTTTTTTTTTAATCCTAAACCTAACAAACACCAAATAAAGTGAGCATTTCTGTATACATGGTAGAACAGAAAAAGATTATACATGAAACTTCAGGTATCTATTATATATAGCATGTTTCAGTTTTAAAGTATATAATAAATTAGATTTGTACCTTTCAAAGCTATCCTGTTTGTTTCTTTATTCCTGTTCTCTGCATTTTTTTTAAAAAAAGATACCTTAATGAATCTTTTTTCTTTGCTTTTTGTCTTTTTTTTTCTATTCTATCCCTATCCCCCCCTACCTTTGATCCCATCCCAAATTGAAAACAAAACACCCAGAAAAATAAACCAGGAACAGGCTTAAACAACCTAACATTAAACAATACAGACTAGCTAGACATCAAAAACTTTCCAATTATTGAGTCAGAACAATTTAATAAAAATGGTCATAGAATCATAGAATTCAAGAAAGGAAACTCAGAAAAGAAATGCTAAATAAATGTGACAAAGGTTCTTTTATGGACTGGGATGTTGAGATTACAAAGAAGGAGGTAGGGATGAGGTGCCAGATGTCAAAAACCAATAGTTTTCCACTCAGATTATTTTGTTCACCCAGACAAAATGGCTCCCTCCTACGAATATTCCATGAATACAGTAAGACTTGAGCCCTCCAACTGAGCTTCCCTTCAGGTCCCTCTTCCTGGGACTTCCCCTTTAGGTCAAATGAGAGCTTTCATTTCTTTATCATTCATTCTCAGACTTCACAGGTCATCTTTGTAGCTAGAGCAGACTCCCATAGATGTGTCATTCTTCTGCTAAACTCCCCTTAGAGCACTGAGTGAATATTTCTGCCAGGAAAGTTAACCCTTTCTCTCCTAGTTTTCAACAACAAAGTAGATTTTTTTTTTTAATTTCAGGGGATTTTCCAAAAGCAAGTTCAACCAAGTTGCTGAGACCTCTTACATTATAACCTGCCAAAGAGAAATAACACAGAACAAAGCTAGAAATGTGGACCTTGATTTGACTTCAAGCTCTACCACTGGCTAGCTGTGTGATCCTTGGCCAAACTGCTTCACCTTGCTGGGCTTCAGTTTCCTCATATGTAGAATGAGGGTTGGACTACAGCAAATTATTTCCTATCCCTTCCAGCTCTCATATTCTGTGATTCTGTATATTCACTTTTTTTTTATTATTAACTTGTTTGTGTATATTCACTTTTAAGCAACATTATTATCAGATTACAAGTAACTGCCAAATATTTGACTTATTGCACCACATACAACTGAGAGAACTATAAGAATTGAAGACAGTGGAGGATGATCAGGATGTTTTATATCCTGTAACACTTTGACTGTGCCTTAAGAAAATCTTGTTTATCCCCAGGAACACTGTCTCTCCATGGCCATTTGCTCCACTCTTTTCTCTGTGTTGGGATGTTCCCTCGCCATAACTTAACCCTCTTTCTACTGAAATTTTCCCCATCCTCCAAGGTCCAGCTCAAATGCCACCTTTGCTATGGAGCCTTCCCAGATATCCCCTGGTAGAAGTGATCTTTCCCTACCATGATCTACTTTGGTACTTTGCAACTTTTTCATAGTACTTGACACAATCTCCCTTGTATTATGGTTGTGCACATTTCATCTCCCACACTGGATTGAAAACTCCCCAAGGACAGTCATAGAGCAGTATCTAATCTATTTTTGTCTTGATCAGAGCACCCAAGAAGTGTGTTGCTCATTCTATGCAAAATAAATAGTTGGATAAATGTCTGTTGAATGAATGAATGAATGAACAAGTGAAAGAATAATCCTAGACTAATTTCCTCTGGGTATTATTTAACTTTTAATTCCTTCTAAATCTTTGAGTCTATAAAAATCTTATATTTGTCATTTTAAATTGAATCCTGGGTTTCTGAAAGTCCTTACTAATGTCTTTTCATTTCATCTTTTTTCTAAATTTATAGTGAAGTAATATGTGGGAGTCAACAATTCCTTGAGTCCCTTAAGAGTAGCTGACATAGAAAATTTCCAACTCAATATTACCTCTGTTTTCCTCCATATAGGGTAATATATATTAACTTTGTTTTCTCTGATCTTTTAATATAAAGAATATGTATGTAGAAGGAGGTTTGCTTGGTTTTTTTCTTCCAGCCTTCTAATATATACTAAGCACCTTCAATGTGTATGGTGTTGTGATATCAGAAGGCCAATATGCTAAATTCAATCATCCCTCAGATGACTTCCCAGGGAATATAGATCATGTCACAGACAGAGGTGTCCAAAATGCAGCTCCCTCCAGGAAGCTTTCCCTGATTGACTTTCCCTGATTATATTCATGTATTCTCATATATAGAGATTACCCCATATTTAATTTATATCTATTGATTATGATTATTTTATCAATTTCTTTGAATCCTTCTTCATGTGCATGCATTTTATCTCCACAGAGTTATACTGTACACTCCTCATGAGCAAAAATTCTATTTCCTTTTATTTCTATTGTGCCTTTACTCTCCCTTTCCAAAGTATCCAGAATGTACTTTTTATTAATAATAGTAATAATAATTATGATCTTCCTGACTCCAGGCCCAGTGCTCCCCCCCACCAAACCACCTCTGACATCATAAATGTACCAGCAAAACACAATGGGCCATTCTACATTTTCTTCATGTGACCAGAACATTTTATTTTTTTATCATTCTTTTCTTTGAAGATATATTTTTTCTCCTAGGTTTTTATTTGTTATATGTTGAACCCTAGCTACATCCTTACTTACATGCCTCTCCATTGACCTCTGAATGATATCCATTGCTAATGGATATTAACCCAGGTCACCCAGCAATAGAAATATTTCCATTACTTGCCATCATACAACAATGGAAACATGGGTTAAATATTGGTATTACAAAGATAGGCCTTTGTTTCAGAAGAATTTTAGGTTCATTAAAGGAGCTATAAAATAAATAGTTCATATGCATTTGCCATCAGAATACTCTCTACTTTAATGCCCCATGTGGTTATTGTTTTGAGCTGAACTATATGGCCTCAGTATCAAAAGGATGAAGAATACAATCTCCTGAAGACTTACTGATGTGTTAGAAGAATAGAAATATTAATGCCTGGCCATGGAATTGGGTTAATGATTCAACTGGATGTCAAAGGGGTTTTATAATGAATATTTCTCTTTCCTGCCGTAAACAACCTAATCAGCATTCAAAAGGATGGATTTTGTAAAATATTTCCTGAAATGTGCCTATAGAATCATTTTCATTGCTCCTTAAGCCCATTCAGACCTCATTCTCATCTCTAGGGCTTTTCATAAGTAGGAGAACATGAAGGGAAGTCCCAATGGGGACCTCAGCTGTCTTCCTGGCAAGAGCCCTCAGTGTTGAAAAGAAACACCTCCAGGGAACTCAGTGCAAGGGCTAAACAGCTGCATGAGACTTATATTGCTACCCCAGCGCTGTTGCATCACACACTGAACTAACTGAAGCTACTGAAAATTGCCATTTTTAAATTTAATTAATTGCTAGATGTGTATAGCATTTATAATGTCCTTTCACCACTTAAAATACATGAAGTCTTTATATACATTCTATTACTAGAGCCTCACCACAACTCCATGAGTTAGGTGCGACAGGTATGATTATCCCTATTTCACAGGTAAGACAACTGATGCTTCCCAAGGTTAAATACCTTACCCAGAGTCACACAACGGTAAGTGTCAGAGGCAGAATTTGAACCCAAATCTCTCATTCCACATTGAACACCACCCACTGACATGCAGCATTTTTGTTAGCAATAATAATAACTCACATTTATATAGTACTTTAGAGTTCAAATATAACTTTCTTTAAAAAGAACTTTTTTTGAGGCCTTTGATTTTTATACCATAATCACATATTGATCTTTTCCCCTCCCTTTTAACCAAAATAAATAAATAAATTACAGTTAAATACAAAGGAAATGTGAAGCATTCCAAACCCATAATTCTCTGTCTCTTTAACAACAAAAGAGAAGTGTCATCATCTATTCTCAAAGATGAGAATGGTCATTTACCAAGCATGTCTTTCCAACAACTCTATGAGCCAAGACTTGGAATCAGGACATTTGTTTCCAAGTCTACATTTCTTCTAGTATTTCACAGTACTTCTTCAAGGACAAAACAACAAACAATCCCACCCATGTTTTCCCCATGCCCCTTCCAAATCTATTTCAGATGCTATAAGAGATACTGGTTCATTTATTTGTTTTGGGGAATGAGAGTTGAGAATGTTTTTGGTCTATGTTAACTGTGTGGTAAATAAAAATTCTGGACATGAAAATCTGAGTTCAAATCCTATATCTGATATTTACTGGTTATGTTAACCTGGGCAAATCACTTAACCCTATTGGTCTCAGTATCCTCATCTGTAAAATGGGGAAAATAGTGCCTACCTCACAAAGTGGTTGGTAGGATCTATTGGCATATGTGAAGTTCTCTGCAAACTTTAAAGAGCTACATGTTGTTGTTGTTCAGTTGTATCTGACTCTTTGTGATCTCATTTGGGGTTTTCTTGGCAGAGGTACTAGAATGGTTTGCCATTTCCTTCTCTAGCTCTCTTTACAGATGAGGAAACTAAGGCAAACAGGGTGAAGTGATTTGCCCAAGGTCACACAGCCAGTAAGTATCTGAGGCCAGAACTCAGAAAGAGGAATCTTCCTGACTCTAGGTCTAGCACTTTGTTCACTGTACCACCTAACTAACCACCTATGCCCACAAAAAGCTTTTTCCTTGCTTCTTAACCCAAATTAGAATGGTTGGAGTCTTTTTAAAAATTATATATAAGTGGCACTTAAGGATTTCAAAGCCTCTCACCACCATTTGAACCTTGCGGTCACCCTGTAATATAAGCAGTGAAAATGCAAGTACCACTCTTTTACAGATGAGAAGGATAAGTCTCAGAGAGACTGTGATCCTCCCATAGTCACACAAGTGGTAAGGGTCAGAGATCAAATCTGAATTCAGGTCCTTTCTGTTTCTAAGCCCAGTAATTAGGATTATAAAATCATGGATTTGAAGTTGGACAGGATTTTAGAGACCATCTAATCTGATTCCATTTTATTTACAAGGAAACAAGCCCCAGAGAAGTTAAGTTATTTGCTCAAAGTCATACCCAAACAGCAAATGCCATGGGGTTGGCCCAAGGCTTCCCCCAGTTCTACATTAAGATTCCTTTCCACTGTACTATAGCATCCCAATGCTCTCATCACAAACAGCCTCGACCAGTGATTCAGAATAATAGAAGCTCTTAAATCTCACAGGCTAACTGGCCACTGGTCTGATAACCTCTGGAAGAATTTGAACCTTTTTGTAGTTTTAGAGATAGAGAAGGGAGCTGCGGAGGCCTAAGCTCACAGCCATACTTTCTGGGGATCTGGCATCCTAGGAATTTGCCCAACCTCCTCTGTGGAGGTCACCTCCCTCTGATTAGCTTCAAGCACCCTCTGATTAGATTCAAGTGTCCTCTTGTTGTCTCACAAGTCATTGGTCAGAGTACTAATCTAAGAGCCTAGGAGGGTTTACAAGTTCCATTCTCCCTAGGGCCCTGGCTGGAGAGTGCTCCCAGGGAGACAGCCTTGTTTTATATCCAGGGCTCAATAAATGTTGATTAATCGTGACAACCAGTTCTGGATGCCAAAATAATTCCAGGAACATAAAATAATTCTTATCCAACTGGTGACACCTTTATTCCATGTCTTCTGGCCACTTAAATATGCTCGGTTTTTAGTGCATCATTTTGGGATCCAACCATTTTGGAGAGCTATCTGGAATCATGCCCAAAGAGTTATTAAATTGTCTATACTCTTTGACCCAGCAATATCACTACTTGATCTATTTCTAACGATGATTAGGGGTAAAGGAAAATAACCTATATGGTCTAAAATGTTTATAGCGGCTCGCTTTGTGGTGGCAAAGAACTGGAAATTGCAGGAATGCCCATCAGTTGGGAAATGGCTGAACAAGTTGTGGTGTATGATGTGATGGAAGACTACTATGCTATAATAAATGATGAACTCAGTGATCTTAGGAAAAAAATAGAAAGACTTGCACAGAGTAATGAAGAGTGACATGAACAGAGCCAAGAGAACACCGTATACAATAAGAGCAATATTGTTTTAAGAACAATTTTGAGTAAATAAGTCATTTTGACTATTACAAATACCCAAATTAACTATAAAGGACACATAAAGAAAGATGCTATCTGCATCCAGAGGAAAGAACTGATAAATAGAAGCATATATATAATCATTTTACATAAATATGTAATATACATATACAAATGCATGTATATATACATACACATGCATATGCATATATACACATGTATATATACATATGTATATATGTGTGTGTGTGTGTGTGTGTGTGTATATATATACACACACACCTATTTGGTATACACTAACGGTAGCCATCTCTAAAGTGGGAGGGGGGAAGGAAGAAAAAGAAAGGAAAAAAATAAATTTACATAACTTTATTATATATTTAAAAGGAATGGGGGGGGCGGAGCCAAGATGGCGGCGTAGAAGCAGCAAAGCACCACAGCTCCCACACAAACACGCTAAAAAACTCATAAAATGGGACGCTAAACAGATTTTCAAGCTCCAAAACTCTCCACAAGACAGAAAGCACTACAGGCAGCGCAGCAGGCCGGGCTCTTTGCAGCAGTCTGGGACCCCCAGCAGAAACCCCAGACAGCTCAGGCCCTGGGGCATCGGGCGGGGAACCGTGGCTGCGGGAGAGCAGATCGGCTGCACTGGAGGCAGAGTTACCACATTTATCAGGCCAGAAGAAAAAAAGGCTAAGAGAAAGGTCAGTGGATTTTGCTAACTGGGGAGGAGAA
>CM053593.1:97886383-97956644 GCA_028646575.1 Pseudocheirus occidentalis | reverse complement strand
TAGGTTTCTTGATGCCATTTCTGTGCCATTTTCGTGATTGGTTGTGGGTGGTATGGTTCTTAGACTTAGCCATCTTTACACCCGCAGCCTGCACTAACAGGCACTCCACTGACCAGAAGAGGCCAAAAGGAGAGAGAGAAAGCTATTGTTTATTTTTAACATTAATTTAAAAATTTTTGATTTCTGAATTTTCTCCCTCCCTCTCACTTCTCCCCTAACCATTGTGTAAGCCAGAAATGTGATATCACTTATACATGTGAAATAATATAAAATAAACTTTCATACATGATGTATGAAAGTTTCAAGAGACATAGTTTCTGGGTTGATGCCCACACCAAAGGGGCACAGGCCAAATGTGAGAGTGTGGGAATGATGTGACACTAGAGAAGCTGTCTAGGCAGTCCATTTATTTATCTGAGGGTAAGGGTTTCTATACTAATAGCAAAAGTGATTACATCTGGTATTCTACCTCCTAGTACTTTATTCCATTGTGCACATGTGTGATCACTTCAGATAATCACTTCTTGGTAATCACACCCTGTTTCCTTGCTAATCAAGGAAAGATGGTGAGCCAATCACCCTGAGCAACAATGAGTCCTCAAGAGGAGTGGGGTCTAGGGAAATCCTGACCCAGACATTACCCATGATTGGACTGGCTCAGTACTGGCCCTCTATACTAGGTAGTTAATAATTGTATTAATTATGCTCGTGAGTAATTAATAAAAGGGGTTAGTGACACTTATGAATGCCAAATACCCCCCATGGAACTCATTCAATGCTTATATGTTTTTGAAAGAATAGGTATTCCTAGGGGTGGCAATCAACTCTGATTGGTTAACAATTAATGAGAAGAATGAATTTTATAATGAGAGTTGGACTCATTCTAATGAGGGGCTGGGGAACATGACTTTGATCACTCTTGCTTCCAGATCGCCTCCAGGTTTGTGCAGTCTAGACAAAGGATCTACTTCCTACCTAAACCTGAGTAGAACACAATGAGCCAAACAATTCCAAAGGACTTATAATGAAAAATGCTATTGACTTCCAGAGAAAGAACTGATGGGGTCTGACTACAGATTGAAGCACAGTTTTTCAATTTTATTTTTCTTCCTTTTATTTGCATTTCTCTAATCAATAGTGATTTAGAGCATTTTTTTCATATGACTATAGATAGTTTTGATTTGTTCTTCTGAAACTTGCTGTAAATTACCACGATCACCCTCCCCTCTTCTACTTTCCTTCTAATCTTGACTGCATTGGGTTTCTTTGTGTGTGTGCAAAACCTTTTTAATTTAATAAAAATTATCCATTTTACATCTTGTGATCCTCTCTATCTCTTGTTTGATTGTAAATTTTTCCATTACCCATAGACCTGACAGTTAAAACTCTCCATACTCCATAATTTGCTTATGAAATCACCATTTATGTCTAAATTATGTACCAATTTTGACCTTATTTTGTCATAAAATGTGAGCTGTTGATCTATACCTACTTTCTGCCAAACTGCTTTCCAGCTTTCCCACCAATTTTTATCAAATAATGAGTTCTTTTACCCAAAACTTTGATTCTTGGATTTATTAAACACTTGATTATTAGGGTCGTTTACATATACGTGTTGTATATCTAATTCTATCCCACTGATCCACACTCTTATTTCTTTTGTGTGTGTGTGTGTGTGTGTTTAAATGATTATTTCTTTGTAGAACATTTTGAGATCTGCTATTGATAAGTTATCTTCCTTCACATTTTTTTCAATGTGTCCCTTGATATTTTTGAACTTTGTTTCTTCCAGATGTTAGTATATTTTACAGCTCTTTAAAATAATTGTTGGTAGTTTGAAAAAGTAAATTAATTATTGTCATTTTTTATTATATTGCCTGGCTTATCCACGAGCACTTGATTTTTCTCCAGTTGTTTATATCTATCTTTATTTGTGTGAAAAGTGTTTTATAATTGTATTTATATAATCCCTGGGTTTATCTTATCAGGTAGACTCCCAAGTATTTTATATTGTCTACAGTTGTTTTAAATGGAATTTCTCTTTCTGTCTATTGTTGTTGGACTTTGTTGGTAATATATCATAATGCTGGTAATTTATGTGGGTTTATTTATTTTATATCCTGTAAGTTTGCTGGAATTGTTAATTGTTTCAGATAGCTTTTAGAATTCTCTAGGATTCTCCAAGTATACCATTATATTATCTGCCAAGAGCAATAGTTTTTTGTTATCTTATTACCTATTCTAATTCCTTCAATTTCTTTTTCTTGTCTTATTGCTGTAACTAACATTTGTAGTACAATATTGAATAATAATGGTGATAATGGGTATTCTCGCTTCTCCCCTAATTTTATTGGGAAGATTTTTTACCATTACAGATAGTACTTGCTGTTGGCTTTAGATAGATACTACTGATCATTTATTCATTTATTTCTGTGCTTTCTTGTATTTTTAATGGGAATGTTTGTCATATTGTGTCAAAAACTTTTTCTCAATCTATTGAAATAATCATAGGATTTTTGTTTTTGTTATTGATATGGTCAATTATACTGATAGTTTTCCTAATATTGAACCATCCTTGCATTCCTGGTGTAAATCCCATCTGGTCATAGTGTATAGTCTTTGTGAAATATTGCTGTAATCTCCTTTCTGGTGTTTTATTTAAATGTTTTTCCATCAATATTTATTAGGAAAATTAGTAAGTAGTTTTCTTTCTCTGTTTTGGCTCTCGCTTGTTTAGGCATCAGTACCGTATCAGTGTCATAAAAAGAAATTTGATAGAACTCCTTCTTTGCCTATTTTTCCAATTAGTTTATGTAGATGAGAAGTAATTATTCTTTAAGTACTTGGTCAAATTCATTTTTTAATCCAAGGCTGGTATCTGGAAGAATTTGTCATTACCTACTTGAATTATTAAATTTAACCACTGTGTGTCTTGTAGTTTGCAGCCTTGGGTTTTTGTTTTTTGTTCCTGGAAATGATCTATGGATTCTTTCAATTAGCCCTTTGTTTTATGTATTCAGATCTGGGCAATTTTCTTGTATTATTTCTTGTATTATGGTATTCAGGGCTTTTGGTTTGTTTGTTTGTTTTCTTTCTTATACTTCTGGGACACCTATAATCCTTAGGTTATCTCTATGTATTCTGTCTTTCTGCTTGATAGAGAGTATGATTTCTTTTAATGTTACTGCTTTTGACTTCTGTTCTTCCAGATTGTCCTTCACTTCTGTGTATTTGCATTTCAGATAATTTGTCCACTCCCTTGTTTCTTTGGTGAGTCTTATCACAAATTAAAATTTTTCTATTTTGCAAGTTATTTCTGATGTGCGGGTCATAAATTTTGCTATCACAATACTCATTTATCTTCTAAACCTCTCAGAAAGAATGTGTGGTGGTTTCATGCTCTCCTTAAAATCTGTAGAGTCCTCCGCCACATCAGGTGTTGAATAATTTTCCTTTGCCTTGCAGTATTCATTTATAGATGTGCTAACTTGTTTACTTGCTCTAGAGGTCATTCATATTTCCTTCTACTGTTAATCAACACACATTTATTAAGCCTACTTATATGCCAGGTACCGTGCTGAGCAGTATTAGTATCTTCACTATTGTTATCCTCAGAGTCTTTGAGTTTTCTTTCTCCTGAAATCTTTGATAATTTCAGTTTTTTTCTTTATTTTCTTCTTTTGCTCACTTTCTAACTCCATTCCCTCTGATGGTGGTTTCCATGGGGACTATATCCCAAAGCATTTTAACATCCTCCCATAAGGGGCATTTCATGGTTCACCAACCTAAATCTCTACCCCAAAGTGACTTTTTTGGGTGGGGGATGGAGTGGGGTACAGTACAGAAATAGCCCCAGTGGGATGCTAAACTCTTTACTACAAACACAGAGTCCTATTCTTACCCTTCCTCCAGGGTGTCCTGCCCCATTTCTTCTGTTCCTCTGCTCTCCTGCAGGGCTCTGTTGCTGCTCAGAATTTTGTTGTGGCACTGGATAGGACGGCCTCAGAAAATTTCTGCAGTTTGGAGCTTGGATCTCCAGGCACTGGAAAGAGAGAGATGGTTAAAATTTGATTGCAAGGCTGTGAGTTGGGTGGCTAGTGCAACCTTGCTACTGGGAAGTGAGGGAAGGGATACTGAATGATTATGAATTAGGTATTATTTCACAGAGTTTTTACCTTCTTTTAGGTTCTTGGTGTCCTATGGAAACAGCTGAAGTCACCATATCTTGGCTCATAATTTCAGTTTTAGAGATGTTTGAGAGGTCACGAACATCAGAGAAAAGGTTTGGTCCTCCATTTGTTGGCCAAATGGACTAGAAGTTTTACACAGTAGTTTAGTAGCAGTTTACACAGAAGTTTTACAGGTAGTAAGTACTTAATACATATTTATTGAACTGGTTTATCTTTGATTCTTCCTATTCCATCACCTCTCATATCCAACTGGTTCCTAGTCCCTATTCATTCTGTCTCCACATCCATTCTCTCTTTATTCTCCCTGCCATCATTCTAATTTAATATAGTGCCTGACACAAAAGAATAATAATAGCTAGCACTTAAATAGCATTTTAAGGTTTGCAAAGTGCTTTTTTCACCTTCACAACAACCCTGTGGGGTAGTAACTATTATTATCTCCATTTTACAGGTGAGGAAACTGAGGTTGAGAGAAACTGAATGACCTGCCCAGGGTCACACAGCTGCTCTGTGTCTAAGGCTGGATTTGAACTCAGGTCTTCCTGACTCTGGTCCCAGTGCTCTATTCACTATACCATCTAATAAATGCCTTCTCTATCTAAGCCTTCATCATTAAATACTTGTACTATCATAATAACTTTCTTATAGATCACCTTTCACACTATTCTCAGGCAGATATTCTAGAGATCTGCTCAAAAAAATCTTGCTTTCCAGGTAAAATTCAAATCCTTTTACCTGATATTCAAGTCCTTGTATAATCTTATATCACCATTGCTTCCTCCATGTTCTATATGCTCCAGCCAAACTATAGTGTCCCCTGTCCCCTGAGCACATCCCTATGCTCTCTGTCACTGTGATTTTTTCACATGCTGTTCCCCACGTCTGGAATGTTCTCCCTTCTCTATCACCTGTTGGATTCCTACCCATCCTTTGAAGGCCAACTGTGATACCAGCCCTTCCTTGAAGTCTTCTCTAATCCCTCTAATCTATTCCTTAGACCTCATGTCATACTTTGCTTTATGCCCCTCTGATCCACTTGTTTATATAGATAGCTCCATGTTTCCACATTTTTCTATTAATTCATAAACTTTATGAGAAGTGCAGTTATATTTTAGAGGCAATATGGTACGATGGAAATGAGCACTGGATTTGGAGTCAAAGGTCCTAGATTTGAATGTAGATTTTGCTACTTAATACTTGTGTGACCTTGGGCAAGTCACATAACACATCTGGGCCTCAGTTTCCTCACTTGTAAAATGAGATGACTGAACTAAATGATCTCCAAATCTATGTCTCTGAGATACTATGTCCCTTTGGTGCCACATTGATAATTAGCTTTGCATTTAATGCACACTCATATCTATTCTATTGAATATAGGTTCCTTGAGGGAAAGCACTGTTTCATTTTTTTGTCTTTGTATCTTGAGAGCCTAATAAAGTGTCTGGGACATAGAAAGCACTTAACAATTAATTGATCTAAAAATTTGTCATATGTGTATTTATTCTTTTTTAGCATACTATATGTGAATAATATATATTTACTATATAGCATACTATGCTTTTTATATACTATACTTTTGAAATATACTATAAGCTTTGTAAGGGTAATGACCATATCTTGTTCTTATTTTCTTTCTATTTCTTTGTTATCTTTTGTTCCTTTGGGTAGCTAATAAGTTTTGATGGGCCGATAGTCTCTGTTCCTTTGATCTAAGCCCATTTGTGCTTAAAATCTATCCTGAATTGCAAATACATGTTAGGGAGTGAAGGACGATGACAAAAATTCTTTCAGAGGGACCTGACATTCTTTCCTTATGTGTTTAATGGAAAGGATTGTGTCTGGTTCTAGGCAAAATTTGCCAAATACAGAAATGCCTTTCTATCTTTGTTTAGGTATTAGTTAGAATTGGGAACTAGGGAGAACCAATCTAAAAGATGGTAGAGGTGTATTCTGCCATATATGGGTGATTTCTCTGGATTGCTCTGAGTGTGTGGGACTATCACGAATGGTTGAATCAAATGGCAGCTGATTGCATGGACACATGCACGACGTAGTGAGAGTAAGTGGAAGTAATGCAGATTAGACACTAATTAATATTGAGATGAATTGTTGTTGTTGGTCCTTTATTTTTGGAGAGGGTATGGTGTAGCCAGGCACCTGTAAAGGTCTGGCCTCAGTTTCTTCCCATTGTGTCATTGTTGGGGGTATTCATGGGTGTCTCTGGTGGTCTAGAGTTATGGTTTATGCTGCTATAGAGCCCACCCATATTGTGTGCTTGAAATGGGGAACCATGTCATGGTGAAAGATGTGATCTAATCTGAATCCTACCAACTGAGCTTCATCCCAGTTTCCCGTCCCTAGAGAAGGGTGGTTAGTGGTCAGCCTCTCAGCGAGTAGACATTCTCCTCCCACTTCAAGCTGTCTTCCCCTTTTTGATCTCAGTTGTTTGTCAGGGCGTTCTCTGCACTTTCCTCCCTCCTCATGGCATTAGGGTCCAAAATTGGCTTAATGTCTTGACCCTTTCAATATTATTTTTATTTTAATAGTCCACTCTTGATCACTACAGTGATTCAAAGGAATGAATCCCTAAGGGTGAGATTTCAGGCCTTATCACGTCAGTAGAAAAATATATAGTGCAAATAGTAAAACATTCTTGAGGTACTCAATGACATCTTGTAGGTACTTTCAGTGAAGTTGCTTGCTGAAAGTATTACTGTTTGGTCCTGCCTAAATCAGTCCACAAGCATTTATTAAAGGCTCATTACATGCCAGGCACCATGCTAAGTTCCAGGAATATAACCAAAGGTAAAAACCAGTCCCTGCTCTCAGGGGATTCAGACTGATGGGGGTAGATAACATGAAAAATACTGGGTACTGTCATGGTGTAGACAGGATAAATCGAGACAATCAATAGAGTGAAAACATTAGCATTAAGGGGAGTCAGGAAAGGCTTCTAGTAGAAGATGGGATTTTACCCGGAACTTGAAGGAAGCCAGGGGAGCTGGCAGGCAGAGATGATGAGGGAGAGAGTTCAGGCATGGAGCACAGCCAATGAAAATGTCTATTCAGGAGATGGAGTGTCTTATTTGAGGAACAGCAAGGAAGCCAGTGTCACTGGATAGAAGAATAGCAAGGTATGTGGAAGTAAGGTGTAATAAGATTAGAAACGTAGGCAGGGGTCAGATTATGAAGATCTTTGAGTGCCAGATGCTGACATTGATCCTGGAGGTGATAGTGTTAAGACCAGGATTATGCTGCCAGAGTGAAGAAGACAGGGTGGAGAAGAAGCAACAATTAAATTAGAATTGTTAATATTTTTATCTGGTGAATTGGGGGATAGTCTAGATATCTAGCCCCCAGGGTATCCAGATGCAAATTCAGTAACCAAAATGTGAACTAGTTGGACTTTTTTTTTTTTCCTCCAAACCTGGAGGTTTAAAAGGAATGATAGACCAAGGCAGAGCAATTCAACTGGGAAAGGCTGATCAGGGAAGAAAAGTAAGTAAGCAAACAGCTGAGAGCTTCCCATTAGTATTAATTTAGGCATCAAAAGGAAGCCTGATAGCATGATGAAAGTAGCAGTCAAAGACCTCCACTGTAGGAACAGAAGATAATAAGGCAGAATTAAAGAACTGTAAAATACACAGTGTTTGGTGCCTCCTGAGAGCACTGTTGTAGCTCTTCTTGTCAGTCTTTAGCAAACATCTCACTAACAAGGAGAGTAAAAGCCAGAAAGTATTGGAAAGTAGTAGACAGCTGATATTTCCAGGCCAGAGAGCTGTAACTAGTAGGTTTTATGCTTAATTCACACAAACTGCACCCTGTATAAGCAGCATGAAATGTATCATACATTCCTCTCATCCCTACCTCGGAGAACTATTGGAGGAAGAATTAGAGCTGGGCTGGAGTGGAGCTTATATCTGGAGGTTTCTGATTTTAACTGGTTTCTCCCTCCCTCCCTCTTTCCCTCCCTCCCTCCCTTCCTTCCTTCCTTCCTTCCTTCCTTCCTTCCTTCCTTCCTTCCTTCCTTCCTTCCTTCCCTTCTTTTTCTCTTCTTTTTTTTTTTCTAACTAGAGGCTGAATTTTGTTGTTTTTAGGTGCCAAAATTCTTTCAACACCTTCTAAATTTACCACGCTTGAGCACAGCCCTAATGTCCTCTCCTAGTTGTGGCTAGTTGTTGGGATAAATCATAAAACTGAGGGGAGAGTTAAACTTGATGAATTCATCTCAGGTTTAGATGGACTCCAGTGTTGTACAGAGGAAAGAGTGCAGTATTTGGAATCATAAAACCTGAGTTCAAATATTGACTCTACTACCTATGTGTCCAAGGTCAGGTCACTTAACCTCTCTAGCTAAACTTTAGCTTTCTTATCTGTAAAATGAGTGGATAAGATGAGATGATCATCAGAGAAAGAGTCCTTCCAGTTTTAAATCTTATGATCTGTGATTTATAAAAAAATAGTATCTAGAGTAGTAGGGTCTTAAGTTGTTTGTATGAAGCAGGTAAATGCTGCCCTGGTTGTCTGAAGCATTTTGGCTTTCTCCTCCTTTTCAGGAATAAACCTGAAATTCTTGGGGCTTGGGACAATGGTGAGGGAGCTCAATAGAGAGTGAACCATCATGAGTTTCCATGATAGGAAAATAATAAAACCCTCAAATAGATTTTTTATCTCATCATCAATGTGGATGTTCTCTCCAGTAATGCCTATTGCAGCCCTCTATATCTTCCCATTTTCATATCATACCTTAATCTCTTTCAAAAGGCTTACATGACAGGGTGGGAGCCTTCCTCACTTCTCTTGTCACCTGTGCTGTTGACCCGTTATCTCTTGCTTTCTCTGTAAATATGCAATTTTCTTTTTCAAGGCTAACTTTTTTTTATGACATTCCTTATTTTAGTTCTTCTTTATAATCTTTACAATTTAATCATTAAATAATAATGATGTAGAAAACCAATCAAAAAATTTCAGCAAGACTGAATGTGAATGCATTATATCCACACACATTTTCCCACTCTCCCATCTCCCCCAATCTTTGTCGCATAGATAAGTGACAAAATATAGCCTTGAAAATTCAGCCAGAATCTTGGAGGCAAACCTTTGAGAGAAACCAACTAAATTTCTGGGGGCAGGGGTGGGAGAAAATGAAGAGAAAATGGGGAGGAAGGCAAACCAAACATTCTCCCCTTCATAGGGTTAATGGAATCATTCCATTATTTTTGAAAAATCAGAAGTGAAACTTGAACAAAAATCTTCAGTCTTGATGTCAAGAAGATGAAATGATTCTATTCATCTACATTTTGAAGTTGGGATCAGAGAATAGCCATCTATACTCATTGGATTAAGAGTTAAATTCACCAGTTTCATGGCAGAATGATTTAGAATTGAATATGCTCTTAGATTAGGCTCACACAAGAATCTTCTCAAAGTTTTAGAGGGGGAAAGCACCTCAGCAACTCTGACCATCACCTTGCCATCCAAACTGCTTCTCCTTATCTCCCCCTTCTCCCCTTCCACTTCTTGCTCTGGGAAGAGTAACCAAATCAATAGTGCCATTGATTCTGGAAAGTGTATGTCAGTGGTTTTCCTTGTGACTACTCACCATCCCTGAAACTTTCCAAGCCAAAACATTCTTCTCTGACTGCCACTTCCTTATATTTATTTCTCCCCCCTTATGTCCCCCCCGCCCAAGTTAGTATAAGATCCTTAAGAGTGAGTGATAGCTTACTTTTGTGTTTTTATCCCCAGCCCAGTGCTTGGCACATAATAATTTCATAAATGCTTTATTTTTATTTGTCCATTTCCCTTGCTTACCTAGACATTACCATAGTTCTTGCCCTCATCTCCTCTCACCTAGACCACTGCAATAGCCTGTTAACTAATCTTCCTGCTTTCATGCTACTGTCAAAAATTATCTTCCTAGGAATAGGACTGACCATGTCACTCTCCTGCTCATAAATCTTGAATAATTAACTCTCTCTTGCCTATAGGATAAAATATAAGCTCCATAGCCAAGCATTAAAGGCCTTCCATAGTCTGCTTCTACTTACATTTCCTGACTTACTTTAAATAATTCCTTTTCATGTACTCCACATTCCAGTCAAACTTGACTCCTAGCATGTCAGGGAGCTGAAAATATCATTTTCTGCCTCCATGCATTTGTGTAGACTATTCATATACCTGGAATATACTCCCACCTTATCCCTTCCTTTTAGAAGCATTCTCTTCTTTCAAGGTTTAGTTCAGGGGCCATCTCTGTACAGCATTACAGGCACTAAAAGCATTTTCTCTCTCCTCAAATTTAGGCCACTTTTTCTAGGTCTCTCCTTTGATTTGTCACTCTCCAACCTTGTATTATACTTAGGACAATATATTTAGAACTGGAAGGAATCTTAGAGATACTTAGGTCCAACCCCATCGTTTCACATGTAACCACTAGGGGTCATAACAGGTTAGACTTGTGAGCTAATAGAGTAGATTTTTAAAGTCCTTAAACTGGTGATTATTCTGTCCTTGGAAAGGTAGTTATGAAACATGACTGGTTTGTGATTATTCCCCCAGTTAGCAAGCAAAACTTTCTAAGAGTGGGTTGGTATCCCAGCCCTGGGCTAGGAAAGATCACTGTATCAGCAAGCACCCTAGCATACCCAGGGCAGCTGCTAGCACAGGTTCTTAGATCTGCTTTACTAAAGGAAAGCAACTCAAAATGGGTTAACAGTCTTTCTTTAATCAAACAAACATATCATTTACCTAGTTCAGGGGGAAAAGTCAGCACCCTGAACTCCAGAGAATACAAACCCAAGTTACAAGCACTAGTTACAAACACAAGTTACAAACAGACCAAGAAGCAGATCTCTTGACCCACTGTCCAATTACAAGGTAACAAGATGTGGCCACTCCCAAAAAACAAACCTCCCGCCACAGGCTCCATGTGACCACATTCAGCCTATTAGGGGGAAGAGTATATTTTCAAATCAGGGAACATTCTCAGAGCCACTCAAGCCACTTAAGCAAAGGGGTTAGGGGCAGGAAAGAACTTCAGATTCCCATTACAATCACTCTCCTATATGTATCCCTCTCCACTCCCCTCCTTACAGGTCTTCATGAGAAATAAGACCATCTCAGTCAGATGCTATTTTTAACAATAAAAGAACATGATTAGGAATGGGTGCCAGGTGTACCCAGCTGAGGTAAGTGTGGAGGAAGGACTACCAGTTTCTCCTCCTCCTCCTCCTCCTGACCTCCTCTTCCTTCTCCTCTCCCTCCTCTGCTTCCTCCCCCACTCCCTCTTCCTCCTAGTCCTCCTCCTTCTCCTCCCCCTCTTCCTCCTAGTCCTCCTCCTCCTCCTCGTCCTCCCTCCTCCTCCTCCTTCTCTTCCTCTTCCTCCTCCTCCTTCTCTTCCTCCTCCTCCTCCTCATCTTTTCTCCTCCTCCTCCTCCTCCTCCTCCTCCTCCTCCTTCTTCTTCTTCTTCTTCTTCTTCTTCTTCTTCTTCTTCTTCTTCTTCTTCTTCTTCTTCTTCTTCTTCTTCTCAGGTTAACTTCCCCTTTTTTATTCTTGCAATAAATACAACTCCTGAGATTTTTAGTGACTTAGGCCTCCTTTCAAGGCCAAAGAGAGTCATATTCAAGCTTTGCCTGAAAGACCCATTAAAGAAGAAATGGAGGGCCAGAGACTTGAGGTGATATATTGAAGGTCACATAGTTGTAAGTGGTAGAGCCAGGAGCTGAATTCATTTTCTCTGATTTTAGGATCTAGGGATCTCAATAGTCTTCCCTCCATTAAAGAAAGGGAAGAAACCTCAATAAACCCAAATCCCCTGAGTCAATTGACCATAGTCAAAAGCTTTCCCTTTTTCTGCCAGTGGGGAATTTGAATATCAACCAGCTTCCACTTCTCCAGACATAACCTTCTCCAACCCTGTCCTTCCAAGAATCATCAGCAGTCCCTGAACTTGGACCTATAGGCCTGTTCCAGGCTCCCTTTTGCTCCTCAATGCCTACTCCTGCCTGACCCAGATAAGAACCTTACAAAAATTCACTGGGTTTTGGGTGTCCCCTTCCAAAAGGCATTCCAGAAAGACCTGACCTTTTCCCATTCCTCCAGTCTTCCCACCCCCACCTTGTACTGTGAATATTTCCCCTTCAATAAAGTTGACTTGCTTTACTTTCTCTGCTGACTCCCATCTTATGATATATTCTGGCTTGTGGTGTTTCCCTGTCCCCTGTACTGTATTCTGGTATCCCAGACTTCATTCAAACTACATTAAGACCCAGACCCAGTCAGTACTCTTTCTACTACAGAATCCTTCTGTAACTGTAGAAATAATAATAGCAACTCTGTTTTATGTAGTGTGCTAAGCTTTACAAAGAAATTTCCTTTGAACAAACCTATGAATTAGCTAGTACAAGTATAGTAGATGTCCTACTCTTTCTTATTATATGGTATATGACAGCCCCATAGAAGTAATAAGCCAGTGGCTCCTTTGACATGGAGGGCCCCAGAAGACTACTTCGGGCTCAAGGCATTTTGTAAGTCAGCCTGTTACATCCTAGGCTTTAATCTTGGGTTACTAAATCGATCATTGGCTCATTACACCACCCCCCTCCCCCTGGCAACTTCCTCTGATAGATCCGGGATATTAAAATTCACAAAGACATCAAGTGCATAGTGAACTAAACAGTTTAATTAGATTAGTTAAATCAGGGTAAAATGAAGAAGCATCAGAAAGATGTATTATACAATATAATATTCCAATCACTTCCCAGCTGCAAACCCCAAGGCAAAACCTTCCTTTCAGACTGAAGCTCATGTTCACTCTTTTGAGTCACTCTAACTGTGGGAGAGCCAAGCTGGAAGTTTAGGATCTTTTCATAAATCTCTTGTCTCCCATCCAAATGGGAGCAGGACACAGGCAGTTTAACTCACAACAGTTTGCCACACAGGAGCTTTTCTATGATTTTCTTGGTCACAGCTGCTTGAAAAATCAGTAAAGCAGGATCACTGGCTTTAGGGTCCCACTCTGCTGTGCATTAATCTGGCTTGTGCACCTGTCTATCCTGGAAACATGAGCACTGAAGAGGGAACGACTTAAATAAGACAAAGGCTAATACTTCAGGAGGCGCCACCTGACTGTGCAAAATCTAATGCTGATAAACATTGGAGGACATACATGATTGTGTTGTATTCTAGGCCACCATTTCTTTCTCTTTCTTTTCCTTCAAATTTTGTGTGTTGTTGCTAAGTTTTCTATCACATCTGCATGTCAAAACAATCTTTGCCAATACCGGAGCCAACCAGAAAATGTCCCATTACTGAAAGTCCCCAGGGAGACAGTAGCTCCAAGTTTTCAAGACTGTATCTCAAGTGATATATTCTGTACCAAAGTAAAAGTATTATCATCTCCTTTTTACACATGAGGAAACTGAGGTTTCGAGAGATATTGAGTGACTTGTCTATGGGCACACTTATTTAAATGTCATAGCTAGAGTTCAAACTAGATCTTTTCTAAATTTAAGTGCACATCTCTTTCCTTTATAATAAACAGTTCTTTTGTGTACATGTTACGAGAAGGATATGATCTCCTTGAGAGTAGGGACTTCATCATTTTTATTTATATTATATATATGTATATAGAAATATATATAGTATATAACCCTTCCTCCCTCCCTCCTTTCCTTCTTTTTCTTTCTTTCTTTCCTTCCTTCCTTCCTTCCTTCACTTCCTTCCTTCCTTCCTTCCTTCCTTCCTTCCTTCCTTCCTTCCTTCCTTCCTTCCTTCCTTCCTTCCTTCCTTCCTTCCATCCTTCCATCCTTCCTTCCTTCCTTCCTTCCTTCCTCCTTAAACCCAGTTCACTCTGAAGTTCATAGATTGGACCACAATAGGTCACTGCCCAAGCTCCATTTAATGGCTGTATTTTGGTCCCTCCTGGCTTACTGTGAATGTCAATGGTACCTCTTTCTCTTTGGGATAGCAACCTGAGCGTCTTCCCCTCTCAGCTTGATTTTTTTTCTAATTAAAGGGGCCATCCCTTGACTCACCCCTTAAAGAAGCTTATTCACCCACTGAGTGGGTGCTACCTTACTCTAAGTGAGCACTTGAAAAGGCCTTAACCTAAAAGAGCCAGGGTCTCCCATTGCATTCTGGGTCATCTCCAGTCATCCTGATGAATATCTAGTCACTGGTTCCAGATGGCTCTGGAGGAGAAAATGAGGCTGGTGACCTTGCACAGCCCTTCCTCCCTCAAATCAAAGTCAAGGGCAAGTCATGTCATCATTTCCCTGATGCTATGGTCTTCTTTGAAAACAAAGGACAAGCACAACAAAAAGATATTCATGTAGTGCCCAGTATATTTGTTGAAATGAAATGAACCCCTCTTCATTTTACAAATAAGTAAACTGAGGACCTGAAGAGTTATGACTTGCCCAATTTCATACTGCGAGTAACTAAGAGAGGTGAGATTCAAATCTAGGTCTTCTGACTCCAAATAGGTGCACATCATTAGTGAAACATAGAAAATGGAGTATTTCTTCTTTTTTCTGACATTCTGTTGACATAATTGTTTACTCACCTACATAGACACTATATTCTCATTGGACTGTAGGGTTAAACTTTATGGAGGAGATTGATATAAAGATAAACTCAGTTTGGTACTTGTCTATGTAATGGTAAGGAATTTGAAGATCTTCCTTGCCCCTTAATGGGCCTCAAGTAGAACACAAAAGGAGGGGCTTGATTGTGGGGAGGGGGAGGCTTGTTTTTCGGGAAGGCCCATACCTTTTGTTACTTTGTAATTAGGCAGTGGGTGATGATGTCCTCTGACCCTGAAGAAGGGTATATATATTCTGAGGTGAGGTTTTACTTTGGGGCCCACTTATGGGAAGAGTTGTATGGTTTGGCCAGATGAGACTCTGGGTAGCCATTGATCCCCGAGAGTTTGAAAACCCAGAAGTTGGTACTTCTCTCTCTGGTAACTAACTATGCATGTTGTAATGATTAGACACCTAGAAACCCTGTGTTTTGGTATTGAATTGTGTGATTTTCTCTGTATTTTTCGTGTGCTTGTAATTTCTGTGTGTATTTTCTGAAGTTCAGGGTGCTAACTCTTTCTTCTGAGCTAAGCAAATGGTATATGTGTGTGTGTATGAGTGTGTAATTAAAGACTGTTGACATATACCCCCTCTTTTAGAGGGGGGAAGGCAAGGTAATTGGGATTAAGTGACTTGCCCAAGGTGACACAACTAGTAAGTGTTTCAAGTACCTGAGGCCAGATTTGAACTCAGGTTCTCCTGACTCCAGGACCAGTACTCTAGTCACTGTGTCACCTAGTTGCCCTATTGATCCCTTTAAAGTTGCTGTCCTTTAGTAAAGGAGATCAAAGAACCTGTGATAGCAGCCATCCTGGGTATGCTAGTGTGCTTGCTGATACAGTCTCCTAACACTTCTCATTATAGTAAGACATATTATAAGATTTATATAGCTAACTGCCCAAAATCATGGTGTGCTGTAATAGCAAGATATTTGGGCCAATCCACTGCCTCCAGGCAAGCAAACTCTAAACTGTCTAAGACAGCTAGTTAGCAATAATAACTACCATTTATTAAATTTTGAAGTTTGCCAAATTCTTTTCACACCTTATATCAGATGAGCTTCAAAACAGTCTGAGGAAGGTAGAAAAGAGGAAAATGAGGTTTAGAGATATCAATTGCCTTACCTAGAATCTTACAGTAGTGAGAAGATTCTGGATTTGGACTTAAATTTTCATTACTCCTAGACTGACAGTCTCTACACTATCTATAGCTTCCCTTCATAGCAAATTTCAATATACAGGAATAAAACCAATTAAAGAACCTAGGGATCAGAGAATGCTTCTTCCAGTCCACTTTGAATAGTGACAAAACCCACCTGAATGACACTTATGTAGACCAAAATATATTACAATGTAGAATCTGTGGGTAGAAATTCCCAAAGGTTTCCTTTTTTGTTTCCCAAGGAAGAACTTCCTAAATTATTGTTCCTATCACAATTTGTCTTGGTGGTCTAGGTTCAGCCTGGCAAATCCAGGGTTTGGTTAATAGTGGGACAGGCCAATCTGGGGATTACTGGAGATTAGAGATAAGATAGACCTAGAGATACAAGACATCTAGATAATTGGGGAGGTCCGCCTAAGTTGACATGCAGGCAATTGGAATTCTGGAGGTCCATTAGCAGAAAGCAATAGGACTAAAAAACAGATCTTTAGTCCTTGAGTGAATTGGGGACAAGTCAGGATTTTCATCTCAGAGGAAGTAGGGTCTTATGCAAGAAAGCAGGCCAGCTACCCAGGCTTCAGGGTACAAAACAGGCACCTAGTTATTGAAATTGAGATCCCTATTTAATCCTAAGTGGAGATGGTGTCTAATTCCATTAAACAGTTCCCTTCTGTGCATATAGTAAATGCCTAAGCATAGCCAAAATGCATGTAGACTTATGAAAATAGAGGTTCCCTAGGGAGAAAAGAATATTGACATGGCTGTCTGGAAAGAGGCTACCTTTGCAGAATTTCGAATAGTTCCCCAGAATTTAAACTTATGATTACTGCTTCTGACTGTGGCAGCAAGCACTACATGAAGCTTGCAGACTGACATACTGACATTGTACTCAGTTCTTCCTGAGGGAGCAGTGGGACTGGGCTCGAGGAGACTGGCTCTAGCAGCATCTGTCCATTCAAACACCTCTGCACCATCAATAGCTTTTCCTTGGATTTCCCCCCTACAGTGAAATTCATCATTCACTATCTCTTTGTCACAACTGTGCTGGATTTTCCATGGGGGGAATCAAAGAAGGAGGAGGAGGAGGAAGATGATTCTAGCAGTTTCCTGCTGGGCAATGCAAGTCTTTTCCTGCCTGACCCATACTTCAAAAGAAGCACATATCAAGGCATGTGCTCCATGGATGGAAGAAATGAAGGCTGAAGGCAGTAGCGGAAAAGATGTAAAAAACTGTTGGGAAAGTCCAAAGAAATGAAAGTTGTGATAGAAGAATAGAATTTGAATGAAAACCATTTTGGGTTCTTTTAGGGAGGGAGATTGTTATTCAACCCGAGCATTTAAGGGTGAAAGACATTATTACAGCAAGAACATTAGAATAGCTTTTTATTAAAAAAAAAAAAGATCCACACAACCTCCTCCTTCTCCAATCTCATCTTTAATTTTAGGTTTAGTGAAATGTATGGCAGTTGGATGCAACTGAACAGAAGTGTTTATGAATTTTAGGAAGTAGGCAGCATTCATCTGTTGCAGATAACAGCAGGCAGGATTAAAATCCTAACTGAAGTTAATTTATTTTTAAAAAATTTTTAAAAAGCACATCCCAATGACAGCTAAGGACACATTTCCCTTTCTCTTCTCCATGTATCATTGTCATTAGCTACAAATTTCTATTGAATATCCTCAGGGTACAGGGTATTGCATTGTGCAGGTATTATGGGGGTTGCAAAGTTAAACCTAGGATCATATGAAAGCAGAAGGAACAGAACCTTAGATTCTGTGAGATCCTGCTAAATTTAAAATGACTTTAGGGAAAATACCTGAGCCTCACAAGGCACCAGGATCTAAGCTCATAATGCAGAGCCTGAGATGATTTGGGCATAGATGTAGAAGCAGCTGGGATTTCTAGAGTTGCTTAACCTTTTTCCAGAGAGGAACATATTCCTAAAAAATGTATATTTATCATCTTTGAGTCAGTTTAGTTCAGTTCAAATAAATGTTATGTTTATTAAACACCTCTAGCATTCTAGTAGAGTGTAGCTACTCTAGGGGGGAGACAGTTTTGATTTTCTTGTCTTTGTACATCCAGTTCTTGGTACAGTGTAGGGTATATAGTACCTTGTAGAGGTACTAGAGGCCTTGCACATAGTAGGTGTTTAAGAATGCTTGTGGAATGATGGTGCCCAATACTGTGTTAGATGCTGGGAATGTGGGTGAGTAGAGAATGAAGGAAGGGACATAAGAGAAGTATATGATGATACAATTGTTCTCAAGAAACTCCACTGGGAGAGGGAGAAGGATAAGACTTATCCACATGAAACATGTAGAAAAAAAAAACTAGACAGAATTGCTTAACTTTGTGGCAAAAACAATGCGGTAGGAACTTAAGAAAGAGAGGGATTGATAGGGATTAGAATTATCTGGTAAGACTTTCTGGAGGAGGTGAGATTTAGCATTGTGTGAATCTCTGGGGAAAAGAAGTCCCACTTCCCTCAATAGCTTGCCTTACTATTTAAGAACCCTTGCTGATAGCTAACTGGTCCTGTTATTTTCTTTAACTTGGAGCAGTGTTTGCATAGTTACAACAGTACCCATTAGATAAGCTTCCAGTTAGCTTCTGTTAACTTCACTGAAAGTAATGATTCATGTGGAGTTGGGATATATATGCATGCATGTGTGTATGTACATACACATAAGTATGAACATAATATGTACATATGTACGCATGTGTGTATGTGTACATGTATGCGGCAGCTATAACTAAGAGTCTGGTAAGAGCCTAGGATTCCAGACCACAGATTTAGAGTTCTAAGGGATCTTAATATTTAATTTAGCCCCCTCATTTTATAGGTGAGATAACTCTTCCATGGTCACAGAGGCAACAGGTGACATAGCCAGGATTCAAACCCAGGGACTCTGACTCTTCTGACCTGTGTCTTTAGACTGTACTTGAATTAGAATGGTTTTCTGGCTTGCAGCTGGAACGGCTAGTATGTATTCACTCTTTTTGGTTCTGCTTTTCAGTCTAGTAGGTGGATGGCACTTTTGCTGACGGAGACCTATATTATCTAGGATGGCTACATTGCCATTATTTTTCCTGTTTGCTCTTTACCAGCTGTCCAATTTCTTTGCATTGCTTTGAACTGAGCTTCAGTGTGTCGCTTCTGCTCACCATAAGACAAAGAGATCCATGTGTTTCGCAGTCTTTTGGCTTTCCAGTGAACAATGATGGTTACTATAATCAGGATGGTTGATCTGCTTACAGCAACTGCTTCTATTTTCTTTTCTCTCTGTCTGTCTCTTTCTCTCTGTCTCTCTCTCTCTCTCTCTCTGTCTCTGTCTCTCCTGTCTCCCCCTTACTCTCTCCACTCCCAGTTCCCTTCCCCTCCCAAGACCACCAGTACACAAAAGCTATGAGAAGGAATGTTTTTTAAAATGGGTTTTTGTATAGGTGAGGGGTTAGCCTATTATACTGCTATCTTAGAGCTAAGAAAATTGGAAGGAAGGTGACTGAGCCAAATAAGACCTCTTTGTTGCAAAGCAGTGTGGTTCTGGGGGTCTGATGCTTCTGGCCGGCCTTTACTTTGTGTTACTTGCATATAATACTTGGGAAAACTTGTGAACTAGATCATGCCTATCAGCACAGAGAACATAGAATGGTTTGAGACTAATAAATCTGTGTTATAAAGTCAGTTACAGCAGTGTACTTATGTGACCTTCTTTGTCAGAGGGTTCACTGTCTGCTATATAACCCAGGAGTAGGCAAACCTTGACCTTTAGGCCAAGTCCTGTGGCTGCTGGTTTTGTTCAGTCAGAGAGTGAAGAATGATATTTACATTTTAAAATAAAGTTTTATTATATTTATTGTAATTTTATTTTATTTATGTTATGTTATCACCATATGGCCAGCAGAGCACACAAACATGTGTTTAGTACCTGCCAAAACACTTCCTCTCTAAGACTTAGGGACCTGGGGGCTGAAAAGTTTCACAGATACTAACCAGGGAGAGATCTAAGGAAGTTGTAATAATAGGACCCTTCCTTATGTACAGGATATTTTAATTATAAATATATTTATAAAGATTTATTATGGAAATCCAAGTTTCCAAACTATTATATTTACCATATTCATTAATCTTTTGTCTTACCATTATTTTCTCCTTCTTCCAGTTTTAAGAAAATGATAAAAGCTATTTGCATATCTCTCCTCTATCAGCTAAATAAAAGATCTTAAACAACTTTGTTTCTCTCTGTTTCCCTGAGACTAGATAGAAAAAAATGTGTAGCTAAGCTGAGTGTTTCTATGTGCTTAAGCGACTAAAATAAACTTAATCTTCATTTTTCTGTAGAAATGAAAGTCTTTTCCACCATGGCTTACTTCACTCTAGAATATGGCTTTGAATCTGAGGTAAACTGGTTTGGTCACATACAGTTTTTCAGCGTAGGTTGTATATTACCATGGACCTTTGAAATGCTGATTAACTGCTTAGCTCTATAGAAATCTTCTTTTCTTTATAGTTTCAGGCTATATTTGTCACTGGACTTAACTAATTAGTCTTACTAGTCATGAACAGAAGCTCAAGCTAGGTGAGCTTAATATGTACTCAGGACTACCAAGAGAACCTGAGCAGTCAATCAGGTAAGCATAGTTATTAGGGGTCAGAGGAAGTCAACTGTTGACAGTGACAAACAGGTAATAAGATGGCTAGAAACCAGAAAGGCCAGTCCAAGGCAAGTATTAGAGGCATGTGACATTCCTAAGAAGACCTGATCCATCTAACCAAGTCTTGCTCTTAGTTCTAGGATTTTTTCCTATGGTTTCTGGGGCACAGAAACCAAGCCCAGTGGAGTTGGTCTATGCAGGTTTCCCACTGCTGGTGTGCTCTGCAGAGAGTAACCTGTGACCGGAGGCCCCTGGGGGATGTTAGGACTGCAGGAGTAGGGGATTAGCAAGGGATCCTGCTGAGATCCTGACCTAACTCCAGGAAACAGCATGCCTACTTCCTCCTCCCTCCCCAAACTTCTCCATCTATTTTTTAAATAAAAGTTTACTATGTAATGAAAATTCTGAAGGATTTGCATGTGTACAAAGAAAATAATTGGTTTTAGGAAGTTACAATCTTAACTATTTCTGTTTGTCACTGTCAGTATGACCATTAGCCTATTTGAAAAAAATCCCTTTGACATTAAAAAGCTATTAAGAAAAATTAATCATCTTTTTGATTATACCCCCAACAGACTTTTAAATGCAAATATGCACAGGTAGCCATCGAATAGACAGTTAACTAACTAGTGTGCCACAGAAACTAAAGGTTGTATTTGGATACAACATTTATTTAAATGCCCTGAACAATTTTCCCCTTCCCACACGTTAACTGAATGGTGCTGGGCAAGTTACTTTACTTTCATAATATTTTCATAGTATTTTATTTTTCATGGTATTTTATTTTTCCCATGTAAAGACAAGTTACTTTTAAACCCTCCAGCCTTTGTAAAATGGAATTGTCTTCAATCAGCTCCAAGGTCCTTTCCAGCTCTAAATTTATGAGCCTATGATTTGTTGGTGGAAATGTTGTCTACTTGGTCTTGGTGGAGATGACATATAAGAACATTCCTCAAGTGAAGAAAGTCATCAGTAATAAAGGCTCAATCCTTCTTTAAGTGTTCTCAAAGGCTTATGTATTAGAGGCTTATTGCAGCTATAGTAGTCACACCATTTTCTGGGGATGAGTCTCTAGACTATGGGCAAAGTCCAGGGTTGCCAGAGAAATATTCTCAAGTCATTTCCTCCTCAGCCACCATTTTAATGGAAAATAGAGAGAAGTTAACAACTAGATGTAGTTCACCAAATCCCCATTTCTGGTCTGTGGCAAATGGGTACCTCCTGTGATTAGTCAATCTATCAAGCAACAAACTTGCATTGATTGATTGAAGGCCAGTTACACAGCTTGCTAAAGGTTTAACTCCTTAGGTGACTTGTAGACCCCAAGGGGAAAATACAAAAGTTAATTTAAAAAAGCAAGCTTGAGTCACAGCAAGGGAAGCAGCCTCTGCCAGCTGCCTCCCATTTCTCTCTCCACAGGCAGGTTGGAGTTTTGATTATTTTTGTAATTAACTAAAAGTAAGGAAGACCCTTTCTGAGTTTTTTTTTATTTGGGGTCCCAAATATCAATCTACACATCCAGTTTTCCTTGTGTCACATGAGGCTTTTCTTAATCCCTGGCCCCATCCCATCCTACCCCATTTGTTAGCAATCCCTCTGCCAATTACTTTGTATTTAATTTGCTTATATATTGTATTTAACTTATTTTGTACATATTGGTTTCCTCCAGCAGAATGTACAGGCAGGGACTGTTTCCTATGTGTCTTTGTGGCTTAGCACAGTTCCTGGCATATAGTAGGCATTTAATAAAAATTTGCTGAATTTAATGCTGAATTCTAGGTATGATGAACAAGAATGAAATAAACATATTTACCATTAAGAATTTCAGTGTTCTCCAATTGTTTTTGACCTGCTGAGTCAACAGACAACAAATAATTCTGAGTTACCTTTTTTTTGGTTATTTGCTGATTCCTTGCAAATTTTATCTTGTGGTGGGATACCTTGGCTATGATAAGACTAAGAAACTTTATTCTCTGAGGTGTACAGCCTTGATTCCATGTGCCAGATTTGATAGGCCTTCAGAATCTGTGTGACACCAAGTTCTTGAGCACCCTCAGATAAGATGCATGGATAAAGGATTCCTTTGACCTGGAACTATGGCTGGACAATGGCTGGAATTGAACCGGCCAAATAGAACGAGAAATGCGTTATCAAAACATATCATAGAATTACTGAGCAGAGTTTTCAAGTTCACAACAAATGCAAGAAAGAACTGGCAAACAGTTGGGAAACATTTATTAGTAGTTACTAATGATGAATGATTGAGCAGTACATTCTCAAGAGAGGAGAATGAAGGACAATAGGGAAAGACCATAGGAATGCATGTGGCGTTCTTGTTCTATGTACCGCTGGATGAGAGATAGGCTCACATGAGCCAGATTTCCAGGATTTCCTTCACAGACTGAGCTTATGATGGATCTAATTGTTGGATTTTTTTTGGAACATTGGAGTAGCACTGATATTTTATTTTTGCATTTATTAGATGAATGTACAGAGTGCCTGTAAGGTACTTAAATGAGAGAGAGATATTATGCTTTTTTGATTCAGTTACTTTCTGAAGTTCTTTACTTTATTCCCCTCCATATCCTCTACAGTTCAGCAACAATGACTTTCTTACTCTTCCTTAAACAGGACATACTATCTTGTTACTCCATGCCATTTCATTGACTGTCTCCTAAGCTTGGAATGCTTTCCTTCTGTACTTCTACCTCCTGGCTTTGCTTGCTTCCTTCAAGATTCAACTCAATCCTCACCTTCTGCAGGAAGGTTTTCCTAGCCCCACTCCTAACCCACAGTGATCTTGCTCTAAAGATGATCTTCCATTTACTATCATTCTGTCTGTTGTCTGTCTGACTGTGTGTCTCTGTGTATCTCTATCTTGTATGTACATAGTTGTTTGCATGTTATCTCCTCTATTACAATATGAGCCCCTAAAGGGCAAGGAGAATGTTTTGGCTTTTCTTTGTATCCCTAGAGTCTGGTACAAATGTTTTTTTTATCTACTTTACACTTTTCAGGTTGTCAGGGACACCTGGGCTGTTCAGGGAGGTTTAGTATCTCTGGTACAATGGCTTGCCAAGCCCTTTTCAAGCTGCTCATCTACTTGTGGTGTCTACCTTCACCCAGATCTCACCTGTGGCTCTAAGAAACTGTAGGATGCACAGTGGCTACACTCTGGTAAAACTCAACAGACAGATAGAGGGTAACAGACAGGCCTCAAACCCATCACTGAGTTAGGGGGATAACTACCCCAAACGTGTGAAGCCTTTCCCTCGTGGCATGGGTGGATGAGAATAATTTGTTCCAATGGCTGTGAAGGTGGCTGATGTAGGAATTGTGGAGTACTTGGTCAGGCACCTGATATGCCAAAGTCACCCACTACATCCTGGGCCATCTCCAGTCATCTTTACTTTTGTCCTACCACCAGACTTCAATAACTCAGGACTGACAACTTTGCACAGCTCTGCCTCACTTAAATCCAGTTCACATGCAAGTCAAGACATACCTCCTTGATGCCGCTGGTCCTCTTTGAAAATGAAGGACAGACAGCAACATCAGATTGACAGAGATAACAAGAAAGGAAAAAAAAAAGTGTCAGAGAAATTGTGGTGAAGTAGGCACACTAAAGCGGTGTTGATAGAGCTGTGACCTGGTTCACTCATTTGAGAAAGTAATTTGGAACTGTGCCCCCAAAGTCACTAAATCGTCTGTACCCTTTGATCCCGTACTACAAGCCTATACTCCAAAGTGATCAAAGAAAGAGGAAAAGGACCCACATGTATAATTATAGCAGCTCTTTTTCAGTGGTTCCAAACTTGAAACTAAGGGGTGTCCACCTATTTGAGAATGAATCAGCGGATTAGAGTATATAAATGGAATATTACTGAACCATAAAAAGTATCCCCCAAATGGACAGTTTCAGATAAAACTGGGAATATCTATAATCAGGTACAGAGTGAAGTGAGCACAACTGGGACGATTTATATAACAACAGTAATATTACAGAGAACAACAACTTTGAAAGACGTTTGACCTTGTATCATCAAGATGATAAACCAATGTTCAAGAAAAGTGAAGAAGAAATATGCCACCCACCTCCTTCTAGAGAGGTGAGGTACCTAAAATGCAGGATGAGACTTATGTTTCTGGACATGAGCAATGTTGGGATTTGTTTGGCAAAATGATGAATTCTATCATGAGTTTCTTTTTTTTTTAATTGTTCAATGTGGAGGGGGGGGAGAAGTGAGAGGCAACAGATGTTTGGAAAAAAAAATTTTAAACGCATAAAAATTCTTATGGCCTGACAGATTTAATTCTTACTCCTTTTAAAAGATAGAATTTTATTGTTATAAGGCACCTTTAACTCATAAGCTTTTTTTTAAACTTACCATTACTTTCTCTAAAGGGCCCACATCCTTTTGCATAGGACATAACACACAAAAACTTCAAAACATAACTTTAAGTTAATCTATAACAAGGATGTAAAATGGTTCTACCACTTTGAGATACAGCTTCACAATTATATGGTGGATCGGTAAGTACCACAGGACACAGCGTACTTTTGTTTAGGCATTGTAAGATATCCACAGATGGAACACAGGTACCACTATGTTCAAACATAAGGTGAATAATTGCACACAATTAATTCCTATAAGAATACAGACACTGTCATAACCAAATATACCTATAGTGAAATATATAATCCCCAATTCATGCCTGCTTATTTCCAATAAAATAATGCAGCAAAATAATTTGTGTAATTCTTTGGAGTTTATTCCACATCATTTGACCTAACTCTGTCACTTTAGTAGCTGTTTGACTTTGGACAAATTACTTAACCTCTCTGGGCCTCTGTTTTCATATTTTTAAAAGGAAAGGATTGAGTTAGAAGGTTTCTGAAGTGCTTTCCAGTTCTAAGTCTGTAATTGTGTGACTCTACGTATTTAGGTGAAAATTTAGGCAAAATTCTAATTCATTACAATATTTATAATTCACATTTATGTTGTTTTTTGTACTTTATAAGTTTCTTAGTTTCTATCATTTCATTTGATACGATAATCCGTCAAGTAGGTAGTACAGATAATTATTAGTCTAATTTTACAGGTGAGGAAACAGGTCCAAATAAAAAAATTTGTCCAAAGTTAGACAGCTTCTAAGTGGCAAAGTTAGACCTTAAACCCAGGTCTTCTGAGTCCTGATCTAAAAATCTTTCCATGTTGGAGTAAGTTGTAAGAAAGGTAAATTATAAGAATGGGTATTATGAAAAATGCTAAATTTAAGTTTGTCAGATCTGATAAAGAAGGTAGAATTTTAATGAAAATTAGAATTTTGTGAGAATACTATTTTGTTCAGGTAGGGCAACTATCTCAGAGGATTGGGATGGCACTACTGAATGTACAGATAAAAGTACCAAGTAGTACAATGAGGGGATCAGACCATTTGGAACAGTGATCCTCAAGATAGAGAAGGACAAGAGAGGATTGAATTGTATTGGTGAGTGTGTAATGATAATGATTTAGATCTCATGTTTTTCATTGGCATTCAAGGACAAACAACCTTGGGACAGGTCTCTATCTTATTATTAATTTTTTATATTCATATTCCCTGGACGAGTGCACAAGAGGATCAAATAATTGATCTTTGTTATTAAATAAAGTATAGAGATTTAAGTTCATCTTCTCTAAGATGGCCAAAAGCATCTTGGGGACAACTCCAGTAGCAGATAAGACAATGGGAATGACATATATTATTATCCTGTTGTCACATGATTTTTATTTCTTCTGGTAGGTTTTTATATTTTGTAAACTTTTTCATCCCATGTAGCTTGGAGATTGAATATTTGGTATGGCAATTTCCATTAAAAATGTTATTCTTAAATTTTCATGAATCAGTGTTGTGTCTGGGTGATTGTGGGCCTCTGTTCTCTGTGATAGTAGTCTAGTTCTAATATAGTTTGTTGGTTGAATTTTCAAGACATTTTTGAGGATTAGATTTGTAGCATGGGAATTTTATATCTGTTAGTTTATGAAAGATAAGATTCTAATGCATAATTCTAAACAACAGGCAATGTCTTGCTAGTTATGTGGTACATGCTAAAGTTTTATAGTCTTCAGTGATATTTTGCACCATTTCTGTTATTTCCTTGCATTACTACTACTACTATACTACCACTACCACTATTACTACTACTGCTAGTACTACTACTAGTACTAGTACTAGTACTACTACACTTTGGGACCAGTTTGTCTTTTAGCATCCAATAATTGCCAAGCATACAACAATTCAAATCAATGGGGCTCAATTTATATAATGATAAAATTTCTTTCAGTTTATAAGATTTAGAGCTGGAAGAAACCTTGGAGTACAGGATAGGATAATGCACATTTTGATCATCTAGCTTAGCTCCATGATTTTATAGATGACACCAAGAGAGGCTAAGTGATTTTCTTAAAGTTATAGATTTTATGTTTACACCTCCCAACAGCATCTCTAGCAGGAAGTTATGTAGTCTCTCCGTGAACACTTCCAGTGATGGGGAATTCACTTATTACTTCATAAAGTACCCCATTCCATTGTCGAGTATCTTATTGTTAGGAAATTTTTCTTTATATTTTTTAAAAAATTTGTCTCCCTATAACTTATATTCATCAGTTCCTGTTCTGTTCTATGGAGCAACACTGTAAAATTCCGGATTAGTTTAATTTCATTTCAATTTATTGAGGGCTTACTTTGTGCCCAGAACTATATATCAACAACTGGGGAGCAGGGCCAGATATCTAAGATAGGCTAACATTTTAATTTAATTCAACAAAGCATTTGCTAAGTGATTATTCCATGTCAGTCACTATGCCAAGTACCAGGGATACAAAGACAAAATGAAATGGCCT
This sequence comes from Pseudocheirus occidentalis, assembly GCA_028646575.1. Classification (NCBI taxonomy): domain Eukaryota; kingdom Metazoa; phylum Chordata; class Mammalia; order Diprotodontia; family Pseudocheiridae; genus Pseudocheirus; species Pseudocheirus occidentalis. The sequence continues at coordinate 97,929,158 of CM053593.1, read as the reverse complement.
CCTTTCAAGGAATTTACATTTCATTGGAGAATGTGATATACATACATACATACATACATACATACATACACACATACACATACACACACATAAATATATATATACGTATATTAAAAGTTTTTACAGATTGAATAGGAATAAATTATTTTTTCTATTTGTTTTTGTTTTGATGGGGAAGAAGCTATTTAAAATAACCACACATAAGTGTAGGAAACATAACAATATGGCAATGATTACTCATGAAGTACCCAAAGAAATGACTGAAAATGTTTAAAGGAGGAAGGAATGTGGGTTGAAGGGCCCGAAGAGAATTTAATGACTTAAGACAATGGCTCACACTGATGGATAAGAATATTCCTAGGCTGATGGGAGGTGGGAAGAAACCTTCTAGGAGAAAGGCTGGCAGTTAATAAACAAGCATTTATTAAGCACCTACTATCTGCTAGGCATTAGGAATACACAAAATTGAAACAGTCCCTATCCTCAAGGAGCTTACGTTCTATTAGTGGAGACAATGTGTACATATTAAATCTATAAGAAATATATGCAGAAGAAATATAAAGTAATTTTTTTTTGGAGGAGACACAAGTAACTAGTGGGACAAATAGAAACGGGTATAACAGATGTGTGAGACAGTAAGGAGAAGGGCTCACATGGACCTGAGGGTTTTTGTTGGGGATAAAGTTGAACAGGGAAGGAAGGTGAGCAGTTCAGATTGTATAAGGCCTTGAATATCAGCTTGCAAACAGTGCTCAGAGATTCACAGTAAAAGTGTATCTGTGGGCCCCTGGGCCATTGGAATCCATGGCACTTTATAGACTAAAACAAATGCCGGGCTCCTAGGTGGTTTGGCTCTTCCTTAGAGATCCCCTTCAGACACATGTTGAAAGAGTACCAGATTAGAAACCAGGCTCTAGCGCTAACTACCTAACTTTGTATAAGCCGCTTATATTCTGTGAGCTTCAGTGTCTTTTTAAGAAAATGAGATGGTTGAACCAGATAATACAAAATATGTGCTTCCTTTCAACTCTAAAATTACTTGAGGGCAGTGTAATGGCTTTTTAGAAGTCTATTTGCAGCTGGCAAAGTCCACTTTCTTTAATTTGGGGCTGAGCAAACCCTGAAACTACTTCTATCCCAGCATCAGCTCACCCCAGTATTCCAGTGGTGCAATGCGAAGAGTTTCTCAAGTGCTAAGCTTCGTGTTGCAGGGTCTATATTCAAACTCTGGACCTATCCCAATGATGCTCTTGTGCCCTTTAGACAAGTCACTTAATCTCATTTTCCTTCTCTAAAATGAAGGGCTTGGCTTTTGAGGTCCCTTCTCCATTTTAAATAATTTAAAATCGAAAAGGCCTCCCATGGAGTGGCAGGTACTTGACTTTCGGTTGCGTACCTTTTCCCACAATTTCTCCTCCCTTAGAAGAAGCTGAGGCTCAAGAGACAATGGGGATTGAAATGTGTGGTAGAAACACTTTGTGGCCTTTTGAGGAGAAGAAGCACTTCTCCCAGGGCTTGCCATGTGCTGCAGTGACTGAAATAAAATCAAGAAATCATTGCAGTTGCTGCTCAGGGGCTTTCTTTGAGGCATGATCTATCACTTTGAATAAACTTTCACAGACAAAGTGCATTTCTGCAGAGAGGACTCGGCATTGGCAGCCATGCTATGGTATGGAAGCATTTTCTTATCACTTACTGACATCTACTGGCCATTGTGTGCATTTACCCACAAAAGAGATGTGAGCAGAGACTTTAGCAGAATTATAGAATTTCCAAGCTGAAAGAGACCTCAAAGGTCACCTAGACCAACTTGTATCTCCCCTACAGCATTTCCAACAGGTTGTTATTCAGCCATTAATTCAAGACCTTAAGTGGAAGGGACCCCATTACCTCCCAAGTACAAAGCTGTACTTTGAACAAAACTTCCTATGGCATAAACTCAAGGCACTTCATCATCCTGGTCACTCTCATCTGGACACTCTCCATCTGATCAAAATTCTTCTTAAAATGTGGTGCTTAGCACTGGCCAAAATGCTTGGGTGTACTCTGACTGGAGTAAAGTACATAGGGCAATTACCTCTAGAGACCTGGACATTATCCCTTCCTTAACAAAGCTTTCAATAGGTCACATTAACTTTTTTTTTTTGGCTGCTATGTCATAATGTTGACTCATACTGAACTTACAATTCACTAAAACCCCTACTGTTTCCCACATGAACTAGTGACTAGTCATGTCTCCTTCATCTTGTATTTGGAATGCTGATTTTTTTTTTCAAACTCAAGCATAAGATCAGATCTCAGAGTTGGAAGAGACCTCAGTCACTATCTATTCTAACCTATACCTGATGGTTCCCTCTATGACATAACCTAGATTTCATACCCATCATGTTTTATACTTTGTTTTTTAAAAATGAACTGAAATTATCCAGATAATTTGTTCAGTACAAATATTTACCTTTAATATCAGGGATTTATCAATGACTGAGTTAAATGCATAGTTCTCAGTTCTCTTTGTTCATTGACTTAAGAATCTAAGCAAGTAATCCTAAACACAGTATCTTCATGAAATCATTACTACTTAATACAAATGAGATAATATTTGGAAAGTATTTTGCAAATCTTAAAGTACTATTATTATTATTATTATTATACAACTACTACAAAGAATCATAACAGCAACAGCTTGTCTTTGTACAATGCTCAGTAATTTTCTAAATGCTTTTAAGTGGATTATTTCAGTTGACTCACAGAAAATAGCAACATAAAGGAGGGAATATATTATTATCTCCCCTTTATAGGTGAAGAAACTGACTTGAACACTGGAATACATATACAGGAAGGCAACAACAATAGCATATTAGTCTAGGAAAATGGTTGTTCTTTTGATGCACAAAGTGAATGTTATTTAATTGAATAAAAATTTTATTAAATGTTTAATATATACCATAACACCAGAAGGAGTTATGGTAGATAGAAATTGAAATCACATTTTGGTGGCTGGTGGAGTTTGCCTCCCTTGATAAAAGGATTGAAACAGACCCAACCAGACCCTTCTCATTAAGGACAGTTGTCTTATCCTTACCTCAGAATAGCAAATGGCAGAGTTGGAATTAGAACTCAGACCTGACCTTGTGCCCTGGAGGGATGCTCATTACACAATGTCCCAAAGCATAAGAAACATGATCTAGAGAATAGGTTGGAGTAACAGACTGTTGCTTGCTGCCACCTTTCAACATTGTCAGGAAAGTTGTAGAATCAAAGACTTATGGAATTATGGTGCAGTGTAGAGAGGACTATTTGGAGTCAAAAGACCTGTGTTTGGTAATCCCACCTTCAATGCTTGCTATCTGAGTGACTTTGGGCAAGTTATACAGTGGGGTTTCACACCCAGTTATTCAATAAACATAGAGAATGTTAATTTGTGGTTTTCTAAGTCAATATGTAGCCCATAGGGATCTTTGTGTATATTTTAGTGGCTTCTGTTTCTATTTGAATTTGTTACCACTGTTTTGGCCACACCTCTCCATCTTGTTTATAAGAATATCTTGAGAGACTTTGTCACATAACTTGCTGAAATTTGTAGATATTGTGTCTACACTATTCCTTTAAGTCAGCAGTTCTCAACCTGTGGGTTATGTTCAATTTGTAACAATGATAAAACATCCTGCATATCAGATATTTACATTAGGATTCATAACAGTAGCAAAATTTCAGTTATGAAGAAGCAATGAAAATAATTTTATGGTTGGGGGTCACCACAACATGAGGAACTATATTAAAGGATCGTGGCATTAGAAAGGTTGAGAACCACTGCTTTAAGTAGTCTAGGGGGTCTTTCATTTGAGTCAGGTGACTTGAATTCTTTGAGGAGTCCCAAGTGTGCTTTTACCATCTCTTCACTTATCTTGAGTTTTGATTCCATTAACTATTTTTGTTCGATACTTTCTAGTTCAAAGAGGAAACTCATTGGTAGAAAAAAATAGGCGTTGAGTAGTTCTGTCTTCTTTCTCTTGTTTCTTAACTACTGTTCACTCATCTTTTGCTTTTATCTAAGCAAGAAAAGTCATGTTCAGTAAACATCAGTAAAAGGGAGGGAAAAAGAAAAAGAAATTCTTAGAATTCACATGTGATGGTATACGTGGAGGCAAGAAAAGAACAGTCTAATGTTTTTGCCTTGTTGGGGACTGAGATGGGACTTTCCAAGTGAAGGAGGTTTAACTCTATATATCATGATGGAGCTCCCTGTTTCAAAGACTTTTCTGACTAGCCCTGCACAGATACCTAAGTGTAAACTATATACAAAGTAAATATGAATAATTGGGAGGGGACTAACAAATTCTGGGGTCACATAATGAAGGAAAACTCAGGTTCAGATCTTGCTTCTGACACAATGGCTGTGTGACTCAGGGAAATTCACTTTACTTCTCTGTTCCTTATTCAGTTCCTAAGATAATGAGCTGATCTTTGATCTGTATTAGTGGAAAGAGTTTCCATTACCACTGGAATAAATAAAAAAGTGGCAGAAACAAAATGATACAAGAGTTTTGAGGAGGGAGAGATGATTTCTTATTAAATCCTCTTTCATACTTTCTTGCTGTTTTAAACTCCCTTTGGAACAAAGGGCTACGAATCAGAGACTTATCTCACTGTGACCAGATTTTACTGATACACATCTGTAAATGTAGAAACAATTCACATGAAATTAAAACACAACAAAAATATTAGTCTAGGAAAATGGTTGTTCTTTTGGTTCACAAAGTGAATGTTATTAAATTGAATGAAAAGCTATCTATTAAATGTTTAATACATACCATAACACCAGAAGGGATTATGGTAGAGAGAATGTGGAATTACATTATGGTGGAGTTTACCTCCCTTGATAAAAAGACTGAAACAGACCCAAACCAGACTATTCTTTTTTTAAAATTATACCAACCACACAGACCTATAGACTATTGGTCTTAACCTGCTACATCCTTTAATATACTTTTACACATGTCTACAGTTTATGCATTCCAGAGCATTCTGAAATGCAATCTGGGTCACTTCAAAGAATTGATTATATAAAATATGGATGGCCAGCTGTTCTGAATGGGGACTGTAAACCTGGAAAGGTTGGTGTTGGGGATAGTAAAATGATATGAAAGTCATCAGGCATTTCATAAGACAAAGAAAGTCTTAATATCTGAACTTCATTTTTTTCCCCACTCAGTTTTTTCCCACTCATTTATAAGCAACCTTCTATTTATATAATCCTTTTTAGCCGAGCTTTTCAGAATGGTTTATAGGTATAATCCTGACTAGAGGCAGGGGCTGGACTCGACCTTTAAACCCTTGGAGCCCTCAGAATCTGTTATTTTTCCAAGTTATAGAAGGAAAAATAGAACATAGAAGTTCAATTCTCTACCTAGTCATCTTAGTCCTAAGTAGAACAAAGTTTACTTAAAAAAAGAAGGGAAAAAAGTCAACCCCTGAACTGACCTATAACAAGTCAGTGTCCTCTTAGGAGAAGGACACCTTTATATGTTTATGTCTCCTTGTGATTTTATAGAATAATACTCATTTTCTCTGCTTCCCTTTTTGGGCCTTCTGGCATCTGAGAGGCGACAAGGACTACCTGGTAAATAAAGATAAGCTATTCTTATTAGAAAAGATTTGCAAGGAAAGAGGCTGTTTGAAAATGGATAAGAAGGTAATTGTGTTTCTCTTGATCCAAAGCAGAGACTCATTTTCTCCCAGCAGGGACAGGGCAACCAATGAAGGGCTGGAAAGGTTCACTCACCACCTCGGTGCTCACCTATCATTTCACATACACTAAGCAGCATTCAATTGCAGGTACAGTACTAGGCTTTTGAAGTGGTCAAGATGGCCTGACAATAGATTCCCTCTGTGAAGGATTTATGCTTTGCCAAGTAAGTAAAAAGTTATCGGTCTTCAATCATCTCTTGGACTAAAAGAGGCAATCATGAAACAGTCTGCTCCAATGATGAGAAGTGGACCGTTTTAGCCTGGTGTCTCCTCTGGAAATAGTCAACTGCTTTCTTGACCCTGGGGAGGAGAGAGAGAGAAAAAGAGAGACAGAGAAAGACAGACAGAGAGAGAGAGAGCAATAGAGAGAGAGACACAGAGACAGAAAGAGACAGAGAGAAACAGAGATAGGGATGTAGAGAGACAGAGATAGAGAAAAAGAGACAGAGGCACAGAGACAGATGGATGGAGAGAGAGAGAGAGAGAGAGAGAGAGAGAGAGAGAAAGAGAGAGAAGGAGAGAGAGAGAGATGCTTGGTAAGTGAGAATAAACAGAAAAGAAGGCTGATTTTGTTCACTTTTCTCTCCAGACCAGGGAGGAATTTGTATGAACTGGTGAATTTTTATTAAGTTTTTTTCCCCCGCACAGGCAGTATGGTATAGTAGAAAGTACATTGGACTTAGAATCAGAAAATTTGGGTTTCAAACCTGTATCTGCCAGTTACAGTCTGTGTGACCCTGGACATATCTCTTCATCTTTCTAAACCTTTAGTTTTTCTACCTAAAAGATGGGAATAAACATTCATTCAATAAATATTAATTAATCTCCATTATGTGAAGCGTCCTGTGCTGATTGCTAGGTGGAAGGGAGAATACAAAATGAAATGTCACATTCCTTGTTCTTACAGAGTTTTCAATAAAGGCTCAAGACACAAACTAAAATGAATGTTGCACCTGAGGTACACCAAGTAGATTAGTTTGTCTAGTACATAGTGTGTGAGGGGGAGTGATGTGAAATCACACCCCTCCTACAGTTCTGATTGACAGTTCTCGATAACTGATTGGATGTAAGAGTCAAGAAGCAAGGGTAATCCAAAGGAAGAGCCATAACTAACTGTAATTATCTATGTCTTAGGGCAAATTCAGTGGAGTGAGTGTGCTTATGGAGGACAGTGCCAGAGGGGATAGCAGGGCTTCTAGTGATAAAACTCTTGTTGCCCATGCGAATCAGTCCTTGCTCTACAACTTATAGTCAAAGGAGTCGTCTGGGCACTGGAGAAGTTAAATGATTTGCCCAGTATTTGTCAGAGGTGACGCCTGAACCAGGGTCTTCTGGACTTTGAGGTCAGTGTTCTATTCACCCCATTACTCTGCCTATCATAGGATCAAAGAATTATAGATTTAGAGATGGAAGGCCCTCTGGAGGCCATCTGGTTCAGCCCCCTCATTCTACAGGGAATATATCTGACTCAAAGGACTAATGTGCCAGAAGTACACGCATGGGACAAAATAGGTACATGAGAATATGAGATCCTGTTGGAACAGAATCTGATTCAATCCAGTCCAATTCAATCTAAACCAAAAGATCTTTTGTCCTTATGCAAGTATCATTTTCCATCATGGGGATCTGGTATGTGCAGAGTGCTTCAGGCAGTACCTTGGACTGCCTTGGAGACACTGTAAAGCATGTCTGTACATTCTATAACTAGTCCTGGTCCACTAATTGTATGCTGAAAAAGAGACTGATTTGCTGAAGAGACATGTGGGCTTCAACTGCTACCTCATTGCCTCTGGGCTCTTGGTAGCACAATGACACCAAACGATCAGTGAAGTGGGTGAAGTCTCTAATAATGTAGATTCAAAAAGTACTCAGAGCTTCTTAGCATCCCAGCGTTCCAGAGTTTGGTTTGTAGCCAAAGCATCCCCTGGTAGAGAAGGAGTAGAACCACCTTGGCATCCTGATATTCCAGAGTATGGATCATGTAGCCAGCATAGTGGTATTCACTAGCACTTAAAAAATGGGAGAGAAATATAGCTTGTATGGGCTCAAGCTGATGGCCTGGTAGAAGAGAGATATCTCAAACCCTCAGGATTATCTCCTAATACCCTAAGAGACAGGTATAGCCTACTTGGAGAGAGAAAGAGAGAGAGAGAGAGAGAGAGAGAGAGAGAGAGAGAGAGAGAGAGAGAGAGAGACTGCAAGTATTCACTACATATTTTTATTTAATAGTGAGGATGCAGAGGCATAGTGACGTTATTACTTTCCCAAGGTCATGGTCCTAGGAGGTGATAGAGCTGAGATTCTGACTCAGGTCTTTGGATTCCTAGTCTGATGCTCTTTCTACTACACTCTTCTACCTACTTTTACAGGGCAGTTGTTCAGATTAAACAAAATAATGTCTATAAAACACTTTGTACAGAGCTACATAAACATGAGCTATTATTATTAATAACAGTGATAACAATAGCTACATGGTCAATGGAAAAGCAGATAGTGAAAAGAGGATGGATCAACATGTTTCCTAATATCCGAGTTCAGGGAACATCCAGATATTTGGCATTGTTAAGGCAAAACATCCAGATGTCTGACTGATTGTTTTAATTTCATCAGATTGTCATTTCCCTCTATAAGACAATAAGCTCCATGAGTTATTTAATTTTTTTTATCTTCCTCAGTGCCTAATACAATGATCTGCACATAATGGGTACATAACAAATATTTGTTGAAATGGATTGAATTGAATAGTTGATGGCTTTGTTCTCCTCCTGACACATTTTTCTTTTAGAAGTAGCCAATGTGTTTCATTCCAAATAATTGCAAAATACATAAAATGTCTGGGGAATAAAATCTACCAAAGCATACAAGAGACTTTGTATAGAATCATTACAAAGTGCTCTTTAAAGAAATGGAGAACAACTTAAATAAATGGAAGAATATTCAGTGCTCATGACTGGGTTAGGCCAAAGATACTGCTACCAAGTTAATTTATAATTTTAATGCTATTCCAGTAAAATGATCAAAGTGATGCTTTACAGAACTTTATAAAATAGTAAAAAAATTCATTTAGAAAAATAAAATATCTAGGAAATCAAGGGAAATAATGAAAAGATGTATGAATTAAGAGGGAACAGCACGTTAATAGACCTCAAACTAAATGACAAAGCAGCAGCCATCAAAATCATCTGGTAGTGGTTTAAAAACAAAGAGACAAAACAATGGAATAGATTAGACATGGTAGAATCAGAAACAATGAAACTCAGTAACCTAGTGTTCAATAAACAACAACAAAAACCCAGAACAAATTATTTAGAGAAGAACTCCCTATTTCATAAAAACTACTGGGAAAACTGGAAAGTAATTTGTCAGAAATTTAGGCTTAGACCAATACCTTATACTATATTCACAATATATAATAAATGGATATGTGACTTTGATATTAAATGTTTTACTATAAGAAAATTAGAAGAGAAGCAGATTATATACCTCCTACATGTATTTTTAATCAAATCAAGATACAGAGGCAAATACAAAAGATAAAATTTTGTAGTCAACTTGTAAGCACTTGAAGCTGGATTTGAACTGAGGTCTACCTGGCTGTAGTTCAATACTGGGCAGTTACGACACATTCACAGATAAAAAAAAAAAGAACCCCACCCCAATTATTATAATTATAGAAGGCCCAAGTATCTTGATTCAATCAATTAATAATCATACCACACAGGACACATGTTGTGATAGGTTGAAAGAATCAGATAAACCTTTGGGCCTATGTAAAATCAGGTAGGCCATTTTCTTCTCTCCAGGAATTATTCTTTCCAGGAGCAGGCCAGTCAGATGGTGATTGAATCCAGAAGTGAAGGAATCCTGAGAAGGAATTGTTGTTAGGGAGAAAAAATAATTTTCTTTCTTTTTTAATTTTTTCTGCCTCTTCCTCAATTCTTCTCCCCAACGCTTCTAATTAACCAGGTAATGAATGATCTTGTGAAATTTGGAAAATCCCATCAACATCCTTAGCAATATCCAGCAAAGCCATTAGCAGTCTCCTTAAAGCAGCAACAGACGTATTAGGGACAAACTACTCATACAGAAGGAAAGGCAGTTTGGGGCTTCTAGAAGGACCTCAACAGAGAGCTATACTGATGGAGAACTTGATTCCTTAAAGGGAGAAAGGAACTCAGGTAACCAGAAGCTGTCAGTTTACCCTTTGGTTGCATTTACTCACTGAGTTTGAGCCCATTCTCCCCAAGGACCTACTCAAATATTATAGAAAACATTTCTCAAATGAGATAATTTCTCTGAAATGTGGACACTTGGCCTTCTCACTCTGACTTAATATTCTCCCCTTTTGCTTTTCTACTTTCTCTGCAGGTTTCAACTGTATAACTAAATAATTCTTCAATACTTTTGAATTCTACAATACATTTGAATTCTACAATACTTTTGTAATTCTACAATACATCTGACGTGGTCATAAAAGTAGAAACTCAATATCTTAAACTATGGCTAATTATTTCCTGCATATTATTAGCATGGGGGAATATCAAAACAGGATTTCCTCCTGCTATGTCTGTAAAAAGAGGAAGAAATACCACTAACCTGGTGTTATTTCATAGGGACATAGTGGTAATTAATATCCCTACCTAAATATCAGATACCACCACTTGCTTTATCTTTAATTTACCTTAAAAAATAATTGTATAGAAAAGAAGATATTGGGTTTACCTGAGGCCAGAGCAATGAGTGGAAAAGGAAAAGTTAGTCAGTTTATATATTATGAAAGTATTAGTGGTTGCTAAATAGATCTGACTCATTTGGAGGGGTTTTGAGCAATAATGACAGCATCCTAAATGTAGAACTGTTAGAGGCCATATAGACCATCTCCTCTCATTCTTACTGGTGAGGAAAGAGGCATAGAGGGATTAAGATTTTTTCTCTTTTTTTGGAAGGGGGAAGGCAGGGCAATTGGGGTTAAGTGACTTACCCAAAGTCACATGGCTTCTAAGTGTTAAGTGTATGAGGCTGGATTTGAACTCAGGTCCTCCCGACTCCAGGGCCAGTGCTCTATTCACTGTGCCACCTAGCTGCCCACTAGATTAAGATCTTTTCCAAAGTCACACAGGTAGTAGATGTTAAACACAGGACTGAAACCAAGGTCTTCTGATTGTATAATCAGTGCTCATCCTATACCATGTTTCCTCCCTAATATGGCCTTCTTCAGACATAGTCATCTTTCAGTCAACAAAAATTCTAGTGTTCTGTATTAAAAGTAGAAATACAAAAAAGCAGGAATCCCATCTAGGTAAATTCTGGAACCCTCCCAGGAGTTTTGGTTTCTGCTTACCCACTTGCTTAGGCTTTTATGAGGAGGAAACAGCTGATTAGAAAGATTAATTTGGGATTATTTGTCCTGAAACAGAGAAGGTTAAAGGAGTCCCTATGGCTCTTCTGGTTTATGAAAGGTTCTGATTTATGAGGAGGGTCATAGGCCTGCATTTTTCCAGGGGTCTGAACAAGAAAGCACCTGATTAAGCAGCAGGGTCAAAGGATTTAAATTAGAGATGAAAAATAATTCTGTAATAATGAAGCTTGTTTCATGCCAGAAGGAGACTGAAAAATTTCTTTACTTTTTTGGAGGCTGCTAGAAATGGAATATTTTCTCATCTTCTCTGGGATCCTTCCATTATATACTCATTCAACATTGATCATTAGAGTATTGTTTTAAGACCTTCAAAAATCATTAAAAGGATGAAAAATAGGTCCTATGATTGATTAACTTACAGAAGAAAAATCTGAAATCTAGAACTATTCATATCTATAAAGTATATTTGTATTGGAGATTTGGAGCTGAAGGACCCAGGCTTTCTATGGAAAGTGCTTAATCAATATTTATTGACTGATAAATTCTAGGTTTATAGGGAGAATGCAGATCTTATCCATGTTATATAGAACAAGAAAATGTGGTGTTAAATTATAGTGAGACAATTCAGTTAAATGTAAGAAAAAAATTCTTGGTCAGGAGGGTCACCATTATGTGGAAGCAGCTTATGGAAGGATGCTGTGGAACCACTTTATTCAGGCATTTTGGTTGAAAGGTTTCTGTATTTATCTTCCTGGAAGCAGGGAATTAGGCCAGCAAGAGAGGCAACACAATCCAAATGGGATCACAAAGAGTCAGACAGGGCTGAAATGACTCAATATAAAATATACACACATCACACATGTATGTATATATGTGTGTACACACATAATACATGTAAACATACACATATGTAAATATTTGTAGCAGCACATTTTGCTGTGGCAAAGAACTAGAAAGAAAGCAAGTGTCTATCAATTGGGGAATGGCTGAGGAAATCATGGAATGGGATGGAAAATTCTTTCATTGGAAGAAATGACAAAAGCACCAGATTGAGAGAAACCAAGGAGAGCTTGTATGAACTGAAGCAGAGTAAAGGGAGTAGAACCAGAACAGTTTATAGAGTAATGGCAGCACTAACAAAAGGCCACCGTGAAAGTCTGAAGATTAAGGTCAACACTGTGAGCAATTACAAATACAGAAATGAATAATGATTTCTGCTGCCCACCTCTTGGCAGAAAAGTGATGGGCTAGAGATGCAGAATGAGACATGAATTTTCAGACACAGCCAATACATGCATATGTTTTGCATGACTATGTGTATTTATTACATTTTCCTTGCCCTTTTTTTTTAAAAGTGGGAAGTGTTAGGGGGGAGTAGGAACAGAGATAGTAATGCCAACAAAAAAAAAAAAGAAAAAAGATGAATCATTAAAAAAAAAAAACCAAGCAGGAAAGAGTAGAAGGAAATTCAGAAAGGGCAGATGAGCAGGGCACTATCAGAGTGACTTAAATTTGAATTATACAAAAAAGCCTCAAGCTGAACCTATTGGGAAAGAGTCTTTTACATAACAGAAATTCACAGATTCATATATTATCTCCTTTCCCCTCTTTGTATATTGGAATGTTCGTATGGATATTTATTAAATTCATATTAAAAAGACAATTTCACACACACACACACATACATACACACACAAGGAAAAAAAAGAATTCTAACTTTGGAGCCAAAAGATCTGGGGTCATATTCTGAGCTTTGCTACTTTTCATCTGAATACTGGGAAACTCACAACTTTTCTGGCCCCTAGTGTCTATATTTTGGCTAAAAAAAAAAAAAAGAAAGAAAACAAGCAAGCTGGCGGCACATAGAATCCATACTACTGGGGAGGCTGAGGCTAGTGGGTCATTTGAGCCCTGCAAAATGCTGTGATGATCAGGTGTGCACGCTAAATTTGGCAGTGATATGAGGAGTCCCCAGGGAGCAGAGCAGGATGGAACTGCCCCAGGTTAGGAGTGGAGCACATCAAACACTGAAAAGCCCCTCCACTTCTAGCCTGGGAACACAAGGAGCCCTAGTGTTTTTTTTTAAGGAGAAAAAAAGAAAAGAGAAGAAAATGATGGGACTAGATAACCTCATATAATGTGTATTAAAATCTGCTCAAAGATCCCTTTTAGCTCTAAATATATGATCTTATGACTCAAAAGATGGATGCAGTTCTGCCTGGAATGATTAGGATGAAAGAAATGACCTCTTTAGATCTTATTCAGTACTACCCATTCTTAACCTGGGGCCCATGAACTTAAACGTTCACATGCATACATTTTGATAAATGTATTTCAATATAATTGATTTCATTCATAATCCAATGTGATTTATTTATGCATTTAGAAAAATCATTCTGAGAAGGGACACATAGGTTTCACCAGACTGCCAAAGGGGTCCATGACACCCTAAAAGTTAAGAACCTTTGCTCTATAAAATAATTGAGTAAAATGTCAGAGTTAAATCTTAGAGAACATTAATCCCAACCTCCTTTCTTTCTATATGGAGAAATTAGTAGACGTTAAATGAGTTGTCCAAAGTCGCCTGAATAATGCGTAATGGTAATAAAAATAATAGTAGACCGTCTTTACATAGCACTTTAAAGTTTGTGAGGCACTTTCTATGTAAAAATAGGATTCAAATCTAAACCTTCAAGCTCCTAGTTCAGGGATTTTGTTTATTATACTGACTATCGATTTATATACCATCTATTAAAAATCTACTCTGTGTGTGTGTATGTGTGTGTGCATCCATGCACACCCCCACGCAGTGCATTCACATGTGTTTAATTTACATCCCACTGAAATGGAAAGAAGATATGATTACCACCTATTATTCTCCAAATGGGAGGCTAGCGGGTCTGTGGCATTACATCTGTAATAGCATCATTTTCACAGCTTGTAGGCTGTTTTGCAAATAGCGTCAGAGTACTTTGCCTAGTGATCACCAAGTTCTGAGAGAAAGGGAAAGATTCTTTTCACCAATCTGGAAAAGAGCAAGTTGGAGCAGCCGCCGACTTCAGAATGACTCATTGTTCTGGGCCTAACAGGTGCAGGTTTTCGGCATTAAGGATCTGATCCCATTACTGCTGGAGCTGCATGGATCACTGATCTCGAAAGGGGCCTGCATGCACATCAGTGTGGGATCGGTCCTTCAGTAACAACGTCTGTTTCTCTGAATGGCCCTTTGGAGCCATGTGGGGCATTGAACAGGCGTCCTTCCATTCTCTACGACTCATTGTTGAAGCTTCTCAGTCCTTCTCCTCCTGCTAATTAGACTCACTAAATACTGGCCAGGCAGGCAAGGAGATGGTCAGGCTAAGTTAGAGAAGTAAGCTCTTCATCCTCAAGAAAAGGATATCATTTTCTGGCCAGTGGGAGATGAGAGAGATGGAGGGGGGGATTCTCTGCCTGGGTCTATAATGTAATCATTTCTTTTCCCCTGGAGAAGAAAAATCCATTGGTCATCTCAGTTTGCCATGGGTAACCAAATCCACCCTTTGGTGTTCAAAAGTGGGGGCATTTTACCGAATCAAATGGTTTGATAAATTGCCTGTTAAGATTGATGAGGCAATTCATCAGGTTTTGTTCTCATGCATGCATCTAATTGGGCCATCTCACTGACATTTATGGCTTAGAAAAATGCTTTGCAAATATCTCATTTGGTTCTTGCTGCAGCCCTGTAAGGTACCAGAGAATTGTAGATTTAGAACTGGAAGGAACCTTAGAGATCCTTTAGTCCAATCCCCTGATTTTACAGTTGGGTTAAGCCCAGACTGGGTAAGTGATTTGCCCAAACACATACCAGGAGGGAGAGGCAGAATCAGTATTTAAACACAGGTTCTTTGATTACTCTAGTGTGGGTATTATTATTTTTATTTTACAGATCAAGAAATTGGAAGTCCAGAGAGGTAAAATGATTTGTCCAAGGTCACACAGCTAGTCAGAGTTAGAGCTAGGATTGTTATCTGCCTCAAAGTCTTGGGGCATTTTCACTATACTGTCTGATCTTTTTCACCTTTTGTTTTGTTTCTTTAAATCAGAAGGGGCTTCTTCTGCTTTTCTTTGTTTCTGCATCTGGAAGGAATTTCACTTATTAGTCTGTCTCATTTCTTGGAGCCAAAATTTAGAGGTAAGGCTACTGATTATTCAGGGTTTGGCTTGGCATTAGTGTACAGATAGGGAATGATGATCAGGGGTTTTCACTCACTGGCAGACCCACTGAGAGATGGCTGGCTGCTAAAATCACAGAGCTGTGGCCAGTGGATACAGGGGATGCCAGGATATTGAGAGCTAAAAAGGCCAGTGAAATGCAGGGGATGCCAGAATATTGAGAGCTATTAAGGCCAGTGAAATGCAGGGGATGCCAGGAGATTGAAAGCTATTAAGGCCAGTGAAATGCTGGGAATTTTGCTGGTCAGGATTCACAATGGCCCCCTGCCATATCTGCTAGAAGTTTCTCTTAGTGAAGACACTGGGTATGAGAGTAGAAAGGGGATTTACTCGGACTCACTTTTTAGGGAATTGGCCTCTCCCACATCCAGTATCTGTATGAGCTTGTTCTGCTGGTAGCAAATCTGATTCTGGTTAGACCCTTTCAGGAAGATGAGCTTTCCTTATGGCAGCTGATTTATCAGAGTCTCTTTTGTGGGTCGAGAATCAAAAAGCAGATTTATGTCAATCAGAATCTAGGGAGGGAGGGGCCTGTTTCTGAGCCTTCATCAGCATTTGGCCCTTGGGAAAGACACAGAAGCTGTCTCAATAGGGCCACTGTTTCTTGGAGCCAATTGGCTTGTATGACACCAGGTGTTAAACTACCATCTGGAATGAAAGCTGTGGTTATGCTCCCACTCTCATGTATCGTGCCCACTTGGAGAACTTTTGACTGAGTGCAGATGGTGATATCATGTAGGAATAACTTGTATCTGCACAGCCACAAATTCAGTGGATTCCTTAGGTCTCAACTATCCAGGCTGGCTAACTCTATAGAGTTGATTTCTAAGCAATTACCAAATCTCCACATGTAAGATGTAGATGTACCCTGTAGTGCCAGTACTGTTAGTATAATTCATATTCAGCACAGAGTTCAAATCCTACCTCTAACTCTCACTATTTGTATGATGCTGGGCAAGAAACTCAACCTCCTTAGAACTCAGTTTCCTCATTTGCAAAACAGGAAGTTGAATTTTATGGTTTCTGAGGTTCCTTTAAGCCAGAGGTTCCCAAATATATTTGGTCTACTGCCCCCTTTTTAAAAAAATTACTCAGTGCCCCCCTGGAAATCTACTTTCTTTAACCCTGGAATTTTTTTGAAATTTGCATAATTTCAAAAAAGTACAAAATATTTTTTAAAAAATGATGCATCTTAAATTTAATAATTTATTGTAAATTTGTGGGTTTTCCTGCATTGAAATTTTGATGATACAATATTGCATCATATAACTGTATAGTATTGTATTGTAAACAAGTTAATACATGCACATATTTGTGCTGCTGCTGATGTGTGACATCCTCACCTGCCAATACTTGCTTGTTAAGACCTGTTGGCAGACTTGACTACTGATTTGTTATAACTTGCATTGTATTTATTTGGAAAATAATGTAATCACTAAGACTTTAACTCTGTTACACAACAGATGAAGCATTTATGAATGGTTTTTCAAAATTTTCTTATCTTTCCTTATACTTCTACCACCCCCTTAATTTTTTTCACCCCCCCAATTGTACCCAAGGCTACTATTGTACCTCTGGATTGGTCTAGTGCTCCCAAGGGGGTGGTATTTCCCACTTTGGAAACCTCTGCTTAAGCTCTAGATCTTACAAGGAAGGAAACAAGCATATGTTGAGCTCCTATTATATGGCAGACACTACAAATATTAGTTTATTTGATCCTCAGAAAATCCTGTAAGGTAGGTGCTGTTTTTATGCCCACATTTATATTGAGAAAACTGATGAATATAGAGGTTAAGTGTCTTGTCCAGGGTTACATAGCTAATATATGACTAAGGATAGATTTAAACTCAGATCTTCCTGACTCCAGGCCCAGTGCTCTAATCACGGTGCCACTTAGCTGCCTCATTGGACCTATGATCCTAGTCCTATTTAAAACTCTAGTTTATGCTCATTTATCAGTGCCTTTAAAATAATTTTTGCAAGTACATTAATTCGTTATTGGATAAACAATTAGAGCCTTTAAAAGGCATGCTATAAACAGTTCATTTACTTTTTAAGAAAAGGCATAATACTATGGTATTTAGAAGTTTTCCTACATGGGTGAAACAATTTAAGCTGTTCCGTCTCTCTGTTTCCCATTTGAGCGCTTGCTCACTGTGTTATCATCCCACTAGTAATTACTGACTCACCTGTAGCATGGCCATGCTATGGTGGCACAGTGGATAGAATGCCAAAGGGGCTATCTTTTGCCCTTCTTTGTATCCCCAGAGCTCAGTACATAGGACGTGTTTAATAAATGCTTATTGACTGACCGGATTAATCCTGCAGCGTGATATAGTAGAAAGAACGCAGTTTCTGGAGTCAGCGGTAACTGAGGAGTGAAATGTTATTATTGACATTTACTATATGATATGAACCTGGGCAGATAGCCCCTGAAGTGAGGAAGTCCCATCTTCCTGAGTTCAAATCTGGCATCAGATACTTATTAGCTGTGTGACTTTGGATAAGTTCATTCACATTGTTTGCTTCAGTTTGCTTATCTGTACAATGAACTGGAGAACAAAATGGTAAACGACTTCAGTATCTTTGCCAAGAAAATCCCAATGGGGCCATGAAGAGGCAGACACAACTGCAAAGGACAGAACAACAACAGAAGATATTTAATCACTCATAGGATAGCATGGCTAGTTCATAAAATGTAAAATCCATTTCTTCCTTCTTCCATTCTCCTGACTTTTGGGGATCCTCTTACATTTTTGACCCTTAGATTGTCCCCTGATGATCCTTATTTATATTTCCTTCTATCATCAGTGAGGAAAGATTAAAGGAGAAGAAGGAAGATTAGTGAGGAAGGAACTGAAGGGAGAAATTCAAGGATCATAGCTCTAGCTGGTATTTAAAGGGATGTCTGAGACCATTTAGACCAACTCCTTTATTTTACATATGAGGAAACAGACCCAGAGAGGTCCTGACTTGCCCAGGTTCATATCATATAGTAAATATCAGTAGTGACATTTTAATCTAGATCCACTGACTCCAGAAACTGCGTTCTTTCTACATCATGCTGCAGGATTAATCTGGTCAGTCAATAAGCATTTATTAAACACTTCCTATGTACTGAGCTCTGGGGAGACAAAGAAAGGCAAAAAATAGCCCCTACCTCCTCTACCCCCACCCCAAGGAGCATACAATGGAATGCATTTAAAATGAAGGAAAATGAAAATATAGTTATCAAGTCAAGATAAATAAAAGACTTTTGATGTCTCAATAAAGTGCTTCCCAGGTGAGGTGTTAACAGCAACAGTTAAAACAAGGCTAAGAATGTCAGTCAATATGATGAATGGAAGAATTTTTCAGCACATTGTCTTAAAATGTACATACCCTGTTTGTATTTCTACCATAGCCAAGTAACTAGTATCTCCACTCTGACTGTAGGCTTCTCTCCATCCTAAAAGAGAAGGCGAAGGAACTCATATGACTTTCCACACTCCAGGTGATCAGGGACAATGATGTGTTCTTTTTTAAAGAAATGGAAGCAAAGCTTCAATGGAGTGAAAGGATCTGAAATGACAGAGGGAAAAATTGACCCTTGTCAGGGGTCTGGAGAGTTAAGTTCCATCAGGCAGAGGAGGAAAGGAAGGAAAAGGTCAACTGTATACTTTGAACTAAAAAAATACATTTGAGAATCTCCCTGAAGAAGAGGGAGCTAGGTGCTCTGAGGAGAGAGCAGATGTTTTATGTCAAAGAAATGGCGCAACGAGTAGAGCAACAGAAATGACCAGGTGAGAGGTCATCCAGTAAGGATCAGAGGAAGAAGAGAAGAGTGGGGGTGCTTGGTAACTCCCTGCTTAGGGTCATCAAGCCAGTCTGCTTGATAAAAACATTACAGAGGTCTGTTGTCTTCCTGGGGCATATAGCTAAAACATTAGAGAGAACCTTCCAAGACTTACCAAGATGGATGACTGCCATCCAGTTCTGGTGATTCTTGTCAGTACAAATGATGCTTACAGAAGGGACCTACAAAATCTTGCCAAAGATTCTGGAATTGTGTTTTCTTCACTGCTGCCCACTGAAGGCAAAGGAGGAAGAACAGAAAAATTGATTTGGGAAGTTAGCAGCTGGCTAAGGAGGTGGTATTTGAGAATGAGATTTGGAACCCTGGATCATGTTTGAATATAGCGATGGCAGACTCCTGGCCAGGTGCAGAGTGCATCTAAAAATATTTTTGGTAATAATATTTTTCTTTTGTGTCTTGCAAATAAAATTTTAAAAAACCTCAGACTAAATTGGAGGAGGGGGAGAAAATTGTCTATGTACACCAAACAACCTAGACTCCATAGAAAAGTGCTACAATAAAGAATGAAGAACACTTGAAATATCTGGAGGTTCCTAGGAGACAGAAATCTGAACAGAATGACAGAACCAGCATGAAAACTGATGGCCTCAAAAGCTTCTACACATTAAATGCCCAATGTTTAGGCAACTAGCAAGAGGAACTAAAATTTCTAATACAAAACAGCAAATTTAACATCATTGTTATCACTGAGACATAGTGAAATGCAACCCAAGACTAGCATATGGTGATGGTAGGAGTATACTTTATTCAAAAGAAACAGAAGAGATAAGATGGGATAGTATTATATACTGAAGTATAGTAAGGAAATTTAGGAATCAGAAAGAAAAGTCTAGGGGAAAATATTTGGTTGAAGATCAATGGAGGGAAAACAGAAGTGATTTTTATCATTGGAATATATTACAGACCACCTGGCCAGAAAGAGGAAATAGATAAGGAGTCTAAGAAAGAGATCACAGTCCTGGCACAGAGGTCTGATATATTAGTGATGGAAGATATCAGTTGTCCAAAAATCTGCTGACCTCTCTCTTAGCCAAAAAACAGAGAAGATAATAATTTCTTGACTTGCCTTAGTGATATTTTTGTCAATAAAAAGGTGGAGAAATTTTACTCTAAATCTTGTTTCTCCCAAAAAAAGAGGATCTGGTTACTGCGACATAAATGATGAAAACATTGTGGTGATAGGAAGAAGTGACCACTAACGCCTAGAGTTTGTGATGGAGAAGGAAATGAAGGCCTAGACATAATCTGATATGCAACTTAGCTTTGGGAAAACATATTTCAAAGGATTCTGATTAAGAATGGTAGAATCCTATGGACTAAAATTGTACTGGGGAATTCAGGTTAGGAGGAGTGGGAAACTCTCAGAAAAGAAATTCTGAAGACAAAAAGAGAAATGATTCCAATAACCATGAAAAATGACAATTTCATAAGGAATTGATGTAAGCATAGGAATTTATAAACCAACTTAAATTTTCTAAAGTGTATGTAAAGAAGATGAAAATAACACAGGATAAGAGACAGGGAGGGAAGGGAATGACCTCCAATTCTGGAGTTGTTCAGGTGTTTCAGTCATCTCTGACTCTTTGTGACCCCATTTGTTGTTTTTTTTTTTTTTGGCAAAGATATTTAAGTGGTTTTGCCACTTCCTTCTCTAGATTTCTAGAATACAGATGAAGAAACTGAGGCAAACAGGGTAGATTAAGTGACTTGCCCAGGGTTACACAGCTAATAAGTGTCTGACATCAGATTTGAACTCAGATCTTACTGACTTTGGGTGCTGTGCTCCATCCACTTCACTACCCAGATGTTCAAACATTCTTTAAGTGCTTACTAAGTGCCAACCATTGTGCTAAGCACTTTACAAATATTATCTCACTTGATAACCCCGAGAGGTAGGTGCTGTTTTTATTCTCATTTTACATTGAAGAAACTGAGGCAAGCACAGGTTAAGTTACTTGCTCAGAGTCACAAAGCTAGTAAGTGTCTGAAATGGATTTAAACTCTGGTCCTCCTAGCTCCAGGCCCACTCCATCTATCCACTCTATCACCTAGCTCAATATCAGCCCAAAATTCAATCCTCCAAAAATGGTCAGCTGTCAGCTCAACGTAAACTCAGGCTGGTGATGGAAGCTAAGGACAATACCAGTGGTGGATTTTTAAAATTGTACTGGGAGAGATAAACATGTTAAAGGTTTGAACTAAGGTTCAGACTGCTGGTTGGGGTGGATGCAACGGCATGGTGATAATGTGAAAGGAAGATCAGAACAGCACCCACCTGACGAGGTTGTTAGGAGGATTAAATAAGCCAATATTTTTATAGTGCTTAGCCTAGTGCCAAGTGCTTAGTAGGCATTTAGTAAATCCTTATTCCTTTTTCCCTTCCCCTGCTCTGTCCTCTTTCTTTATACCTCACTCAGTCTCCTTTCTGCCACGACAGAAAAAAAAACTATTCAGAGAAGACTTCTAATAGAATAGCAGTTAAATTGTTGTGTCAAAACCATATAGCTTTCCTTAAAATTACACTAACAGTAGCTATGGAAGCTGGGGGAGAGGCTGTTGTAGTTTGTGTTGCATCTATAAACATGTGAGAATAAGTTAAGTATATTTAGAGACACCATGGTACTGTGGAAAGAATACTGACTTTGGAATTAGGGGACCTGAGCTCAGATAGCTTGATTTTGTCAATACAACCTATGGAACTCTAGGCAAGTCACTTATCTTTTCTGAGTCTCAGTTTCTCCAACTGTCAAATGAAGGAGCTTGATTAGATTAACTAGATGGTCTCAAAGATTCATTCTGGCTTCAAATGTTTGATCCCAATGCTCTAGTATTGACGTGAACATCTCCTAGTTACATTTCAGGTATCCAGAAATACCCCATTCAAAACTGATGGTGACATAAAATGAGTCCCTCCTTTAAAAATGTTTAACTCATTTGTGCATAATTATCCCCATACTTGACATGACAACTGGCTTTACTTTGATGTCCCTTAGTCTCCACATTTGTTTCATTTCCTCTTCCAGATCCACATATTTATTTTCTTTGTGTATATTTTTCTAATGTATCTGTTTGGTGGAGGAACAGTATCAGTGAACCGTTTTTTGGATTTTATTACACTTATATTATTATTACCATTTTTATTGCACAGATTGACCCAGATTCATTGAAAAGAAAGGAAGCCAAAAATTTCCTCTGGAGGGGACCTAGCTAAAAAGGGATGGAAAGAAGGTGAATAGAGGTGTAGAGCAGAGGGAAATTAGAGTAGAGTTCTGGGAAGTGGATGAGTAAATTGGAGGAGAGTGTTTTTTGGGAGGCAGAGTGGTACAGATGTGGGGAGAGGTAGAGAGTTCTCTCCATCCCAGAGAGGAAGACACTAAGTGTTTTTTAAAAAACTGATGAAGCAAAGATGATTGAAAATGGAAAATAACTAGATATAAAAAAACTGAGAAAATTAGGGAATTAGGATTATTTTGCCTGCAGAGAAGACCTTTTGTTGTTCATTCACTTTAGTTATGTATGACTTATCATGACCCCTTTTATAGGTTTATTGGCAAAGATACAAGAGTAGTTTACTATTTACCCCTCCAGTTCATTTTGCGTATAAGAAAACTGAGGCAAACAGGGGTAAGTGACTTGCCTAGGGTCACATAGCTAGTAAATGTCTGAGGCTGGATTTGAACTCTGGTCTGTCCCCTGTACTACCTAGCTATCTAGAGAACACTAAGAGGGTAGTTTGATCACTGTCATAATACTGCAATAAGATTTGAAGTTTAAAGTTTAGAGACATTTTTAAAATGAAGTTTAAAGACATTTTTGGGGTCATTTTATTTTGTTATTATCTATTTTCTAGTCCCCCACCCCAATACTTCATCATTGCATGAAGGTAACCCTGAATTCTCAAGTCTATGCTAATTAGATTCCAAACTCTGGTAGATCTTAAGTTTGGCCAAGCTCATCACCCAAAATTTGACTATGAAGAAGTGAATTTTTATTTGTTAGTTTTGTTTTGGTTCTAGCAACTTATGAAAAGCATCAAATAGGCAGTATTATACTACAAAAAGAGGACCAGAGGATGTGTGTTCAAATCCTACTCCTGATGTTCAGTCCTTGAGTGACCATGATCGAGTCACTTAACTTTTCTGTGTCTCATCTGTAAATGAGATGGTTAATTTCCTCATCTTTAAATGAGATGCTTAGATCAGCTGGCCTCCGAGATCCCTTCTAGCTCTTGATCTGTGATTAGCCAAGATATAGCAAGGCTGAGATCTGTATTAATTGAAAGGTGTGCAATGAAACTACGAATTTTTTAAAAGAAGTATTCTCTATTCTTTCATATTCTTTCTCTGATTATTTTTCAGTAAGTTTCTCAGAATCTGTGACCTCTATACTATGGTGGCTGGGAAATAATGAACAAATGGTGCTAGAATAGGAATGAAAAGGCTTGAATTTTAATTCTTGCTCTGCTATTAATTTATAAGTTATATGTATATAAATTATATAACCTTAAACAAGGAGTACCTAGAGAGTGGAGTGGATAGCGTGCTGGCCTGGAGTCAGGAAGTCCTGAGTTCAGTTCTAACCCCAAGGCTACTTACTAGCTGTGTGACCCTGGGTAAGTAACTGAATTGTGTTTGTCTTGGTTCCTTCACCTGTAAAATGAACTGGAGGAAAAATAGCAAGCTGCTTCAGTATCTTTACCAAGAAAACCCCAAATGGATCCATGAGGAATTGAACACAGTTGAAGCCACTAAACAACAACAACATAACCTTAGAAATATCTTTTTTTCTCTTTATTTCTTATATTGCCTTATTAGTAAAATGAGGTAATAGAACGAGATAGTCTTTGAGTTCCTTTTCAACTTTGAAATTGACTATATTATTATTATGATGATACGTTATTATAGGAGTCTATCCCAATCCCTAATTATATACACTGTACAATTTGGCATTTTATCTTATCTACCTTACATATTTATTAGGACTTTGTGAACTGTAAAATGCTATATGAACATGACATATTAATTATATTTCAGAGGTGACATGCTGGCCATAGTGAATAGAGGTCTAGTTTCTGATCCAGGAAGACCTGGGTTCATGTCCTGCTCTGACACATAGTCACTCTATGACCCTGGGGCAAATCACTCAACCTCTCAGTGCTTCAGGCAACTCTAAAACAAAATAAATTTTAGAGAAGGTGTAGACCTGCATTAGTAGAGTTTCTTTATTTTAGAACTCCCTATACCAATGAAATCTCAGGTCTAATCTCAATCCCTATTATACCAGTACATAACACTGATTTGTGTAAGCATTTGTATAGGTAGATATACTTTGTCAATGCTTCTAGGATCCATAATCACATCAGTTTCCTCCACTGATCCAGGCTGTAACCTCTAAAAATAAGTAAGGATCATAGGTTTGTAGGCAGAAGGAAACTTAGAGACTCTTAGAAACCTTTAGAAGACCTTAGAAGACCAACCTCTTCTTTTGAAAATAAGAAATCTGAAAACCTAGCTAATATATGTAGATCTCTCTCCCTCTCTCTCTCTCTCTCTCTCTCTCTCTCTCTCTCTCTCTCTCTCTCTCTTCTCTCTCTCTTCTCTCTCTCTCTGCCTCTTTCTCTGTCTCTCTGTCTCTCTCTCTTTCTGTCTCTCTGTGTCTCTTTGTCTCTTTCTCTCTGTACCTTTGTCTCTCTCTCTCTGTCTCTCTCTCTCTGTCTCTCTCCATCTCTCTGTCTCTCTCTCTCTCCCCTTCTTCACTCAATAGAAAAGTACCCTTCCATCCACCTCACAGGACTTGAGAAGAGGGGCTCACAGATTTCCCTACTGCTCCATCCTTCAGCAGAGAACAAACACAGAATCAATTCAAATAGCTGCTGCCTCCTAGTTCATCACTAAGGCAGAGAGAAAACAAAGGTCAAGAAAAATCACTCCAAAGTACCTGGTGGCTGCCATACTTACCACTTCTGGTCAAACAGAGGTTTGTGCTGCCAGTCTCTTTCCTTCTTTGGGGTGTGGGGTGGAGAAGTACTCACAAGCATCATAAAACTTTCTATTTACAAACTTGTTCAAGAGTCATTTATGAATAAAAGAGGTCTGGACCCATTAAAAAACAAAGCCATCTTCTTAATCCAATCCATGTAATTTGTTAGGGGTGAAGATACTGGATCAGGAGGGCCCTGACAGGAAGCTATTCCCTCAATCCATGTTTCCTTGAGGGACATTCCTGTCCTGGCTAGCACCAGGTATGGGAGGGATGTTTTCTTCTACCATCCCCTCCTTCACACAGCTAGATAATATCTACTGAAAAGACAACATTACCAAAGAGGGTAGAGTGGGAAACACTCTAAAATAAGGGGATTGGCCTCAGAGTGCTTAATAAAACATTTTAAGTCTCTTTAGGAATGAGGAGGAGAAAAGACCTTGGCTGTATTCAGTGATCAGCAAAATGTCTCCCAATTCCTTTTCAAATATTTTTGGAAGAGTGGGATCCAAAATGCATTTTACTAAGTACTCTTCTCTTTCAACTTAACCCCCAACCCCCCATTTATTTCAAGAGACATTCAATCTGTCAGTCTCAGATTCCCTTACAGTTACTTACCTCATCAGAATCAGGTTTTATTAGAGCTACCTGATAGTGAGGAACCCCCTAGAGCCTTTATTCTTGAACCAGGAGGTCATGGGGTTTTTTTTTTGCCAGCACTTATTGCAACTTGAACCAAGAGCATCTCAAGTTCAGTTTCGAAGTTAGAGCCCACAACCTTGAATGGGGTCTAAACCTGGCAAAAATCTAGCTGCCCTCTCCTTCACGCTAACTTGCTCAGAAATAGCATCTGTGATGCAGTTACTACCCCAGAAAAGCTGGGAACAAAAGCTATAGGCATGTAAAGCTAAAGAAAATTATCTTATGGCCCCAAACAGAGTTGCTTCTATTGGTGAGCTCTAAGAGCCTTACTTAGCACAATGGGGAAAAAAATGAAACCAAAAAAAAATGATCAGTCCCAAAGTCACCATTGTGCAGGTTCTATGCTCTACACTATGGAAAAGTACTTGTTATTTTGGAGCATAGAGTAGGATCATAGATTCAAAGCTGGAGGGGATGCTGCTATTTCTACCTACCCACTTTACAGATGAGGAAAATGAGGCCCAGAGAGGTTAATTGATTTGCCCAATAGGAACAAGTGAAAGAATGTTTTGAACTCAGGTCCCCTGACTCCAGCTCTAGTATTTTTTCCGTTGCACTGAGCAGGTGTGTGTCTACTCTGAATGAACCTAGCAGCAGAGTGCCCTGCTATCCTACTAGGTTTTCCTATATTTGAACCCATAGCCCCATTTCCCCCTGAAAGCCTGGCAGTATGTCTGAATGTGCCACATTTCAGTGTCAAGTAGAAAGTGATTGTATAGGTCCTGACATTACCTAGTTCCTGACTTTAACAAGTAAGTACGTTAGTTGAAACATGTCAAGATGGCTCACCTTCCCTTACTGTGATCTGACCCCCTTGCTTTTAACTCTTTCAGGACTCCACCTCCACCATTCCTTCTCATCTTCTATCCCAAACCAACCACAGTGTCCTAGCATGGTCCCTCACGCAAACATTCTATGTCTGATATTTTTTGCTGTAAGAATCTGGTCACCCTAATTCTGTAGTCCAATGGAATGACAGCAGGTTAATCTCCTTGCAGAGTACAATCATTCTACAATCACCCAAGGTGGAATGAGTGCTCAAAAGATGTGACCCCCAGGTTCACCTTAGCCTTTTTTTCCAGCTCTGCTGCTAACATACTATGTTACATGGAACACATTTCTTTTTTTAACAGTTATTTTTATTTATTTCATTGAATGTTTACCAATTACATGTAAATTTTTTAAAACAATTTTTAAAAATTAAGAGTTTCAAATTCTCTTCTTTCCTCCTGCCCCACCCTTCTCCTTGAGAAGGCAAGCAACTTGATATTGATTATACATGTGAAGTCATGCAAAACATATTTGGAATGTATTTCTTTTTTCTGTATTTAATTTTTTTTACCAATTTACATAAAATCTCCCTTTAGTTTAGTGTGACACTTTCCCACAAGAAAGTACTTATTAAGAACAGCTTTGGTCAAGAATGGAATGAAATAGCTGATCAAAAAGACACCATTGTTAATTTTTTAAAACCTGTATATTTATTGATTATGTTAAAAAAAACCCAAAGCTAAAATATCTGCAAGGAATATTTTCTCAGTTTTGACTTGTGGTAGGGTTTTTCCATCTTCACGCAAATGCTAGAGCTGTATTCTGTCAAGTTTCTGTTATACTAGAGAAAGGAAGTACAGCTTCACATAATTTGTGGCCCTTGATTTAAAGACTCTAAAGTTGTGAAATCCCAAATTGTCATTGTTCCATCAATGCCAGTGGTGAGAAATTTGTGGCAGTCTCACTTGTCCGCTTCATAAATAGACACTGTTTTGGTGTAGTTGTCTAGCATGGTGTGGCGATTGTCAGTTGCGGCTCTCTTGTCCATGTTGTGGAAGCGTTCCACAGCAGAGATGTTGTGCTGGATTCTCTGCTTTGCAGTGTCTAATTTACAGACACAGTTTAAAGATACATGATCATCATACTTAAACAGTATTGGGCAGCAGTCATGGCCAGCAACCGCCACACTATTCTCAGAGACAAACAACAAACCAAGGAGTGGGAGGAACTCTGTTTTCAGATGTGAAACCATTATATTTTTGGAATCATCAGCAACTGATGCAATAACTATCATGACTGACCCAAGTGAGGAGGTTGCCATTGACAGAGAGGCTAACCTCATGGACCCAGCCACCACCAAACTCTGCCATCAGTTGACCAAAAGGCATCTTTGGTATCCTGTGGAGTACTGGCTGGCTTTTCATCATCTTCTTTAAAAAACTTTGCATTTGGAGTCGCAAGATCCAGCAAAATATTCTTGGGGTGCTGGTCCAAACTAAGGACATAGAACAAATTGGCATTTTATGTGTTTGCTCCCCGACCAGTCATTTTCAGACTCAAAGTAGCACAAATATATCAATCAGTCAAGCTCTGCTACCTACAGCAAATTTATTATTCTGGGGAAATTATTTCACAAAGGTGAATGTATGGTTAATCGTCAGGATCACCAGGACTGGTTGTCATCTTTCTGCTCTTGGGAGCTGAGTCAATACCTGTAATGTGTCCATTCTGTTCCTTCAGTTCATGGACTTTCACATTCTTCTGGTGAATGTGGACTTCATGATGATTAGAGCTAAGGGCATCCTGAGTACAGTCTCTGTTCAAAGCATGACAGATGATTGGCTCTAGTAAAAATTAAGGTAAGGGCATCATTCTTAGTGTTTTCAAAAGAGAAAAAAAGCTGGGATGGGGAGGGTGCGGATAGGTTCCAGAGTAGAACTTGTGGACTCTGGTCGCTTGATGCAAATAATTGTAATGTATTTCTTAATCTCCCCAAAGTTGCATGGACACATGTAATCTACATGGGCAACACATACACCTTACATATATGTGTATATGCTCATATATGTAAACAAGCTCCTTGAGAACAGAGAATATTCTATTTTGTTTCTGTCCCCAGGGCCTATCATAGAGTCTGTGACAAAGTAAATGCTTAATAATGATCATTATTACATTGATCAATCTTTCTCACAATAGTTCAGTTCAAGAAATATTTTCCTAGAACTTGATAAACTTTAATACTTTAGGTACCAAGAGAGATCCAAAGAGAAATAAGATTCAATCTAGCTGCCTTCTAGGAGCTTATCAACTATTAGAGAAGATAAGAAAATTATGCAAATAACTAAAGTACAGAACTGAATGTGATAAGTGTCTGGGAAGTCTCTGGCACTGAGGTTTTACATCTGAATGGAAAATCAAGGAAGGCTTCATTGAAGAGGAAGCATTTAAGCTTCAAGAATGCATCAGATTTCAACAGGTTGAGATGGAGGTGGGGGATGGAGAACTATGTAAATGAAAAACAGGCAGTTGGGAAATCATGGGGCATATCCATGGCCATGTTATCATAGTCCTTATTCTCCTCTAACAGGCAACTAGAACAGAACCAAATTGTGTAGGTCCTTAAATGTCAGGTTAAGGACATAAATTCAGGAGAGAGTGGGAAGTTATTGAGGCTTCCAGAGCAGAGGAGCGAATGATCAGAGAGCTGTACTTTAGGAAAATGAATATGGCCATAGATTTTAGAATCAACTGTAGTAGAAAGAGATGGTAGATGGGGAGTCCAGTAGGAGACCACTACAGTATAGAAGAGAGATAATGGAGGTGTGGTGGAAGTGGGGTTGGAAAAATTAAAGGTGAGAGATATAAGAGAGGTGAGATTATCCGACTTGATATCTAACTGGATGTGTGTGTGTGCACGCACATGTATGTATGTTTGTATGTATGTGCAATGAAGAGGTTGGAGTAAAAAATAACACCAAGATTTTGAGTCTAGGTGTTATTAATAGGAGTTAAGAGATCAGTAAAAGAAGAAAACAAGTTTTGAGAGGTAAATAATGAGTACAGTTTGGGACACACTGAGTTTCAGGTGTTGGCAAATCAGCTAGGGAAAGCTCGTAGAACAATAGGTTTAGAGATGTCAGGGACTTTAGGAAGCATTTAGTCCAACTCCCTTCATTTTACAGATGAGGACATTGAGGTGAAGAGAGGTTGAGTGACTTGCCCAGGGTCACAGATAAGGTATTTGAATCCAGGTCCATGGCCAGTTAGGTGGTACAGTGGATAGAGCACCGGTCCTGGAGTCAAGAGGATCTGTATTCACATCTGATCTCGACACTTAATAGCTCTGTGACCCTGAACAAGTCACTTAACTTCTGTTTGCCCCAGTCTCTTCATCTGTAAAATTGACTTGGGGAAGGAAATGGGGAAGGAAAACCACTCCAGTATCTTTGCCAAGAAAACCCCAGATAGGGTTACAAAGAGTCAGATGACTGCAAACAACTCAACAACCATGGGCTCCAAATCCTTTGTTTTTCTCTAGTGTACCACACTGCCTCTCAAATATCTACTAGGCACTTAGATCTGGAGCTCCGAAGGCCAGATGGGGCTGAAGAAAAACATGATGGTTGGGACCAGGGAAGTGGATGCAATATCTGAGCAAAGAGGGTATATAGAGAGAAGAGACTATGTAGAGGAAGGCCCACATACATATAGCCACATACACAGCCAGCATTGAAATGAATTGTTAATGTAGGCCTAACTTGACATCGGCTCTGAAGGGACACAAATCAAGGGAACTATCTAGGTCCTTGAATAGCTAGGTCTCACACTGTTTGTGTCTTTGATTCAGGTCAAGTGGAGAGCCGCTGGACACACTGCTGAGAGACAGATCTTTTCACTTGGAAACTGTGATTTATCCATCCTTATTGTAAGAAGATGGCTGTCCTTGTTCCAAAAGGCTGTCCTCTGTGTGTGGAACGATTGTGTGATCAATGCCAATGGTGAGCTGAAAACTTGTTTCTTCTTTCCCTCTTTAACTGAAAGGTTTATTCAAGTTATTTGTAAATTTAACAATAACTAAGATTCCAAGGCCCATTACTCAGAAAGCCTTGATTTCCTTGCTTATTCAGTGCCCCTTATCAATACTCTTCAGAGCTTGAGGCTGAAGCAGCATAATGGAAGCAGGGAGACATTGTCTGAATCTCAACAAGGACCCTGGCATTTGGTAACAAAGCTACCAGGTTGTCTTTTTCCCCCTCCCCCCACTTCTCTATCCCCAGACAAAGCCCCTAATAGCTGTGTGGGCTCTGAGACCTGAGAAGCAATGGGGGACAGAGAATTTTGGACATTTCTTGTGCTGATTGCCATAGTCTACATGTGATTGATGTCCCTTAGAGAATCCCTCGTAGTCCAGTGTATAACTACCCCCAAACAAATTCCCTCCCCCCGCAATGGACTAAAAAGTCTCAATAGAGGCAGATCTTTCTTTTTTCTTTTGGTTTTGAATCAAATGGCATCCCAAAGGTAAATTACCTCTTTTCTTGATTGTTTACCTTGAAATTTTCTTTTTCCTCTGTTACTGTTTTGCCTGACTGGGAAAATCCTGCTCACATGCTCAGTTCTCCAGGGGAAGCCTGCAGAACTCACTGGGGCAAGTGGGTAATCCATTAATGGTAGACCTGGCCAGCTTGCTGCATGATGAATTGATGATGAATTGCTGCATTCATCTTATAACTATCAGGCTTCACTAACTTCCCAAACTTTGCCATATACAACCGGGTACCATATTGTTTTCTTCTTCCCACTGGAACTTGGGTTTTGCCCCTTGGATCCTGGTCTCTGAAAGGGGAGTTTTTTTGTCTTATCTTGCCTAGAACCAGGATACCATACCACTTCCTGGCTATTTCAAAGCCAAACCATACTCATGCCCTCTTTCCACTTTGCCTTTATGTATTGTCTTCTCCCATTAGGATGTAAGTTCCTGGAGGGCAGGGACTGCCATACTTTTATTTTTATACACAGTGTTTAGTACAGTGCTTGGCATATGGTTTTCATTTCATTAAAAAATGTTAATAAATGCTCTTCCTCCCTCCCTTCCTCTTTTCTTCTCTATTCCTTCCTTTCTTCTCCCCCTTTCTTCCTTCTCTCCTTCCTTCCCTTCCTACACTTCCCTCCCTCCCTCCTTCCTTGCTTATTTCACTCCCTCCAATAGCCAAAGTGTCATTAGTAACAATAATGCAAATAGATCATCATACTTTTGAAAAAGTCGGAAAACTTCCTATGTTCTCATAGTCAAAAGTAGAAATTTCCAGGAAAGTTTCCAGGATCAGGGCTTACTCAGTAGCAACCATCTGTCTCTTTTGTTTGGGAGTGGGAGAGTTTAGTTAGCTGTAGGGGCAGTGTTGGATGGTGGGTAGAGTGCTGAACTTATAGGCAGAAAGAACCGAGTTTGAATCTTGCCACAATCATTTGCTAGTTCTGTGAATCTAGAAAAGTCAACACTTCTCTGATCCTCAGACTCTTCCTTTGTAAGAGAGCACCCACCTCACAGAGTTGTTGTGAGGAGCAAATGAAATAAGTAAATTTATAAACATTCAAGCGTTTAATAAATATTAACTACTATTATTGGTTAACAAGTAAAGTTGGAGGGCCTTCTCTGTGTAATGTATTCAAGGTCTTATAAAGAGAAGGAAGAAGGAAAGATGGCATAGTCCCTATTCATTATAGTCAAGAGGGAGAGGATAGAATGTACATGTGAGAATATAACAGATCAACACAGAAACAAGGGCCAAATATTAAAGTTCAAATTTAATAATTTAATAAATTTAACAATTTATTAATTTAATAAATGCCACATTAATTCTAATTGAATATTTAAGAGGTGGCCTTTTAGAGCGCTTAGAGATCTTACCTTAGTCAGGAAAATCCGAGTTCAGGTCCTTTTCCTGACACCCCAGATAGGTCACCTCTCGGTACTCTGGGCAACTCTCTAAGACCATAAAGTGCTTAAGCACCTGCAGATCTAGGTTGCTAAAGGGAATTTCTTTATTGGAACTTCCCAATACCAGTGAAATAAAATCACCAGTCTAGTAAAAACACAAAGGAAACAAAATGGTATATAGAATGAAGGAGGGAATAGAGAGGTAGTGGGGTTCTTCAAGGAAGCCTCTAGATGAGGTAAGCTTTAAATGAAGGGGGTCACCTAGGACAAAACACTCTTCCTCACTAGGCCTCAGTTTCCTAATCTGTAAAATTAAGGAGTAGAGCTAGATGGTCTTTTGGCTTCTTCCAACTCTATGGCTAATGCCTCTATAATTAATTTCTCCTGTGTTATACTGCTCCCCTCCCTTGGCCACAATAGCCCTACCTTTTATTCTTGCTGCCTCAGAGCCCTGTTCTTTCATCCAATTCTTACCTTGTACAAGGGAACAAGGGAAGGACCCCTAAAATTTGGCATAATGAATTAAAATAATGCCCATTTTGGTTTGTCTACTTGTCAGCTCAAAATATATCCCCATTAGGTAGGTTGAAAAGTTACTATAATGTTGTCTCCATGGAATTTAAGCTGTTGGTAGGTAGAAGCAGGACAAGGAGACTGAAGGAGGAAGGAAAACAATGCTTTTCCCATTTATTTATCTGCTGGTTAAAGCAGCATCTTCTGATGTGAAGCCTCAGGATATAGGATAAAGTCTAAAAACACAGCTAAAAATGCATTTGACATTTTAATACATCTGTCATTTCAGGCAGATCACAACCCCTCCACTCCTTCTCGTTCTCTGTGACTCTTGTCCGTGCCTTGCCATAAATCCTCCATAAAGGACTCATTCACTGTGACAAAGGTTTTCCTTTTGGTCTTGTGCTATTTCTGGGGTGTATTGATGTATCACTTGGCCTGCCAATTCTTGTTTCTTATTCTCGCTACACGGACCCCTCTTTTTCTATTCGTAACTTGTCTTCGGTAATTTCCTTTATGCCAGTTTCTAACTGTACATCATTGCTGATAGCAAGCTGTATGTAGTCTAATTATGTCTAGAGCCATAACTAGCTTAGGGCCACCAGGGCTTTTCCCCACGGTGGGAAACTTAGAGGGGAAATTATTTTGAACAGATGTACTCTTTTACTAGAGTGGGAAGAGGTGAGAGAAAGTCAGATGCTGGCTGAGGAACAAGGAAGAGAAAGTTTGGATCATGAGTGTCTGTTGGGACAGCATATTGCATCCTGTTCACTCTCCCTCATTTTACTCCAAGAAATCCCCAATCTCTACTACTTCATTCTCTTCCTAGGGCTTCCCTTTCCTTCATTCCTTACCTGATGGACCAGCTACTCACTTACCCTTTCTCTGTAAGCAGTAACACAATAACAATATAATAAAAAAGGGTGAGTAATAATTCTAGTACTACCAATTTGTTCTCTATCCTGTGTGGCAAGGAGCCTTCCTAAAGTCTCCCTGTTAAGGCTGAAAAAGAATGGACCCAGATCATTTAGACTGAACTGAATGATCTCTGAAGTTATTTTTTAACGGATATTACATTTAGCAAGTTCTCTGTGCCACTTAGTTGAATATGTTACAATTACATAGCACAGTCAAAATAATATTAGATTGTACAAAGCAACTAGGTGATGGTGGATAGAGATTGGGAATTAGAGTCAAGAAGGTCTGAGTTAAAATCCTGCCTTAGCTCCTTACTAGCTGTATGACCCCGACCAAGTCACTTAACCTCTCTCTGTTTGCCTCAGTTTCCTCAACTGTAAAATGGGGATAATAATAGCACCTGCTTGCCAGGGTTGTTGTGAGGATCAAATGAGTTAGCATT
This sequence comes from Pseudocheirus occidentalis, assembly GCA_028646575.1. Classification (NCBI taxonomy): domain Eukaryota; kingdom Metazoa; phylum Chordata; class Mammalia; order Diprotodontia; family Pseudocheiridae; genus Pseudocheirus; species Pseudocheirus occidentalis. The sequence goes on along the minus strand of CM053593.1, from coordinate 97,894,720 downwards.
TGTAAATTGCTTTGCAAGCCTTAAAGCACTGTATAAATGCTGCTTGTTTTTGCTATGATTATGATTATTACTATTAGTAGTAATAGCAGTAGTCATATTTTTTAAGAATTAGAGTACTTGAAATTTGAATGCTGGAACTGCCACTTATTACTTTTGTGACTTTCCACAAGTCACTTTTCATTTCTGGGCTTGTGTCTCTTCATTTATAAAAGGAGGTCATTGGATTTTATGACCCATAAGGTGCCTTCCAGCTCCAAATCTAAGCTCCTTTGATACTCTATAATGAATTACAAAGTTGATTCAAGGAAGAATTTCACTTTGCTTATCTCAGGTATAGACATTGCTAATTATAATTCTATCTATATGTAGCATGCATCTTTCCATTGCCTTTTGGGTTACTTATAATTTTTATGCTCCTGAAATCATTGTGTTCTACAGTTCATAGCATTGTGAGGAGAATATAGATATTAGATATTGACTTTCGTGATAATGAGAATTTTGGGATAACTGAAAGGACTAGAGGATTTTCTAAAAGTGATCCAATCTTATCTTTTCCTCTTACTCCATGCTGGACACTCTTCATCTGTAGCACTTGTCCAAGATTTGGTGAATAAACTCTATAAATTGTGTGTACGATTGCATGTCATGTGTTTTCCATGGACTTCTTTTTCCATCATGGATTAGACCAAAATCCCCTGTACAGAGTCCACACAAAAGATAATTTTCCTGTTGAGGTCTAGTTTCTCTAAAAACTCTTACTTGAAGATGCCTTTTTTTCTGTTTGCATCTAGACAAAACCTCTTCAGTGAGAGCCATAGTAGTATAAAATACTTTGCTCTAAGAATGCATTTTAAAAAATTGAACTAATTTCAGAACCTCCTAGCAATCATCAGTAAGTGCAGAATAATTTCTTCCAAAAAGCTATGCCCCTCTATAGAAGTGGATTTTGTACCATATCCTGAAGTTCCACAAAATTAGACATATATAATCAATACACAATGGATCTGTGATTTAAGGCAGATCAGAAGCCCTCCATCCCTTCTCATTCTCTTTAACTCTTGTCCATATCTTGCCACAAATCCTACATTAAAAAAATCATTCCCTGTGATAAACACTTTCCTCTTGTTCTTTTACTATTTCTGAGGCATACTGATATATTACTTGACCTGTCTATCTCTTGTTTCTTAGATACATAATTTATATCCTCAAACAAGTGTATAAATAGATACTTTTCTCTTTTTTTAAAAAAAAATTCAATTTTCTTTTCTTTTCAGGTCCGAATTCTTTCCCTCCCACTTTTCCCCTCTCTGAGTGAGGGAGCAAGGAAAACAAATCCTGATACAAACAGGTATAGTCAAACAAAACAAATTTCTGCACTGGCCACGTCCAGAACAAAAACAAAGATACAAGCCTTGATCTATATATACTCAGAGGCCATCATCTATCTATCAGGAGGTGGGTAGAGTCTTTCATTAGTAGTCCTCTGGAATTGTGGTTAGTCACTGTGTTGATCAAATTATATCATAAAATAGTTACAAAGGCTATGGATAAACTAAGAGACTAGAACTCTCAAAATATCATGACACATTTCCTATCTGTTTGAAAGACTGAAATGCAGTTGAGATTGGGGGTAAGGAGGGGAAGCAGGACTCAGATACCTGCTATGGAAATCTCTGGTTTATAGGTAATGGACTACATCTACTTTGTAGAGGCCAGACCAGTTGAAGAGGCTCATTGCTAGCAGGCTGGCTGTTGAGTGACTGATTCTTTAATTATGGCAACTCATAAAAGAAAAATCTAAAATGGCCCTTGCTCCATTGTGCTTCTGCAGTGGCAGGATGGCAGAAAGGGGCTGAGAGTATTCCACTTGTGGAGTCTATTGGTCTTGATATTTTAAATTTGAGATGTTCATTAAATAACAGTGAGTGGACATATTGCTGGATTAGCAGACTAGTAACAATCTTGACATTATTTCTGTTAATAAAACTTGAAGAAGGATGGAAGTTACAATGGAAGGATGGATCATGGTACTATTTAGAGAAGTGAAGAAAGGAGTGGACAGGGTTGACTTCAGGATTTTTCAGGAGGCAACAACAAGGATAATGGGATATTTGGTCATCATGAATTGTAGTGATAATGATAAGTATTTGCAAAATGTTAACTATGAAAATGACTGCAGTGTAGGTACGAACATTAGTTGTTGAGGATGAAGTAAAAGACAAATTTTACAAAGAATCAATCAATAAACAAACATTTAGTAAGTGCCTACTATTATCCTGCACTGTGATAGACAAGCACTGGGGGTATAAAAAGAGGCAAAAACAGTTCTTCCCTTCAAGGGGCTTGCAATCTAATGGAATTTCTTAGTCTCTTCCAAATCAAATCAACATATAACCTGATATTTGGAGAATTCAATGCAAAGGTGGGAAAAAGGTGAGGATGCACAAAAATACATGAGAATGTGTGGGTCAAAGAGAAGGAATGAGAGAGGAAAAGATTTGTATATTACATAGGAGCCTCCTGTCTCTCTATAATGAAGACTTTGAAAAAATGGATGTCTAGAACCAACTAACAACCTAAAGAACAAATTGTATTGTAGCAGGAAAAGACTTGACAATTATATGGGTATTATCCTTGGATCAGCTATCTATGTACAATCAAATCACAGAAACAGCAGAACTAAAACCAGAATTAGTTTTAAAAAAACTACAAGAATAAACAAGAAGATAGTAATATTTTAAAAAAGATATGCTATACAATTGAAATATATTAAATGGATAACTTGATAAGTAATTGAAAATAAAAAAAGGGAAATGGATACTAGACATGACATTGAAACTGATGAGAATTTCACCCAGACTTTTGGGGATGTAAATTAGTTAACACAATAAGGAGACAAAAAAAAAGCCCACAGAGTAAGCCATAGGGAACAAGCATTTGACATACCTAAGGAGAGCTATGGCTGCCAAAGGCACAAGTGGGTAAAATTTGTAAAATTTTGCAAAGAAAATTTTTTTGTAATCATGAACAGTGTTGTGTTGTATAAATCAGCAAGAAGCACTGAAGGATAAAACCAAAAGAAAATCAGAAGAAAAATGTAATAGGTTTATTTAAAAAAGTGTTAACTTAACACTTTTAAGTTTAACTTAAGTTAAAATTTAGCTTTTTAACTTAACACCCTAAAATCACAGTTCTAGATGTGCGTTTTGAGGAAATAGAAGTGAAACTAAAAGGGACAAAGAGGAAAAGCAGCTGCATTGGACGAAGTATATATAGAGAAGATGGGTACTTGAGATGATACAATTTTGAGGTGATAGAGTTATGAGTGGCTAATATGGATGATACACACTAATATGGAAGATATATATGTAAGAGGAGAATAAATGAAAATCGTGGAAAAGAAAACCTTTGTAAAAAAAGGTGACAGGAACTTCAATAACTACCAACTTAGATGCCTACTGTCATCAATAGAAAATCTTTACATGGGGTAACTTTGTGTTTTAAGAGTAACCTATTAGTAGAGAATGACAGGCTTTTGCTTTTTGGAAGAAAAATGTTTCAATAAAACATTGCTTCAGATATCTTTACCATTTTGTAGTCATCTGAAAGATGTATTTTTTATTGTTGATTACAAAAAAAATGTTTTTTGGTAGAACAAAAGCTGACTTAGCAGTTCTTGTATAACAAGGTATCTCCCATCCATATCCATCCATGTATCATGGTTGTTCAATATTTCTTGGAATATGTAACAATACAAAGTAATCTAATAAACATCTGATGAAGTATAAAACAAGGTATGTGCTTGCCAAATGCATTCACCACTGCAATGGAGGAGATTCAGGTGGAAGAGGGATATCCTATGGATAATGAGATCCTCCAAATGTTCCTATTTGTGAATAGCATGGTGCTAATTACTTAAAGCCCCCAAACAGTGCAGAGCTTCCTAAAAGGGATCTGTAATTATAGGAGTTTGCCCTGTCTATTCATACAGGAAAGACCAAACAGATGAAGAATGGTGACTGACTAGATTTCAACATACATCTGGATGGACTTCCTATAGAGCCTGTCCAATAATATGTATATATGGTATTGACAGTTCATATAGATGACAACTTGGGTCCAGAGTTATGTAAGAGGTAGTGAAATTATCAAACTCTTTCCCTGGCTACAAATGGAAATATAAAATGTATTTTCCTCAAAAGAGAAAAGTGGGTTTATTTGGAATGACCCCTCATTAAAAATAAAACAATTACACATATGTGACCAAGTATACTTTTTTCCCCGTCTTCTTTTTATTGCACTGTGGCATAGTGGATTCTAGACTGGACTTTGAATTAGAAAGATCTAAGTTCAAATCCTGTCTCTGATAATTACTAACTTTATGACAATGAAAAAATTACTTAAGTATTTTGTGTCTCATTTTCATCATTTAAAAATAGGGATGGTAATGATTTTTGTATATACTTCTCAGGAATTTTTGAAGCTTAAATGAGATACCATATGTAAATGCTTTATAAATATCATCATTAGTAATCATATGTCTCTGCTTGAAATGATGAAAGTTGTGCAGCTACCTCTTTATAAGCTTCATAAAAGTTAGATTTGGGGTGTCCTTTTATATCTCTTCACTTGAGTCTTGTTTGAACATCATAATTTTGTTACATTCCCTTTTGATTTTTTCTTGTGTGGTGGCTCTTTTCATTTTTGTTGTTATAGTTGTATATATTGTTTTCTTGGTTCTGTCTACTTCACTGCATCAGTTCATATAGATCTTTCCATGCTTCTCTGTGTTAATTAGCTACATAATTTCTTACAGCACTGTAATAATCTGTCACATTTATTTACCACAATTTGTTTTGTCATTTGCCAATTGGTGGACATTTGTTTCCAATTCTTTACAATCACAAAAAGTGATACTAAAAATATGTTAGTCTATTTAGAATTCTTTCTTTTTAGTCATGATTTTCCTTGAGAATATACATTCAGTAATGGAACCTCCAATTCAAAAGGCATGGACATCTTAGTCACTTTGTTTTTTAATTCCAAGTTGCTTTCCAAAATGGTTTCACAGGGACAGCTAGGTGGCTCAGTGAATAGAGTACCAGCCTTGGAGTCAGGAGGACCTGAGTTCAAAATGGTTTCATAGCTCCACAAATAATGCAATACTCTGCCTATCATTCTGTAACACCTCCAGCACTGATTGTCATTTTGTCATCTTTGCCAGTTTGCAAGATGTGAAGTGAGACCTCAAGGTTTTTAAAAAATCACATTTATCTTATTATTAATGATTTGGACCATTCTTTCATGTAGTTGTGATTTCTTTGCAATTCTTTTGAGAACTGTTAATTAATATCCTTTGACCACCTATTTTGGGGGAATGACCATAAGTCATATATATGTGTGCATATACATACATATGTGAACATATATACATATATTATTGGTTACTATATATGCCTATTAAAGAAATTTGGTACAAAGATTTTTTTTCTCCATTCAACCAACTTACCTTCTTATCCTAGGTACAGTAATTTTTGTCTCTGAAGAAACTTTTCAGTTTTATGTAAAGTTATCTTTTTTATCTTTTGTAATTTCCTCCATCTCTTGTTTGGTTAAGAATATATTTCCGGCTTATACACCATGAAAACAAATGATCTGCTTGTGTTCTAATTTTTCTTATAGTAATTTTTAATATTTTTCTTATATGTCTTTAATATTAATGTTGTATGTTCATTTAGAATGCATTATGGAGTAGATATTAAGGTGTTGGTCTAAGCCCAATTTCATCCAGACCACTTTGCATTTTTACTAGCAGTTTTTATCAAATAAGGAGTTTTTTTTACCCAGGTACTTTATGTTCTTTACTTTAGCAAACACTGGGTTATTAAATTCTGTTGTCTCTGATTCTCCCTTGTCTAGTCTGTTCCATTGCTCTATCTCTCCATATTTCAACCAATACCAACTTGTTTTGATGACTGCTTTTTTATAATATAGTTTGAGGTCTGGAAGTACAATTCAATGGACCCAAATTTAAGAATATCTGGAAAGGCTAAACCATGTCAATTGGTGCAGTATGTGTGTGTGTGTGTGTGTGTGTGTGTGTGTATCAATAAGGAAAATAAAATAGAGATAGGGCAAAAATTTTTATTTCGGAGCAAAATTATGATAAAAGTTTTAAGTCACTTGAGAGCACCTGGTTCTTCTATTAAAAGGCATACACATGAGGCCTGAAGGAAGACTGGAGTACCAGTTGAAACTGTGGGAGTCCCTACAAATAAACAATTTTTATTGATTTATGAAACAGTTAGACTCAAAGTTAGAAATGCCTGGATTCAAGTACCACTTCTGACATATAGCAGCCATAACCCTGAAGAAGTCACTTAACTTCTCAGTGACCTCTACTACTCTCTTAAGAGTATAAGTGGTAGAAGAGGTGGCAGATATATGTTGGGACATAGGACTCAGGCAGAAAGAGTTTCCTTACCATTCATTTATTTTCTCCACCAATGAAAGTAACAATATCAGAGTTGGAAGGGATCCGAAACACCTTCATTTTGCAAATGAGGAAACTGAGGTCCAGAGTAATTGAATGACTTACCCTAAGCCATGGAGTTCCAGAGCCAGAATTAGAACTTAGATCTCTTGACTTTTAGTCTGATCTTTGTGGTTTAGTATGGGTAGCCAAATAAATTCTGTTACTGAGGAAACGTATTCTAAGAAAGATGGTAACGGTAATGGTGATAATTGTTAAAATTATTAAATGAATTTATATTAATAGTCAACAATTAACTGTGTTGGTTAATGGCTGTAGTAGTCCTATAATTAATACAACTAATTGTTCACCGTGGTGAAGGGAGGGGGAGCCTGGGTTCTCAAGGCTATGCCAATGAAATCCAAGGTCTGGCAAGTCCTATCAAGGAGAAGGAAAGGGAATAAGCATTTATAAAGGGCCTACTCTGTGCTAGGCACTTTTACAAATGTTATCTCACCTGATCCTCACAACAATCCTGAGAGGTAGGTGCTATTATGATTTCCATTTTATACTTAAGGAAACTACAACAAATAGAGATTGAGTGACTTGCCTACGGTCACACAGCTAGAAATGTTCAAGACTGGATTTGAACTCAGGTGTTTATGACTGCAGGCCTCGGGTGGAAAAAGCTTCAAGCATGGAACAAGTGACATTCTGGAAAAACCTAAATTCAAAGAGGCTTGTCACCAAGTTGGAAGAAAGGTTTTGGAAGGAATTTTGGAAGACCATCTCCTAAGTTACAGAGAGGTTTGTGATATGTGTCACCAATTAGTATGAGTCAATACTCATACTAACGAAATGCTGAGTCTTTTTTTTATTTATAGTTTTTAAAGTGCTTTGTTCCAAACACTGTTGTGAAATAGGCAACATAAGGCAGTACAATGGAAAGAGCATAGATGCTAAGATTGTAGGATGTGAGTTCAAACCTTGCCTCTTATGTTTTCTGATGGTGTGACTTCGAGCAAGTGATTTTATCTTTCTAGGTCTCAGTTTTCTCATCTGTAAAATGGACTGGATGGTCTCTGAGCTCCCTTTTAGCTCTATATCTATGACCCCCATTTTTATTTTTATTTAAAAAAATTTTAATATAAGTTTTTTATTTGTTTTCTTGTTTACATCATTCATTTCCATGAGATTTTTGAGTTACAAATTTTCTCAATTTTCTCCCCATCTTTCCCCTACCCCCAACCCCAAAACAGCAATCCCACTGTAAAGCCCCTCCCCTGATCTGCTCTCTTTTGTGCCCTCCTCCAACACCCCTCTAACTTTCTGGTAGGGCAGGGAGGGTCTCCCTACCCCAGTCCCTGTATATCTTAATTCTTAGTTGCATATATTGCAGAGCTTTAAGTTCTAGATTCTTTCGGTTTCTCCCTTGTCGCCCACCCCCACTGGAAGGACAAGCACTTCAGTACAGGCTGTGCATCTGTAATTACACTGGACATCTTCACAGTGGACATATTGTGACAGTCTGATCATATGTCCCTCCTTCCTATCGCGCCCCCCCTTGTTCTGTTCTCTACCCTGTCCCCGTCCCTTTACTGAAGTGTGTGCTTCCAGCAACCCTCCCCCAGACCCTGCCCTCCCCTCTGTCATCCCGCCTCTCATTCCCATGCCCCCTACTCTCCTGTGTGGCATGATGCCCAGTTTAGAGTTTATGTCATTCCTTCCCTAAGCCAAAATCAATGAGAGTAAATGAAAGTAAAGTTGTAAGTTATCTCTTGCCTCTTCTATATGGAATGATTAACCCCATTTTGTCTCTTCCTCTAGCCTCTCATTCTAGTCCTTTTTGTCTCTCATTCTAGTCC
>CM053593.1:97866063-97885883 GCA_028646575.1 Pseudocheirus occidentalis | reverse complement strand
CAGTGTTATGGTTTCTGAATAAAGACCTTGGTTCTGCCTTCCATGTGGAGAGTTTGCTATATTTTGTGATCCAAAACTACACCAACATATTCATAACCATCATGGGTGTTGTGAATATCTCATTATTGATACAGCAACCAACAAGCATTTCAGGTAATGTACTGTGTGGCTGTAAGCAAAAATAATTAAATAAAACAGCTTCTGCCCTCAATGAGCTTACATTCCATCAGGGTAACAGTATGAATAAACACACATACACATATGTGCATACAAGATAGTTTCTGGGGGAAGGGCATTAGTGACTGGGAGGGGGGATTATGAAAGATCTCATATAGAAAGTACCACATAAGCAGAACTCTGAGGAAACTAGGGATTCTAAGACATGAAAAGGGATGGGAGAGAGGCTGTGCAAAAGCATGAGAATGGAGTATTGGATATTAGGAATAACAAGACCAGTGAAGACAATAATGTGTAATGGAGGTGGGATGAGGTCAAGGTGGGAAGAACTTTACATTCTAAATAGAGAAGGTTATATTTGATCCTAGAGAAAATAGGGGAGCATTGGGGTTTATTAAGTCAAGGAATGGCATGGCTATATTTAGGCTTTAGGAAAATCACTTTTGTGGTAGCGTAGAGTATGGACTGGAGAGGGGAGAAACGAGGCAGGGAAGCCAATGTGAGATCTGATAGGGGGACTGTTTTTGCTCCATCACCCTGTATACTCTTGTGGCATCCTAAGTCATAATACATGGCTTAAGTCCAAATATACTGGCCATTTCACTGATTCTTTCTTTTTCCTCTATGGTTTTCTGTATTCTCTCCTTTTTAATCCTTCCCTCTGTCTAGAATTTGATCATTGGATGCATGCTGAGAAAATTATTTGTATTTTGGTAGTGGCCTTCTAGAGATAAAACTTTAATGATGTGAGTTTAAGGCATATGGACTGGTCTCTAGATGTCCTTCAGATTATATTGTAAAGGTGACTCCTTGGGTGAAGAAGGGTCTCACAAGCGCTACCCTTAAAAGGAGTTTTTCTCTCGAGGCTGCAGGATTTTCTTCTCCAGGGTCTGTCAGAATATCACCTCTGTCCGAGAGGGTATAGGTAAAATTCTACTTGTGGCAAAAGGACAGACCTTATATAAGACATTTTATGAGTCTTTGGTTATGTGATATAAATAGCATATATTTTCTATTTTCTATTCGAAGGTATTTTGACTAAAGGACATATGATGTGGAGGAAATCCCTAGACTTGAAATCTAAGTCCCTAGACTTGGATTCAGAAGAACAAGGTTTGGATCTGTGTTATTTAAGGCAAGTTCCTCAAAAAGTCCCTCTCTGAGCCTTACTTTCTTATTTTCCTTAAAATCAATATGATGATAAGAACACTATTGAGGCCAAAGGGTTTGGGAGGCTCAAATGGGCTAATGTGTTTGGAAGTGCCATTTATGTATGGAAAGGATCTGTGATTTCACCACTGATAGAACTCCTTTCACCAACCCAAGTGGCAGTCAACGTGGATTGCAAACCATCTAAAACAGTAGGTAAGTCTGGGGGAGGGAAAGTGGCTTACCTGTGGTTGCACAGCTAAGTAAGTGACTGAGGTAAGATTGAAATTCACGTCTTCCTGAAGTTCATCACTCCATACTTATCTTGCTACATAAAGACACCTAACCTGTAAGTATTTATTAAGCCCTACTATGGGAAAGGAGGGGGAGGGAAGAAGAGAGGGAAGAAAAGGGAAGGAGGAAGGAGAAAAGAAAGGAGAAAGGGAAGAATAGAAGAAAGGAGGGGGTAAGGGGAAAAATGAAGAAAGGAAAGAAAGAAGGAAGGAAGGAGTAGAAGGAAGAGAAGGAAGAAGGAAGAAAGGTAAAGAGGAAAGGAACAAAGAAGGAAAGGGGGAAGGAAGGAAGAAGAAGAAGGAAGAAAGAAAGGAGAAGTAAGGAAGAAAGTAAGAAGGAAAGAAAGATTGGAAGGAAGGGAAAGAGGGAAGGAAAGAAGAGGAAGTAGGGAGGAATGGAACAAAAGAAGGAAGAAGGGAAGGAAGGAGGGAAGGAAGGAAGAATGGAAGAGGAGGAAAGCAGAGTTAAGGAAAAAGGAAGGGAGGGGAGGAAGGGAGGAAAGAGTAAAGGAAAGAAGAAAGGAAGGGAGGGAGGAAGGAAGGAAGGAGTGAAGGAAGGGAGGAAGGAGGGTAGAAAGGAGGGAAATGAAGGGAAGAATGAAGAAAGGAAGGGAGAGAGGAAGAAAGGAAATATTTATTAAGTATGCCAGGCACTGGAACTTAATAAACTCTTACTGATTTATTTTTCCCTCCCCAGAGACATAAAATTTCTGAATGGTGATGGTCATAGGATCATTCATTCATAGAATCATTCATTCATAGAATTAGAAGGGACCATAGAGGTGATGCAATTTGACTTCCCATACATATAGGAATCCTTTCTACAAGCACTCCTGGCAACAGGTTGGTGCCAGAGTCATTTGAAGATTCATAGAATTTTGTTGCTAGAAGGAACCTTAAAGATCTTTGGGTTTCAGCTGTCCAGATGAAATAACTGAGTTTCTTGAGCCAGGTCACGTGCTTTGAACCAGGACAAAATGAGTCTGCTGAATTCCAGGACAGTACTCTTATTCACTACACAATTCTGTCTCCATAGTTCATGGTTTCATTCCTTGATTTGATCCTTTGAGAAAACTACAAAGAAGCTCAGAGAAGAAGAGTCTGAGTGCATATACAGGAGCATATGAGTTGTAACTATTAAGCAATAAATTATTTTTTGGTGAATATGAGAAAATTTCACCTTCCTAATGATTCTTGTCCTTTAGAATTGTCCCCTTAGGAGATTGCATATATTCTAATGAGGCTGCCATTACTCCAAGCATTTTTGGGACTCCTCTTTGGAAACTGCCTTCAGAGCCAATCTAAAGGCCACATAAGAAAACTGATCTCATTGCTTCGTAATCACAACTTGTCATTGATCACAAACTATGTTCTCCAGCTTGATTACTCACCTTATTTAGCAAACAGCATCAAGTGACTTTTAACTGTTTTCTAAAAATTAAATGGGGGCATCTAGGTGGCACAGTGGACAGAGTGCCAGGCCTGTAGTTAGGGAGACTCACCTTCATGAGTTCAAATCCAGCCTCAGACTTACTTATTATCTTGGTGACCCTGGGCAAGTCATAAATAACTCTTTACCTCAGTTTCTTCATCTATAAAATGAACTGGCAAAGAAAATGGAAACCACTCTAGTATCTCTGCCAAGAAAACCCAAAATCAGGTCAGGACTTTTCATTAGAGCTTTGCAGTATTATGGGGACTAATGCAATTACATCAATAAATAGAAACATTTGGAGTACTTGCTATCTTTGATGGAGAGATCTCTCTTGGAAAGAAAGTTTGGAAGACATGGAAAAGAACTGCACGTGACAAGAAAGCTTGAATGGGTTGCAGTCTGCCTCACTGGATGGAGTAGCCTCAATCTCAAAGCCAACATATTACCAGGTGCATTCTCTATTTCTGTCCAAAAACATGATTTCATCTATATCAAGATGAATATTGACATTGAAATTAAGTTGGACATGAATGAACAACGACGACTAAAAATCTAAGTACTCAAAAGATGAAGATTTACCATTGCTGATTGCATTGAAAAGAATGTGTCCCAGGCTCTGAAGGCAGATCTGAAAGAGGCATTTCAGAAAGGTCTTGAATAACCATGACATCATTAGAATGAGCATATAATCTCCCAAGGAAACCACTTTGAAAGGTACTCAAATAAAATACAAGTGTATTATTTTTAACAAAACATATGCTGTTTTATTATCACATTCTATGCATAATGGTAGGTTGAGTTACCTTCCATTTAAAAATGAGAATATATTTTGTTTGATGATGGGAATATAGAATTTTAAAATTAAAAGAGAACTTAATCCATTGGAAGTTTGGAAGGGGATTATCCATGATCCTTATAAAGTTGCCCATACCAAGAAGGAGGGGGACTGAAGATTTAAAGGTTATAACTGAGTGTGAAAAGGGTAAAAAGGTTTTACTCAGTTTTGTTGTTTCTCCTTTCTTGAAATTACCAAGAAAGGGAGTTTTTCCCCTGATCCCTCGACCCTAAGAGCATGACCCATTTGGAACAAACATGCTTGTGCAGGCATTAGATACTGTAGTTTTGAGTCACTCTAAGGACAGTGCCTGAATTAAAGGAAAGGCTACATAAGAGGAAATAAAAGGATCTGTTCAGAGATCAAATGAAGCATTTGTATAGAACCTTATTCAAAATGGATACAAATGCACCAATTCTTCAGAATTATAGGTGAATCAAAGGAAAATTACATCTAAGAAGATGAAGCTGCCAACCAGCAGTCTAACCGTGGATGAGGCATAGATGCATCTTTGAAGATTCCCGTCTGGGCTGCCAAAGAGCCAGATGTTGCAGGAGGAATTATATCTTCTCCAGCTTAGCATCTGGATCATATAAGTGTTCCGTAGAAAATGAAGAGGTGTGGAAGAAAGTGGTGAAAATGACCATTTGAAAATGCATTTTTGAAAATCAACTGGCTTTGAAGGATACAGAGCAAATTTACTTTTTATTAAGACCAAGTTCAGTATCATTTTTATTATTGGTGTTAGATATGGAGAGTGGGCTCTTAAACTTCACAGCAAGAAGCACCCATATATTTCCTTCTGAAGAGCTTTCAGAAAATTTTCCAAGTTCCAATGTCTTCTCTCTTCATCTTGGAGTATTAATTAGTACAGGACATGGATGCCTCCTTGGTAATTGGGGTGGTCAATGAATGGATTAATAATAATAATAGCAATGATGATGAGAAGGATGATAATGGTGAACCTCATTCTTCCAGTTCTATAAATAGATAGAAGGCTTTCCTGCCTGGGTAAATTTCATCCTAATCTACTTTTCATAATATGAGATGTGGGTTACCACAAATATGATAAGATGAACTATAGGAAATGCATTGGTAGAGGGGGCTACTTCATCAAGACCTCTTGATATTGATGAAATCATGTTTCTGGACAGAAATAGAGAATGCATTAGTAATGTATTGGCTTTGAGATTGTGGCTACTCCAACCAGTGAAGCAGACTGCAACCCATCTAGGCCTTCTTGTACTCTTCAGCTCTTTTCCAGGTCTTCCAAGTGTTTTCCAAGAGGGATCCTTCCATCATTACCTACGGATAGTGAAGTTCTCCAAATATTCCTTTTTGCTGATATAATTGTATCAGTCCCCATAATACCGTATAGCTCTAAAGAACTTGACTAGAGGTTCTTCTAGGTATTTTAAACATTTTGGAGATATCAGTGTAGCCCTCAGGATAGCAGACTACTTATGCCTCACTCCCATGATGACTGGCCTGCTCCCTTTTCAGATAACATGTTTCCTTAATGATATCTTTTCCTTTCTTTCATAACACTTTTCACACAGTGTTTCCTGCAAAAAAAGATATTGCTGATATTGTGCTGAATTCACTGGCACCCACTGTTGGTTCCTCCATTGCCCTTTTAGTCACCCACACAATTCTGATTCTTTGGATTCTGCAGTGTTCCATGATTTTTAGCCAAGTAGCATCACCAATCAAATCTGGAGTTGCTAAAATGGGTTTTCATTATAGAGAATTGTCTGGTATTGTTGAAAATGCAGCCCTTTTTTCTCAGTTTTTTACCCCTATTCAATTTTTGGGCCCCAAAGGTTGTTTAACTGAAGGACCTGTCCAAAGTATGTGTATGGACAACCAAGGGACTGTTCTTCCAACTGACTATCATCCTATTCTAAACAATGGACATTTGGGTTTTTCTATATGGATTCATCTTTTTTGAGTGTCTGTTTATCTCACTGAGGAGGTTTTTCTTGTATTCTGTGGCCCAAGACAATCAGGACACTATTATAAACAAATAGGAGCCTTTGGAAAACTGCACCATCTCTAGGTAATCCCTTTTTCATTTGTATTCTGGGCTGGTTATTCTCTCTGTCAGTGGCCAGCACCTTTGGTGAGTATAATCTATAATTGTTTTATGGCTCACATAATTTGATTCCACATAACAACAATAACAGAAAGCATTTATTTAGTGTTTTAAGGTTTTCAAAGAGCTTTATATCTCATTTTATCCTCACAACAACCGTGGGAAGTAGGTGGAAATATTATTGTTCCCATTTTACAGATGGGGAAACAAACAGAGACTATGTGTCTTGCCCAGGTTCATACAGTTAGTAAGTACAGTTGGATTTTAACTCTAGATTAGCACTCTATCCACTAAACCACTTAGCTCTCTCTGCTCATCAATATTGTCTCTATGTTTAGGTCTGTCAAGGAATCTTGGGGTGATCATGACATGCACGGAGGACCCCTAGTTGGACGGGAGTCTTTAAGGCTGTGTTTTGCTTGTCTGAGTGAAATGCAATTTTGTAACCATTACAATAAACATGGTATGACTCATATTCCCTATACTTTTCTATCAATTGTGGGATTGCAAATATGTGGTCTATAGTGGAAAGATATCTGCAAGAACTTTCCATTTTCTTTTGAATTTTATTCACATTTATTCATTTTGTTCACATAATTCACACATTATTTCATTTTGTTCACATTTTATTCCAAGTCATTTAGTTCAACCTGTATCTCACTACAAACTCCCTCTACAATATCCCAAGTAACTCATCATCCAACCTTTACTTGAAGATCCTGGGGGTGTAGGAACCCATTGTGCATGCAGCAGTCCATTCCATTTTGGGATCTTTCCCACAATTTCTAAAGGGAGCAAGGGATAGTAGATAGAGAACTGTCTGCAAAGCTAGAAAGGTCTGTCTCTGATGCATATTGGCTATGTGGCCTTAGGTGAATGATTTCACTTCTCAAGACTAAATTGCAGAAAAGGAGTTGACTTGTATTGGTAGATAGCTATGTTCTATAGTTCTATGAGAGTTCTGTGGACAGATGAAGTCACAGGTCCAATTGATCTCCCTATTCAGCAGTCAGGAAGCTCACCAAAGATATCATTGAGACATGTGTAGTTGATTTTCCTGAAGTTTTCATGTAGATAAGAAGATAGACTTATGGGCCAGTAGTTGCTGATGTGTTCCCACTCACATTTTTTGGTGTCATGTCTTTGAAAGCCTTTGAAAATTTATATCTCAATGCTTTTAAAACTATTGTGTTTCTTGTACAGATTCCTTCTGTTTTTGTAGTGGGTATGGCCAAGGAAAAGTTTCTAGGATTTCATTTTTCATGACGCTTAAGAAGTGGGAAAGCTGTCTAGTCGGAGAATTTCTCTGTACTCTTTTTCCCAAGAGAATGCAGAGTGCGGCCACCGTGAGGTGAGGACATTGATTGTTGGGGGGTCTTTTGGGAAGCAGGAGGTTTTAAAACATTGGAGTGACCAGAAAATGGGAGTTGGTGGAGTTTGTGAAGACCTAATAAATGCAATACAGTTGGCAGAAAAGATGGAAGTAGGGCGAGTCTACCATATGTTCTCCAATCCCAGGCATTATGGCAAAAGCCTGATTGCCCCCAAAACTAGCAAGGAAGCATTTGTGTTTGCACTAAAGAGACTGCATCAGACCTCCATGATAGCAACTGAAATCAAGATGAGAGAAGACCTGGTACAACTGTCTCTTTCCTCCATCCTGTCTGCTCCAGGGGAGAGGAATCTTCTTCATCCCTCTGTTAGTTTTTAGGGAGGTGATATTATTAGTAGGTTATTTATTTGTGGATGAGAACTGAGAACAGTTCCATTACTTGACTTCCTATTGCTATTTCCTTTACTATTCCATTTCAAATATTTTGCCTAATTAGAATTAAGGGTTGGTCCTACCTTGTCTGTAATAGAGTATGCCCTTGAAAGCCATGTATACATTATTATGGTTACCTAAATCACTCTGTACTAAACCTGTAGGTGGTGAGGATTCCAGAGTTGATGGATACCTATGCTATATGAAAAACTGATTGGTCAGGTAGAGCTGTTCTTCTAAAAGTCACCATATTAAAGGCTATTTCCATTTTTTCATGTAGCACATTTAGTACTAAAGAGTTATATTCCTAATGGGATGATTTCATTGTCATTAATGATAAGAATAGATCACTATAGAAACTCTGACAACTCTATTCCATTTGGTTTTCATTTGTTATTCTCTTTCCAGTTTCATCTATAAATGCTTTTGAGATGATCTAGATTAGCTGGGTCTCATGCCAAGCTTTCATTAGGCTCATTTTTATATTTAAAATATCTAACTATTGCATTAATAACAAATGTTTGATTTTGTAGTTGAAAGAAATGATATATGTATATGTATATGTATACATGTATGTGTATATATATGTATGTGTATATGTGTGTGTATATATACATACATATATGTATATGTATATATATATATATAATATAGGGGTCCCCATAGATAGATAGATAGATATAAATATATATAGATATATATACATAGTAAGTCCCTTTTTAGAGCTGAGAAAACAATGGTTAAGTAATTTGTCTATAAGGTAGCTATAGGCCATCACAACTATAACTCAAGTTTCCTGACTCCTACTATTCCAGATGTGATATCCTATGATAGGGTAGAGTCCAGTGGGATGACAATCTCCCTAGTCCTGATACTAGTCCTCTCTCTCAATGTAGATAAATATAGAATTGGCACATATTATAAGAATGCTATTTATGCCTTTATTAAAGTACATGATAAAAATGTAAGCAACAAGACAGAGATCCCTAGGTCATTCTACTAGAGACTTCCTTGGTTGGCATTAATCTATTAATAACTTCTCTTTGTATATAATCATTCAACTGTGTCTAAACCCACCTAGCTAAACTGTTGTCCAGAGTAAAGTATTGTATATTTCTCCATTTTGTTCATGGGGAAGCAGGAAAGACTTTGTTTCAATGTTAGGTAAACTAATCTATAGCAACAATCCTTCAGAAAAGGAAATGAGGGTAGTGATGCATGATCTATTCTTGATGAAGCAATGACGTCTCTTAATGATCACTATTTCAACATGTTCACAAGCCATCCCTTTAATAATACCTTCTAGAATTTTGCCAAGAATGGAAGTCAAGGTTCTTGACTTAGAGGATAAAGACTCAGCTCTTTTCCCTTTTTTAAAATCACGACATTTGCCTGTCTCCATTCAATCCTACTGCACCTCCCCCATTCCTGTAGGATCTTTTAATGATCGCTGACAGCGTCTCAGCAATCATATTGGCCATTCCTGGAATGTAGTTTGTCCGGGCCTATTGCCTTGAACTCATCAAGTGTAACTAGATGCTCTCTCATTATTTCCTTCCTTGTTCTGTATTTCAGCTCCCTATTAAATTTTTTTTTGTATCCTTTTTATTCTAAGGATCATTCTCCTTGGCAGAGAAAACGGAAGCAAAGTAAGACTTTAGTAATTGTCCTTTCTCTATCACACTTCTTTGATGCTCCTCTTTTACCCAGAATAGCTAAAAAAAATCTTTTCATTGTTCTTAGCATTTATCCCCAGTTTCAGCTCATTCACCCACTGTTACCTGCCCTTCTTTCATCTTCTATTTGTGTTACTTTGAAATCTAAGTTGGTCCATGAGTTCCCTGCCATCCATATCTGTCTCTTTAGACAGCTTTGCCTTTTCTTCCTCATCAGAATTGTTTCTATCTGTATCTTTAGAACTCTATTCTTGAAAAACTTTCCATCTCTTTTTGATTGACTTCCCCTATAAAACTTTAGGCTACAGGATGCCATCTAACCTTTTCCTGAATCCTTTCAAATCTGCTTTCCTAAAAATCTGGGATGTATGTCAATTTAGGACCAGCTTTTCTGGCTTTCTCTAATACCATTTTCATAGTTCTTTCTTAATTATCACAATTGTTAGGTTGTCTTTGAATACTACTTTCCCTTGCCTCATTGATTTAGAAAACAAAGTATATATAGATAATGAAACTCCAAGTGGTTTTTTTTTCCTTCACAGATCATGAAAGACCACACATGAAGGAAATCAACCCATTAGCAAACATTTATTAAGCACTTAACAACAGGCTATGCACTGTGCCAAGTGCTACGGATACAAAGAAAGGCAAAAACAGACCTTTCTCTCAAGGAACTTATATCTAATGGGGGAGACAATATGTATATAAATAGAAATGTGTTTGATGCATACCAAGTAGAGGGAAACTAACAGCAAGGGGAAAACATTAACAGCTGGGAGGGAGGGAGGGAGGTGTCAAAAAGACCTTCTGAGCTGAATCTTGAAGGAAGCCAGAGGTTTTAAGAGGCAGAAGCGAGAAGGGAGAGCTTTCCAGGCTTAGGGGACAGCCAGAGCAGAGATAAAGATGGGAGATGGGCCATTATATGTGGAGAATAGCAAGTGTTAGACCAGAGAGTGTAAGGAGAGGAGTACAGTGTAACAAGACTGAAAAGATTAATGCACAGATTGTGTCAAGAGTTTCAATCTACCATACAAGGTAAAGAGCATTGAATTTGAAAGCCAGATGACCTGGGTTCAAATTTTTGGCTCTGTTGAGCCTCGTTTTTTCTCACCTTTAAAGTAAATGGGCTTGTACTAAATGATCAAGATGTTGTACTAAACAACAAGATAGCCCAGTGGATAAAGTGCTGGCCTGGAGTCAGGAAGACTCATTTTCATGAGTTCAAATTTGACCTCAGACACTTACTAGATGTGTGACCCTGGGCAAGTCACTTAACTCTGTCTCAGTTTCTTCATCTGCAATAAGTTGGAGAAGGAAATGGCAAATCATTCTAGTATCTTTGCCAAGAAAACCACCAATGGGGTCACAAAGAGTCAGACTCGACTGAAACAGTGGAACAATAACAACTAAATGATCCCTGTGGTCCCTGTAGCTCTAAAACTCAGTGATTCTAGTTTCCCTGACAGGGAAGGTTGCTGTATATTACAATAAGTGATTAAGATGGCAGGCTGTAGATATTTTTTTCTCTTAGAGGCATTAAATAATAGGATAGATTCTTATCTGTCTGGTACTAAGGGAGTTGGAGAACAGCCCATCCCTATTAACTACATTAACACCTCCTGTCAGAGTTACAGCTAGTTCTAAGAACTGTGTGGTCCAGAGCCTACTGCTGGTGTCTCATAAATGTTTTTGAAAAAGGATAATCCAATGATAATTCACTCATTTGACAATCATTTATCAAATGCTTACCATAGGACTGCTTCAGGTGGGGAGCGCCGAGACAGAATACAAAAGGCATGATCTCTAGTCCTAGAGAAGAGATTTTAAGTTGGAGACTAATGAGAAGAGAGATTTAGAGAAACATCATAGATTTAGAGCTGGAAGGGGCCTTAAAGGCCTGAGTCCAGTCCCCTCATTTTGCAAATGAGACCCAGAGAAATTAAATGACTTCCTTCAAGTCACAGAGCTCTAAGTGTCTAGGGGCAAGACTCAAACCTTGGTTTTCCTGATTCTCAGTTCAATGCCGAATCCACTGTGCTCCCTAGCTGAATGGTGCAACAGATTGACTGAGAGTTTTGAAGTCTACACCTAGGAGTTGGATTAGATAAACTAGGAATAGGAAATATCTGTAGATTTTTGAACAGGGAGGGGATGAAATGCAATTCAACTCAGCGAACATATGTAAGTGCATGACATATAGCAGGCTCTCTTTTGTTAGAGGTGGATGAGCTGTCCAGTGGACAGAGTGTTGGGCCTGGAGTCAGGCTGACCTGAGTTTAAGTCCTGCCTTAGGTACTTCCTAAATGTGTGACCCTTGGCAGATCACTTAATCTCTCCTGCCTCATTGTCCCGTAAAATGGGTGTAATAATAGCACCTAATTCCCTGGGTTGATATGAGGATTGAATGAGCTAACACTGTAAAGCATTTAGCACAGCTCCTATCACTTGCTGCACCCTTCCTTCCTTGCTTCCTTGCTTCCTTGCTTCCTTCCTTCCTTCCAGGCACTGTGGGAAAACACATTTGGATGTGTAATGCCTTCTTCAGAGTGGTGAGGGAGGCAGAAAGAATGGCCTAGACCCATATGAACTTCTGAGATTTAGAGTTTGGGGGCTCATCTCCTGAGACAAAAGGATATTTTATAATTTGGGACTGAGCAGGACTCAGTAGGAACAGTGGGGCCCTAATAACTAGAATCACAGAAAGAATGTGGCTCCTGCCCTCAAGGAGCTTCTTGGACAATTAGGTACCAACCCAGCTGAAATACAATAGTACCTAAGTGTATTTGAGATTCACAGAACAAATCATTATATGAATATGGTGTTTGAGGAACTCAATTATCAAGAATAACGGCAAGCAACATCATATACACAATCCCCAGCTGACATTAGAGGGCATTTTATATTAATCTAGCATAGAACCTTATACATAGTATGTGGTACTAAATTCTTTAGAACTGGATAGAATTTTCATTTGTGTCTTATAAAAACTTTGATAGTTACTACAGGAACTATTAGAACCTTTTTGAGGCTCAGAGAAGTTTCATGACTAACCCATGATCTCACAGCCCATAAGCACCCCAAATACTATTTGAACTCAGGTCGTCTAGACCCTAAGTACAATACTTAAATCTAGCCAGTTACTATAGGAACTTCAGTGAGCCCAATGCTTTTTTAAAAAAAAAAGGCTAGCCAGATGTGTCCCAGTAAAGAAAAGCTGCATGTTGGGGTTTTGGTTTGTTTAGGTAGGTATTAAAAAAAAAAAAGACAGGAGAAGGGTGACAATTACCACCATATGTTTAGGAAGAGACTATGTTGAGATGGTTCAAGCTTAGGAATAATTTTCTTTCTATGAAAACAGTATGTTGCATTTTGTGTGGTGTTTGGAGAACCTGGCATGTGCCTTATTTGAAATACTTCTTTAGCAAATCCCATCAGCATTTTTTTTTTTAGTTCCAGGTCAAGTTTATTCATTTGGACTCAAAGGCTTGAAGCAGATATCAGAGGTCATTGTAGTCCAAATTCTTCCCTTTATCGGCCTGTTCATGGGAGGTGACTTGATCATGAGCTCATTGAGGGCAGGGATTGTCTTTCTTTTTTATTATTTGTATCTGCACTTAACACAGCGCCTGGTACGTAGTAGGCTCTTAATAAATGTTTATTGATTGATTGATCACAGACCCTACCGAGTCTAGAAGGGACTTTAAGATATAGTCCATCTACCTCATTTCACAGGTGGTAAAGCAGAGACCCACCTTGGTGAAATGATTTGCCCAAGGTCACAAGGCTATAGTCAGCAGAACTGAAATTTGCACCAAGGTCCTCTAGCTTCAAATATCTGGGTTTTTTCAGCTATGACATCTTCTCGTCCAAGGTCACACAGGAGTGAGGCTTTGAAGGCAGGTCTTCTGATAGAATAGAGTGTTCCTTCCATTGCAGTGCAAATTAATATTTGCAAATAGTCCTTTTGCACTGATCTCAGAGCTTTAACTAGGAATATTTATGCCTGGTCCTAAGGTATTAGAAGGATAGGCATGGAGTGGTCATGACTTACCCAAGATCACAGGACTCAGCTGCGGTTTGAACCCAGATATTCTGCCTCAGTCTCTTGCATAATATCATTTTGTTTTGTTTTACAGATGAAGAAATTGAGAGATGAAGCAATTTGTTCAAGGTCACACAGCTAGGAAGTGGCAAAGTTAGGGTAATAATTGTCTTGAAGTATTTGAAAGACTGTCCTGTGGAAGGGGGGTTGGTCTCATTCTGATTGGCACCGAAGGGCAGAATAAGGAGCAGGGAGAAGTTGTAGAGAGGCTGGTTTAGGTTTGAGTTAAGGAAGAACTTCCTAACCATTAAGGCTATCCCCAAATGGAGTGGGCTATGTCAGGTTTTTTGTAATTGGAGTTCTTTAATCAAGACCAGTTGAACACTTGTAGTCTGGGGTGGTGGTGGAGAGGAGGATTCTTGCCCAAGTGTGGGCTGAGCTAGGTGTTCTCTGAGTTCCTGAGATTCTGAGGGGACTTCTAAATAGAAGAGACATGGGAGGAGGACTTTAATGGAGAAACGAAGTGAGAGCTTTTAAAGGGGAGGAGATGAATGAACCTAGTAGCGAGATATCCATGCTGTGAAGTTGAAAGTGAAAAGATAAGTAACAGGGATGGGGAGTCAGAATGTAGGAAACAGGTGAGCCAATCCTTTTAGCTCAGAGCCTCTCCCCAGGGGTACCTCCCTCTTGATGTGGGCACCCTCAGGAGAAGCCTGGTAAGCTCATTCCTACTTACTATTCTGGGTGGCAAGCAGTTTATCTTTGCTGCCTATGAAAAGCTAATGGACAAAACTTAAACACCTTAATTGTTTGCATATGCCTGTTAATCACAGAAGAACCTCAACTATTCATTAAAATAGGTCCTGGACTTAGAAATAGCTCGTTAGCAGTTAGTGTTCGTTACTTGTGTATTAGAAAAGATGACAACTGTATTCCTTTAAAAAATAATCTATCTCCAGCTTTTCTCTAATTCAGATTGTCATTCAACACCAATTAATTTGAATTAACGAGGGCCAATATATTTAATTGTTTATCTAAATTCCCTAAGTTCACTATTTTTCTAGCTACCTTCCGTTTCCTCCCCATCTCCCCTCTATCATCTCTCCTCTGTTCTTCAGAGTAGGGCAGATGCAGGTGAGATCCAGGGACCCTTGAGGTCACCCTAATGGGAAAAAGCAAAGACCTCTTGACTGAGGATACAATGTCAGATTCTTTAAAAAGGATTTGGCTAAGCAGTTTGCAAGCCAGTGGAGGGACCGCAGACAATGCCCCAACTGAGCTCATTACCATGTCAGCCTCCTACGCTATCAAACTGTGAGGTTTGGCTGCTTTCTAACAGGTGACCCAAGGCCTGACTCTGTTTGCCTTTTCTCAGCTTCCCTGGAAGAACACCAACTCCAGGATGTCATTGAATTTCCATTTCTAAAAACTCACTTGTAACTTTCTTTTGTTATTATCTTGTTTTTTACATCACCTTCATTTTCAAATGTGACCCTCTCTCCTACCCTCAACTGAGAGCTATCCCCCTGTAACAAAGGATACAAAGAGGGGTAATGGGGAAGACAGTTCAGCAAAATCTAAGACATCAACTCAACTTGATAGAAAATGCAATGTTTCACACCTCATCTCTGCAAAGAGGGTAGAGAAGTGCATTTTCTTTTCCTATACAATATTCAGCTTTGTGAAAAATTCGCTTTTGTGAGGCCTCTTTCTCTCCCCAGATTCTCTAACCTGAGGAAGCAAGCTGGAAAGAAGGCCAGATCTGGAGTCAGAGGCCTGGTCCAAGTCCTCAACCTGCTGCTGGCTAGTTGTGTGATCCTGGCTTCTAGGGCTAGCTCAGTGTACCTGGGATGGGGGACTGAGCCAATCACTTGTCCTCATGGAGCCTCTTTCCTTACCTGTCAAATGAGGGGTTGGACGTGGCGTTTTCTAAGTTTTCTTCTAGATCTAACATTGCGTTGGATTCACCTAACCACAGGACTGCCCTGAGCTTTGGGACCTTATCTCCTTTGACCGGGATGTTACACTAACCTTCTAACTGGTTTCCCTGACTCAAGTTGTTTCCCCCTTCTTCACTTCTCCCACAACTTTCAATGTGGTTTCTCCAAAGTGTAGATCTGATCATGTTTGTCCTCTGCTCAGTTAAATTCTGTAACTTCTCATTACCTCCAGATTCCAAATTAAACCCCTTTGTTAGCAGTTTGTTGTTGTGGTCCCATCATTTCCAGCTGTGTCCAGTTCTTCATAACCCCATTTGGAGGTTTTTTTTGAGTCATTTCCTTCTGCAGCTCATTTTCCAGATGAGCAGACTGGAATAATTGAGGTAAAGTGACTTGCCCAGGGTCACACAGCTAGTGTCTGAGGTTAGATTTGAACTCAGGAAGATGAGTCTTCCCAACTCCAGGCTGGCACTCTATGCACAATGGCACCACCTAGCTTCCCTATTTGACAATTAGAACTTTTGCTAACTTGGCCATTTGCTACCTTTCCAGTGTTAGTATACCTTACTCCTGCCAGACGTTCTGTTCTAGTAATACCAACCTACTGGAAGTTCCTCGAACATGATACTCTACCTCCTGACTCTGTTTCTTGTACTAACCATCTGTAGAGTTAATGGGATTTAAGATCTTCCCTGCCATTACTAAGTTTCACTTGGAGCCCATTAAGGTAAGCTTGCTTAGGGGAGGATTGCTTGGAGGAAGGCTTTCATACCTTTTACTAATTTCGAATTAGGCACTGAGTCATGAGGGTTGTGATGCCTTCTGGCTCTGAGAAGTCTATATATGCTCTGAGTTGATAGTTTGCTTTGGGGGCTTGCCTATGAGAAGGCTCTTGTGATTCCCTGGTTGAGATTCTGAGTAGCCTACATTCAGAGCTCCCCAACTCCTTGGATGTAAAGGCTCTCTTGTTCCAGGGATGTATGTAAAGTATATAGCAATATTGCTTTGATTCAGGCAATCAGGGCAACCAGGCAATCAAAATCAGAAATTTTATTTCTCTGCTTGTATTTTCTCTGTTTGCAGTTTCTTTGAAGTTCAGGGAGCTGACTTTTCCCCTAAACTAGTAAATGTAATTTAAAAAGATTGTTGATCTCTTGAACAGCTAGTTTTCCTAGTAAAACAAGTCTAAGAACCTGTGCTAGCAGCCATCCTGGGTATGCCAGTGTGGTTGCTGCTATACAACACTCCCCCCTCCCTTTGGACTGTACCACCTCTTCTCAGCCTCTCAGTTTCTCTGACTTCCTTCACCTCAAATCCCACGTACTCTAAGAGACCTTTCTCAGACCCTCCAGGCTACAAATTCCTCTTTCTCTGAGGATGGTTTACTGTGCATATGTACAAAATATCTTCTATCTACCTAATTATTTACGTGTTGTCTCCCTCATTACAGTGGAAGCTACAGAAACTAATTGATCAGAGGAGAAACATGATCCGATCTACACTTTGGAGAAATCACATTGAAAATTGTGGGGACAGTGAAGTGGTGGGAAAAACTTGAGTCCGGGAAACCAGTTAGAAGGTTACTGTAATGGTCCAGGTGAAAGGAGATAAGGTCCCAAACCTTATCACAGTTCTGTGATTAGGTGAATCCACCAGAATGTTAGATCTGAAAGAAACAGGATCTGTGAGGATAAATGATTTGTTCAGAGTGCCCCATCCCAGGTACACTGAGCTAGCACTAGAAGCCAAGATCACACAACTAGCCAGTGGCAGGTTGAGGACTTGGACCAGGCCGCTGACTCCAAATCTGGCCTTCTCTCTAGTGTGCTCCCTCAGGTTAGAGAATCTGACATTATATCAACTGATATAACTGATTAACTGATTGCCTAATATTCTGAGTCTGTGGTCAGGTGGATAAATGGAAGGAAGATTGCTATGGATTTATGTGGTAGACTAGAATATTTCTTTTGCCCTACCTCTGTTTAAAACTAATAGTCTGACTGAGGTCTCTATGCCCATGATCTGGAACAGTATTCAACAAGAACCCAACATATGGATTTTTCTACCTGTTTCTCAGATGGCTAGGGAAGCTTTGGGGCTAGTTTGTAATGATTGACAACTTGAAAAGCACAGTTCCCCCTCATCAATTTTGTCATTGCCTGAGTGTGCAAAGATGACACAATATCTTAGAATATTAGAACCTGTACTTTAGAGATCATATAGTCCGATTCCTTTACTTTACGGAGGCAATAATTGGGACTAAGAAGTTAAATGACTTGCTTAGAGTCACATTGCTGGGACTAGGCCCCAGTTGTTTTGGAACTCAGTGTGATGTTTTTTCTATTATGCTGTCATACCCCTTTTAGATGGAAGAATAATGAATACTCTTCTTTCCTCTACTATAGGTAAGCAGATAGTCTCTAGAAGGCAAAAAAAAGAACATTATTGACCACATAAATGTAGAAATGGAAATACCCTTAAATTTCATCTTATCCATTATTATTACCTATCCACACATCTTGTAGATGAGGAAACGCAGACCTGCCCAACGTCACACAGGAAAGAAGTGTCTGATCTAGGTTTCAAGCTCAGGTTCTCTGACTGAGAGTCAATGTGCTTGCCTCTCCAGTATTTTTTTTTGGCAATATCTTCTATAATATATGTAGTGGTGTAGAATGAGTTCAGATATTGTTCTTAGCCATCAGGAAGGTAACTCGGAACCTCTAGATGCATAGACCTTGCGGGAGGCATCAGAGAAAATATGATCTGACACAGTGACATAACACATGCTGACAAGCTATATAAACACTTCTAGCCATAAGATATTAATAATGAGGATGTAAGTACAGAGACATTGTTTCCAAAGTTATCCCCAGAGCAAGGGCAGGACTAGGTATCTCTGAGCCACTAGCCAATGGGGGGTATTGTTCTGTGCCCTGACTTCTAAGAGAAACAGCAGTATCCCCTTCTTGTCTTTCATTCCCCATCCCCAGGCCCACATCCCAGTTGACCTGGCCCATTCAAGAGGTCTAGGTCAGCTTCTTGCTCTCTGCCCTCTCTGGGGGCAAGGATGTGTCCCTGTTTGGCAGGAGTGGCTGGAGGGTGGGAAGTTGCCATTGTGGAAGGCCTGGGGAAAGGCTCTAGGGGAGTCATGACTGCCGTAGCAGCTGAGAGCACAAGAGGAAGGAGGGGTAGAGGCAGCAGCTGCTGTTGGTGCACCTCCTCCAACTCTGAGCTTGTGGCTTCTGGCCCGTCTTGAAGCCAGAGGGAGGTTTCTTTAGGAAAGGGTCCTCTAGAGAGGAATGGATTTGCTATCCCCGTTGACCTCAAGAGGGAATAATAGAATAAGTAACAAAGCAAAGCTGCTTCTCTGAGAGCTCAGATAATTACATGACATTGTTCACGAAAGACCTTTCTTTCTCGTCTCTGTGCCTGAGTATACCTCCCCCCTTGCTCAAACAGATGTCTCTGGAATAATCAATTCATGTTTGGCCTGAGCACTCTAACATTTTGGTGGGCTCTTATAAATCTGTTTCTTGAATTCAATAACAATTAAAGTCAGCAAACATTTATTAAGCACCTACTATTTGCAAGGCACTACAAAGATGAAACTGGCAGTCCCTGTCTTTGGTGACCTTATGTTCTCCTGAGGTGGAGGTTGGACAGTCGGTGGGGTGGGATACCAAAACCCATACAGCTAAGTAAAAATAAATAATTTGAAAAGAGAGAGAAAGAGTAGCAATCGTTGGGCATATCAGGAAAGACCTTCTCTAGGAAAAGGCACCTGAATTGTGTTTTGAAGGTAATTATAGATTTTCTGAGGCAGGGGAGGAAAGAGTGTATTCCAGACATGAGGGACCATAATGTATGAAGGCATGGAAGCTGAAGATAGAATATTGTGTGTGAGAGCAGGTAGCAGGCCACTTTGACTGCAGGGAGAGTGTATAAAGGGGGAGGCATATGAAATGACTAGAAAGTTAGTTGGGAATCAGACAGTGTGGGGCCTCAAATGTCAGGCAGAGGAATTCATATTTTAAATTAGAGACAATAAAGAATCCCTGAAAATTTTTTAGTATGGGTGAAAGATATTCAGAAGCCAGTTTGTACTAGCCTGGGAGAGCCTATTTGTTACATTTTCAATGTGAGCATTTATAGCTTGGAAATCAGCAAAACTACAAATCAGAGTTTGATTTATTGTTTTGATTGTCTTGTCTTAAGTAAGCAATGGAGATAATGGTAACAATGTTGATTAAACTTAAGTATAATGTGCGTACTTTTTTTTTTCAGAGAGCAGTTGTTAACGGTACCCCTCAGGTATGGAGCTAACACAGTAAGATTTGTGTATTAGGAATATCAATTTGGTATCTAAGTGGAGGATGTACTGGGGAGGGTAGAAACTTGAGGAAGCAAGAC
>CM053593.1:97822475-97865963 GCA_028646575.1 Pseudocheirus occidentalis | reverse complement strand
AATGCTTCTAGTTTATCTCCATTGCATATAATACTTGCTGATGGCTTTAAGTAGATGCTACCTATTACTCTAAGGAAAACTCCATTTATTCCTATACTTTCTAGTGTTTTTAATAGGAATGGATGTTGTATTTTTGTCAAATAATTAAGTAGACTTTTGATAGTAGGTGTGAGAGGTGACTAGAGAGATGACCAAGTGAGTGGAGAGAATGGGAGAAATGTGAGAAGTATTGATTTTACCTCTACAACAAGATAGATGATTGATTGGATATGAGGGGAGAGGTAGGAGTGAAGCATAATTCTGTGGCTGCAAACCTGGGTGACTTCAAGGTTGGTAATATCTTCAGTAGACATAGGAATATTGGAAGTGGGATGAGTTTGGGGAAAATATAAGAAATTCTGTTTTGTATATGTTTGGTTTGAAATGCCTACAGGGCATGGAGATTATAGAAGGTAGTCTGTAGTGGGAGTACTTTTTCTCTTTAGTTATTTTTTCTTAATTCACCTTAAAGTGAATGTTCCCATAGCCTCGTTTTCCTTCCCCCTCAACGCAATCCCTCTGGTTTATGATTCCTTTCCTTGGTTTTGGAATTTTACTTAGCTTCCTTTAAATTCCTTTTTCTTTCTTCATTTTACTTTGTTATACAACACTTCCCCCATTTCTCTCTCAGCTAAGTAAAATCTTTCCTCTCCAACTTTTTGATTATTAGTTTTTTCTTCATTTTCTGTGCCTTCTTCTAAAAAAGAATTTCTTTCTCTAGTTCTCTTCACTAGTTATTTTTTCTGTATATTCTAAATTTTTCTTCATTAATCCTTATGCTTATTTATTCCTTCTTTAGTCTCTGTTCTTTATGGAATGAAAGCTTTTAAAGTACCTATTTTGAGTTCCCTTTTCTAAGCAATTTCTGAGTTATTGCTTTGTACATCTTTCCGTTTGCTTTTTTTTCCTGTTATGCTTTACTCTTAGAAGTATTCATTCCTACATGAGATATAGAGGATAGAAATATTTTCATGTAGTAGAAATTATTTTGTGTCCTTGATTATATGATCCATTTCTATCCCCTGCCTTCCCAATGATAATTTTCTTTCCTATTTGTTATGAAATCTGCTCTGTGGGCCTATATCCTCCTATTCTTTTTGATGTTACTTGTCCTCACATACTTTGATTTCTTTTCTCTTAAGGCAGGGTGTTGTGCATGGAGCTACAGTAGTCTGAGCGCCAAATACCTGTGGACCATACCCATTGCAAGATCCCTATCCTAATTTGGGAGCTCTTAAAAGAACTTGGTGGAGCTAAACAAGTTCTTGATTGATAAGACCCTTTCCTGTTGTGAGCTCTTGTTGCCAGGTGAACAACTGGGCCTTGAACAATTCCTTGGCCATGTGTGGCACATTTATTTCTAAAGTTATTTCATGTATGTGGTTTCTTTTTATTTTCCGAGCTCAGAAATGGGAGCTAATCTTGTCTTCATTTTGTAGAGAGGGAATGTGACCGAATGTGTGAAATGAGTGACAGAGTTAGGATTTCTCACTCACTGGCCTACCTTCCCTTTGAAATAACATCTGTTCTAACTCAGATCTTTAAGACCAATAGAATATTTCTTTGGAAAGTCAGATTATTTCTGCTCAGAAGATTAGCATGTCTTTTGTATAGAACATCCAAAAGCAGGTTTTATGAACATTGGTAATGTTTCACTAAGTAATATTGCCAGGAGATGGGCTAAGAACTTGACAGAGGGGAAGGGTCACAAATGGCTACTTTTATAAGACACAGCTTGCTTTAGTGGAAAGAGTCCTGAATTTGAATTTAGAAGACCTGGGCTTGAATCTCAGCTCTGCTATTTATTCTCTACCTGACTTTGGGCAAATAAATTTCCCTTCTTGGATCACAGTTTCCTCATATATAACAATTTTGGGGTATAAGTATAACATGCAGTTGTACTTGAAAACAACCACATCAACTCCCCCTTTACATGTTACTGTCCTGTTTCCTTATTCTTTCTCTCTATAGGTTCAGAGCCTGTCTAAGCATTCGGTATCCTTTGAAATATTTTCAACAATTCCCTGCAATTGCAGATACTCTCTATTTGACTTGGTCCCACCTTGGAGTGAGTTAGGGAAATTTCTTTTCCCATTGACTAGCTTCCCCTCTTAGTTGCAAACCATAAACTTATGATTTAGATAAAATCACTGTTAATGGTCATGTAATTTATTAGTAGTATAAAGTAACACAAAACAACCCAAACATTCAAAATATAAGAAAGTTGTAGCTAGGGCCACTTGCTGTTTTTTTTCCTACAAACCATTTTAAAAAATCTAGTCTGAGGAAATGTTAAGAAAGAAACTGAGATTTAAAGGTATGTGAAAAGCAGAGAGATAGAAAGGACTGGTTGTACTTCACTTTCACTAACTGCCACAGCTATTGAATTGGTCCAATCTTAGCTCTACTTTATAACTGACATGCCTTCTGTCTTCTCATTCTCCAGACTGCACAGTCATCCATTGGCATCTGGCACATTTCTTTGCCTCTCCTGTCTGGTACTTCCATATTTCATTAGAAGTTTCTTTTTCAAGACCCCGAGACTCCCCAAACAAAATGAACTCTCCTGAATTCTTGTAAACAGCCTAGCCCTCTGTCATCTCAGGAAAGTCTTCCAAAGTCTTTATAATCCTGAAACTCACTTCCAAAGTCTCTCTGTGATCCCAAAGATTGGGTAATCTAGACCTGCATATACAACAAATGTAATTTGTATTGCTGCATGGTGAGAGTTTCTTTCCAGTCCTAAAGCTGTGATCCCATGGATCTTGATGTAGTAGAAGGAATGTTGGACTTGGTGTCAGGAGAAATGAGTTCCTGTTCTCTTTTTGATGCTGCTTACTAGCTGTATGACTAAAGGCAAATTCATTAACACCGTTGAGCCTTGATTTCCTCCATTGTAAATGGGGATAACAGAACTTGTGTAATAGACATTTTCGTATTTTCCACTTACTCCTTCTTGAGTGTTGGAGAGAATAAAAGGATAATTTTTGGAAGGAATATAGACTCTTAATTGAGACTGGCAGTTCCACACTCCTGTTTGGGGCACCTTCTGTCCTCTACCAGAATTTACAATTTACTTTTGTATATTGTCTTCTGTTACTAGAATGTAAGCTCCTTGAAGGTGGGGCTGTCTTTCTTTTTTCATATAAATATCCCTAGTGCTTAGCAGAATACCTGGCACACAGTGGGGATTTAGTAAATGTTATTGTCTGACTAATTTTGTCTTTATTTTAAATTGGGGGAAATGACAAAGGAAGACTGGGGAACACGTATTTGCCTTGTCTGAGAATTTGATGTACTAAGTAGCCATATTCTGAAGTAGGAGTGCTTGTGTTTGCTACCCAGGAAGTTGGGAAGAGAGAATGAGAGCCATTCCTCCTTTTGATGGACAGAGAACAATGAACTAAGTTAGGTCTAATGGATAGGGAACTCTGGCAGAGGAGTCCTGGTATTGGGGCTGCAATTGACTCTGGAAATTTGTATGAATAAATAAAAAATGTTGATTAAACACTTGACACTTTATGAGGTACTGTGGTATAAGGAAGTTGGGAATAAAGAATACCTTGCTTGGTCTAATGGCCTCTTTTTCATTCAAAGGTATTTGTTTTATTTTTCTTCTTTTTGCAGCATGTTATTCTGTCCTGTGCATGACCTGAGTGCTTGGAGAGTCAGTCTTGGTATACTGGGAGGTGACTTTCTCCTTGGTCTTCCCTCCTCCTTTTGTGGCATGCTTAGCTGGCATTTCAAGAAAATATGTGGATGCTTGGGGTGGGCTTGCTTCTTGGTAGACTTAATGAAAAGGCCTTTGTCCCAACTAGAAAGCATACAATATTCTGTGTCTGCTTTCAGTACAAAGTGCTTGATGCAGTCGATGTGAACATTCACTAGCTCTCACTTGATTTATTTGACTGTAGGTTGTTCTAGTGACAGACTCTCAGAATTGGGAACCACCCCAGCAGATGTCTAGTGAAACATACACCTGAATAAAAATCCCCTCTTCAACAGGGGTGTCAAATTCAAGGGGAAATGGGGGCTGCTAAACCATACATGAGGATCCCTGTAGGCCACATATTTACTTAATTCTAAACTGTAATATTATCTATATTCTATTGTATTTTGTTAAATATCTGGTTTGGACTGCACTGAGTGTTGTGGGCAGCCCCAGGCCCGCAGTCCTTGTGTTTAAGACCTTTGCAATCAATATACCTGTAAAACTTTCCTGACAATCTTCTAGAGTAAAGAAGACCTACCTTTCCTGAGGGAACTCATCCTGCCTAGGTATAGCTTAAATTATTAGGAAATTTTTCCCTTAGGAGCTTAATGTCTTCTTTGTCACTACCCTATACTGCTTCTGATTTTTCCCTCAGAGGTTAAGCAGGGCAAGTTTAATTCCTCATCCACAGGATGTTCCTTCCAGTACTTGAGAACGGCTATCTTTCAATTCAATTAAACAAGCATTTGTGATATTCTGACTGTATACCAAGAAACCATGTTCAGAAACCATGGAGATAAAGAGAAAAACAAAACATTCCTGTCCTCAAAGAGCTTACATTCTACTGGAAATAAACCACATGAATACAAATAAGCAAAGTCAAAACAAACACAAAATAATTTTGGAAGAGAGAATACTAACAAATACTGGGAATCAGGCTCCTGTTGGATGGAACATTAGTTGATCCTTTGAGGGAGCTTGGGGTCCAATATGGAGAAATAAGGAGGAGCACTTGGATGGAAGTGATCGCTCTTGGGCCTGTTTATAATTAGTAACCTACTAGCAGGTGGTGATTAATTATAAAGACATTTATAACATGCTATAGCACTTTAGTGGTTCATGGTAGAGAATTCCAACAGTTCAACCTACTCATTTTACAGACGAATAATCTGAAACTCAAGAAGTTAAAATGACTTTTAGAATCATGGAATGTGACTTTGCCCATTAAAAAATGATTGTTCATAACCTTAGCTGACTCCTTATTTCTGCTCAAAAATCCTAATTAACTCATTCTGACAACCTGTCTCACTATACGGCCAATTGTTCCAACTCTTCTTATCTTTTCTTTCCCTCCAGCTTCCAATCCAAATCCCTGTGCACTATCTCTTAAACAACATAGCCTACTGATAAGATTTAAGATTTTAAGTGGATGCTCCCTCCAGTTCTCTGGTTGTTCAGTCATTTCAGTTGTGTTCTTCTTGACCCTATTTGGGGTTTTCTTGGCAAAGATAATGGAGTGGTTTGCCATTTCCTTCTCTAGCTCAGGAAACTGAGACATACAGTCAAGTGACTTGCCTAACATCACACAGCTAGCAAGTGTCTGAGGCCAGATTTAAAGTCAGGAAGATGAGTCTTGCTGATTCTAAGCTGGCATTCTATATATTGTGCCACTTGGCTTGCTCTTCATTCCCCCTCCACCCCCACAATTCTTACTCCTCTCAAAACTTCTTAGTATTATCCCCACCATTCTTTGTTTTATTTTGTCTTATGGGGTTATCCTTTGTAATATTTTTTCAATAATCACTTATTAATTCCTCTGAACTCTGCTTGATCATCCTCTATTCCATCAGCTCCTTCCCCCTCCCCCAATCTTGCTTTAGTCAAAATCAATCAATTAACCAGCATTTAAAAAAATATATTTATTATGTGCCAGGCTAAGTACTGTGTGTATGTGTGTGTGTGTGTGTGTGTGTGTGTGTGTGTGTGTGTGTGTGTGTGCATGTGAAGAAAAGGCACAAAACCCCTGCCTACAAGGAACTTATGTTCTATGGGAGAGATAAACATAAATTGGTACAAGCAAGATTAATGCTTTTTAAAAATCTGTCCTAATTGAAGGTGAGCCTTTTAAATATTACATACTGAGCACAAGTCTGTCTCAAGTTTGTGTAGATCAAATAGTTGTTCAGAGTTTAGTAAATTGATGTCCAGAGTAATTCCCAAAGTTATGTCTGGCTTTGCAATTTATAATCATTATGAACTTGAGCAAATTACTTCATATCTCTCTCCTGGCAGGGTCGGGGCAGGACATGGAACAGGCTGCTTAGTTTTTCCATCTGTAAAATGAAGGGGAAAAAAGGGTGTTATTGGATGATTTTGAAGGGTTCCTCCAGTTCTAGAGTCTTACCATCCTATAAATGGGTAAAAGTTGGGCTGTTTTCTGCCAGTACCATGAAAAACAGAGGGAATCCAACCAGAAGGCATTGAGCATTTAAAGTCTTCAGGCTATCAATGGTGCTGAGTTCAAGCGAGCGAGAGTTCTAAGGGTAGTTCCCTGGGGGCCAAATAGGAAATGTCTGTGGATGTATGTCTGTCCCTTCTCACTCCCCCCCCCCCAACCAGAAGAACAAATAGTTATATTCAGAGTAAGCAACAAAAAAATCCTGCTGCTCTCATGAGCTGCTACTGAAATGAGTCAAATGA
Source organism: Pseudocheirus occidentalis (assembly GCA_028646575.1). NCBI lineage: Eukaryota > Metazoa > Chordata > Mammalia > Diprotodontia > Pseudocheiridae > Pseudocheirus > Pseudocheirus occidentalis. Next base: position 97,859,512 of record CM053593.1, on the reverse strand, counting down.
AGGGCATCCCCAGAATGTAACCATCTGATACCTAAAGTCAGACTATCTAACCCATGGCATTGAACAAGCTGCACGGAGATGATCCAACAGGATGCTGAACTCACTGCTAGCAGAAGGGAACTCTACAAAAGCACCAGTTGGGGGATCTAAGAAAGAAAGAAAGAATTAAGTACTAGTCATCAGCTGGGAATTACATCTTCTCCCCTCTGGATAAATGACTCCAAAGGAGCTATCCCAGATTACTGAACCAGGAAGGTAGTGAAGTAGGGCATATAATTCATGTTGCAGGCCATTAGGATGAATCAAGTCTCTCTAGCTTTATGGAAACTTCATCTCCTGAGCACCATTTAAATAGTATGTGGAGCCCTAGTGCATGCAAACAATAATATCCCAAGCCACAGCCAGCAAATAACCTTTTTTCCAGCAATAAACTCTAAAGGCTCCAGAAATTAACGTGGAGTTAATTTTAGCAGAGACATAATAAATGAGACTGCCTTGGTTGAAGGGAGAAGGGGACTATAAATGTTGCCACAGAAGTAGGACAGTAGCAAGAATTAAAGATGGCAAGGGAATTGGCATGTTTAGGATAGCCTGCTGTAGTTAGTTTTAAGGATATGTATTTATGCATGCACCCCATACTTAATACAGAGATATATCTGTGTCTCCTTCCTCTATACATGTGTGGGTGTTCTGCTACTAGAATGTGAACTCCTTGGGAGCAGGTTTGGTTTTGCTTTTCTATTTGTATCCATAAGGCTTAACATATAGTAAGAGTCTTCTTTCCCTCCCTCCTTCCCTTTCTCCTTTTCTTCCTTCCTTCCTCCTTTCCTCCTTTTTTCCTCTCTCTTTTCATCTCTTTTTCTTGCCCTTCTTTCTTTCCTTTTCTTTTCCTTTCTTTTCTTTTCTTTTCTTTTCTTTCTCTCTCTCTCTCTTTCCTTCTTTCCTTCCTTCCTCTCTCTCTTTCTTCCTCTTCCTTGGTCATCCAGTCAATGAATGTGAGAGATGGGATATGAAACCAAGTCTTAGCTGTAAGGCCAACAGTGTGTGTGTGTGTGTGTGTGTGTGTGTGTGTGTGTATGTGTATAGAAAGGACCATATTGATGAAGAGATGAAGTCTCAGGTTTGGGGTGGAGACCCTCTAGTTTGCCCTTGGCCCAGACACAGAAAACTCATGCTGCTATATAATTTTTTAATCCAAAATATTTTTGACCTTTTATTTGGACATTCTTCTAAGTGCAGCATTATTATAGCATTGAAAACTTATTATTAATATGTTAAAAATAATAGTTATCATTCCGATAGCGCTAATGATATACTAGACAATATGTTAAGAATTTTCTAATTATTATTTTGTTTAATTCTCACAAAAACCTGGGAGGTAGGTACCATTTTATTCCCATGAGGAAACTGAGGCAAACAGATTAAATGACTTGCTCAGGGTCACACAGGTAGTAAGTGTCTGAAGCTGGATTTGAACTTAGGTTCTCCTGACTCCAGGCCTGATAGACTATTCAATGTCCTAGCTGTCCCTAAAATTAAAAAGTCTCTAAAATATTGATATTTTAATAATTTTATTTCATTATAAGTGATTTTCTTTTAAATCTTATGTATTTTACTTTAACTATTTAAAAATATTATTCTGAGAAGGGGTCCATAAGCTTCACCAGACTGCCAAATGGATCTATGACAAAAAAGGGTAAGGACCCTGGCTCTAAATAGTCTTTGTGTGAGGATGAAAACCAATTTATTTGAAAGAAAAAATTTTAAGTTATCCTAACAACACTTAGTGTTTGTTTTACATGAATAAATCCTTCAAATGTATTCCTTTTTCTAACCCTTACACAATTAGCTTTCAGTGAACCAAAATCTCTTACCTCCAAGGCCTTAACAAAGACAGTAGTAGCATTATAAAGCAATAAACAACCTTCTTTATTTACTTTAGCTTGATTTGACCACCATGAGCAGGGTTGATATTCATGGCTGAGCATCTTAGCACTATGTGAAAGCTAACATGTACAACCACACAGGAGAAAAGCATCACTGCCTTAACCACAAATTGTGACTTTGGATTAAAGTGTAAGATGGAGTTATTCGGTTTTGCAACTTATTTTGAATTTTTTTAAAGGCCAAAATGTTTATTAGAGTAAGTACAATCCAGGGCTGATAAATGGGAACACATCTGGTCTGACACAAACCTCACAGTATTAATTATCCTGATGGTTAAAGCCGAGAAGTGAGGAGAACATTATTTATAGTGATCTTTGCTAAGTAAATCATTTTAAAAATGGCTTTCTAAATGTAACATTTCCCTTTTAAGAAGCCCTCTAGAATTAAAGGGGCTTTACAATGGAACATGAAACATATTGCGCAGGGAGAGACAGAAGCTGCCTTGATTAATGCACATGATTATCAGCGATGCAAATCACTTTCACTTATTAAGTCTTGTTTAATATCCTAATGAAGGCTTCCTGAGCAGATTTGGTAATTCCAGAGAAAGTGACTGTGAACTAATGCCCTTTCAACATGTTGAGAATGAGCAGCACTATAAAGAAAACCTCATTTACTCTAATTCCTTCCCAACACAAGATCCTTTTCTCAGCTTCTACTGCACAACAGGAGACAATTAACCTTTTCAGTACCAGAAGGGATTCCCAGCACATTCCAGCTGTGAGCTGTGATCACACATCAGGTCATGATGGATTGAGTTTGTCTTCAAGTTGTATTCCCATGAAAGAGTTTTAGGGAAAGAAGTTTGGACTGACCAGACACGTTGGGACTGGAAAAAAAAGCAGGATTGTCCTGATGAGGATAATAATAATGGAAACTACATGGTATTTTGTATATATCACCTCACATCATCCTTACAACAACTTAGATTGACACAGTAGAAAAAGTACTGAATTTAGAATTTTATGACTTGATTTTTAATCCCAGCTCTATCTCCGGCCACTTTTGTTACCTCTCTGAACCTCAGTTTCCTCATCTGTCCCTGCTGCCTACAAATATACACATGTCTTCCATCCTTAAAACAACCTCTCTTCATCTGGCCAACCTGCTAGGTATCATCCTATATCATCTAATTGGTACTTCCATTTCCTCTCTTCTCAGTTGATGTTAAATCCTATGTAATCTGTCTTCCAACCTCATCGTTCAACTGAAATTGCTCTATCCAAAAGTATTAGTGATTGCTTAATTACCAAATCTAATGTCCTTTTTTTTTCAGCTCTCATCCTTCTTTGACCTCCTTTGATGTTTTTGACACAATAATCTTCATTTCCTGGGTACCCTCTTTCTCTAGAATTTTGTGATATCACTCCCTTCTGGTCTCCTCCTATCTGGCCATTCCTTTTTAGTCTCCTTTGCTGGATCTTCATTCAGGTCATATATACTAGTCATGGGTGTCCCTATGGCTCTGTCCTCAAGCCCTTGATTTTTTATACCAGTTTGTGTATATATATATATATATATATGTATATATATATGTATGTGTGTGTGTATATATGTGTGTGTATGTGTGTATATATGTATATACACACACACGCACACACACTCACTCACACACATGCACACACACTCACTCACACACACATACACACACACACATACACACACATATATACACACACACACATTCACATAGTGTCTATCCTACTATGAACTCTCTTCACCTAGTAACTAGAATATTATAAAAACCTTCTGGTTGCTCTCCCTGCCTCAATTTTCTTCCCGCTCCAATGTATCTTCCACTTAGCTGTCAAAGTAAATCTTTCTAAAACTGCAGGCCTCATCATGTCACCCCTTTACTCAAACTCTACTGGCTCTAGGATCAAATATAAAACCCTCTGCATGGCATTTAAAACCCCTCAAACCCTATTCCCTTCCTACCTTTCTAGTCTTATATTTTACTTCTCTCTACATACTCTACAAGCCAATAAAACTGGCCTCCCTGTGTTCCTCTATCACCATAATCCATTTTCCAACTCCAGGCCTTTTTTTACTTGCCTGCCTCTATGCCTAGAATGCCCTTCTCGCTTCCTCTGACTTCCTTGAAACCTCAACTCAAATCCTGTCTTCTGTATTCAGTCCATGACCCCTCTTAACTCCAGTTTCCCAACTACCACTGCCCTTCCCTCTCAAGCTACCATCCATTTTACACTCTGTGTCTTGTTTGTACCTAGTTGTTTGCATGTTGTCATCTCCATTAAGATTTTCGCTTCTGGAGGGCATGAAGTGTTTTGGTCTTTGTATCACAAAGGCTTAGCACACTTCCTGGCAGATAGCAAGCACATAGTGAATACTTATTCACTGATTGAATGAGAGAAAGAGGAAATAGCCTCTGAGGTCTCTTCTAGCTCCATGAATCCTGGAGGTAGATATTATTATTACCCTCATTTTATAGAAAAGAAGAATGAGAGAAGAAGCTCCTGAAAGAGTCTTAGCATAAAAGTGATCCTTTCTCCTCTCACATTGCTAATTGGAAAGTGATAATGTGTACCCAGTGTGCATGGGCTTGTGACACAGGACAGCAAGCATTTTAGCTTCGAAATGGCCAATGGCATGGAGAAGAGGAGAGTCCAGTTGTCAGGGGAGTAAATCGAGTGAAAGAAATGACAGCTTTTTGGTCTCTCCTGTCTCATTCCTTTAACCCTTTCCTCCATCTTCAGGGCTGTTCCCAGGTTACCTGCTTCATCTATGTTATCCAATATGTAAGCTCCAGTTCTTGAATTCTGCTTGTGATGAAATTACAGAATTGAAGAACTTTAGAGCTTGAAGAGAGCTTGGTGATTAAATGAACTTAATGATAACCCAATTTGACCCCTTTGTTTTATAGACGTGAATTGAGACTCCAAGGTAAAGTTTTATTCGATTAAGCTTACACAAGTAGACTAGACTAGAATCCAAGTTACCTGACATAGCCCCGTCTGGTCATCCGGTCCGCTTTCCATTTCACGGCACTTCATCCCTGCCTTACCAATTTTACCCATTCCAAAAAGACAAGGAAATGCAACCTTATCACCCCCATGTTTGCCTTGTAGATAGAAAGTGGGGAAAATGACAATTTTCTGGTTTGTTTTTCCTAATATTGAAAAACCCCAAACTGACTATGCATCTAGGGAGTAAAGTGACCTTCTCCCTGTCCTAACAGCTGTGCTTTAGCTGGTGGGGAATACCCTGACTAGGTCAAAATTGAAGCTTGGCAGGCTGGAATGCATCAATTCAAATGGGTCACACGTCTGCCTTCTCATTTGAAAATGCCAACACCATGCCAAAGACGTGAAGAACTGCTTGATGATGGTGAAAAAATATCATCATTTCATTTTGTGCTTATATAGAGATTTTCAGGAAAAAGCAAGATCTATTTGGACATGATGAGTCCCTTGTGGGGCAGAGGGAGGGCAGGGGAATATGGTATTGGTGGGGGTGGAAACAAAAAGCTGGAACTGTTGTTTCTGTGACAGTAATGAAAGCAAGGAATAGAGACTATCCCCTGGATCACTTTGCCCCCAGATGGCAAAGTGTCCCTGGACTTGGTCTCTTCATCTGGGGACTCCAGATGGGGATTTGCACTTCTCATGGATTGGAGGAGAGAAAGAATGTACCTTCTGAATTTGCAATTGGGATGGATGAAGATAAGATGTGGTGTATGTAAAAGGTCACAGAGAATCCCAGAGATTGTAGTAACATGCCTCAGAGGTCAATGTAGTAACATGCCTCAGAGGTCAATGTAGTATATGCAGTAGGGAAAGGACTAGACTTTTTAAGGAGAGATCAGTGGCTAGCTGTGTGATCATGCCTCTATTTCCTCAGTAAAATGGGGGGAAATGATATATGATCAGTCTTGCAGGATTTCTAGAAGGAAAGCAATTTGTAAAACTAAAAGTGTTACATAAATTCATTATTGTTATTGCTGCTTTTGTTGCTGTTTTATCTGTTCAACCTACCCTTGAATTGGAACATACTTAACAAGTAGATTGGATTTTAAATCTTAAATTTTAAGTTAATTGGTAAGTAGGTAGTCCCAGAGGCAGTGGGAACCTTAGAGATAGTCTAATCTTATCATTTTGTGGATGAGAAAACTAGGGAGAAGCTTGTCCTTGGTCACACAGTTAGTTTGTGTTGGAAGTGGAATTAGAACCCACCTGTACCAATTCCCCCTCTGGCACCATTTAACTTTACAAAGCTTTGTTGATGAAGAAGGTGAAGTCAACCTAAAAGCAATGAGGATTTGTGGGAATTCTTAGAGTGAGAGACTGTGGTAGAGTGGATGGAGTGCTGACCTCAGAGTCAGAACATCTTGTATTCATTTCCAGTCTCTAACATCTACTGGTCAGTTGACCCCTGAGCAAATCACTTAAACTCTCAATGTTTTGGGCAACTCTTTAAATAAGGGTTCTTAACATTTTTATGTCATTGATCCTTTGGGTATTCTGGTTAAGTCTCTGAACCTCTTCTCAGAATGTTTTCAAATGCATAAAATACATAAGATTACAATAAAAATCAAAGATTAATGAAAATGAAGATGTCACTTTTTTCCAATCCAATTTTTTTCCCCATCCAAATTCACACACCCTTGAAATATCCAGGGACCCTAGGTTGAGATTTGTTGCTGGTCAGTCATTTTCAGTCACATTCAACTCTTCCTGACTCAATTTGGAGTTTTCTTGGTAGAGATATGAGAGTGGTTTGCCATTTCTTTTCCAGCTCATTTTCCAGATAAGGAAACTGAGGCAAACAGTGTTAAGAGACTTGCCTAGGGTCACATAGCTAGTAGGTATCTGAGGCTGGATTTGTACTCAAGAAGTCTTCCTGACTCCAGGTCTGACTGTATCCACTGTGCTACCTAGCTGCCCCCAGGTTAAAAACTCTTGACCTAAAACTATATATTTCAATGGAGATGTCACTTTGCTTTGGTAGAGGGAGTTCCCTCATCTGGGACCTCCCTATACCAAAGATCCAGTCCTTATCCTTTAGAGCAGTGGTTCTCAACCTTCCTAATGCCGCAACCCTTTAATCCTGGTATGTGTGCGTATCTACATGTGGATGAACTCACCTGGAGACAGATAGAGGAGTGGTGTCTTGGTTCCTAAGACCACTGGAAATATGTGTTTTCTGATGGTCTTAGGTGACCCTCGTGACCCCTGTGAAAAGGTTGTTCAACCCCCAAAGGGGTCGCGACCCACAGGTTGAGAACTGCTGCTTTAGAGAAAATGGCTAAGACATTGTGTAGTTTCCCCTTATTGTCCATTGATGGTATTTACTTTTAAGAAGATATTTTATTATCTGTTGGGAGAAGGGAGAAGGGGGAGGGTGTAGAAGACAGGAATAGTCTTTCTGTAATGACATCTTTGTTCCTTTCATTTGGATCTTCCATCAAAGAAATAAATCCATGTGTGGCAGGATTTTGGGTAGGAGATGTCAGGTGTTTTATAGTGTGATATAGACAAGTGAAACAATAAAAATAGACCAATGCTGGAGTCAGAACCCCTGAGCTTGAGTTCTAGATCTGACTCTTAGTAGCTAAGTGAAGTCACTTCAGTTTGCTGACCCTCAGTGTCTTTATATGTAAAATGGGGGGTGGCAATACTTATGTGTTGAGTGCCATATCTGCTTCTTTCTCCTCTCTAAAAATGGAATGTGTTGCCTCCTCAGGTTGAAAATTCTAAGGGTGTACTAGAACCAATTTCAACCTGTCAGAAAGAATATATAGTTAAAAAAATTAGCAAAAGCTACACATTAGAGCTTGATGTGTTTTATTGATTGTCTAAACTTAATAAAATGATGGATAAAATGTTAATAATGCAAATTAAATTTAAAAGTGGGGCAGCTAGACTGACCATGGAATCAGAAAGACCTGAGTTCAAATTTGGCTTCAGACACTAAACTAGCTATGTGACCCTGGACAAGTCACTTAACCCTGTTTGCCTCAGTTTCCTCATCTGTAAAATGAGCTAGAGGAGGAAATGGCAAAACACTCCAGTATCTTTGCCAAGAAAACCCCAAATGGGGTCATAAAGAGTTGAATATGGCTGGAAATGACTGAACAATAACAACAAAATCAAGATGAATACATTTTCCTAATCATCCCAAAATATCATTGGATCATAGATGGAGAGCTGGAAAGACCTCAGAGGTTATTGAATCTAACCCCCTCATTTTACAGATGAGAAAACTGAGGCTCAGAATGGTCACCTCTGTCGTTAGGAGCAGAGCCAGGCTTCAAATTTAGGCTGTTCTGACTCCAAGTCCAGCACTCTGTATTCTATGCCACCTAGAAGTCTTGTAATTCAATAGTAATACAATATCATATTCAATTAACTCACTTCCTGCAAGCCACCAAACACCCTCAATTCAACCACAGTATCACAAAGCGTGGAGAGGCACAGGGTGGATGTGAATGGAAATGGATAACTCTGGGGAAAAAAAGAGGAGTGAGAGATATTATTGGGGAAATGTAGGAGAGGAAAAGAGGATGAGTCCACTGGTATCCTTGAGGTGTCAGGAGAAAGGAAAGAAGGCCTCAAGCATGTTGGATAGACTCTCTACGATGAACTTCTGAGAAAATACGGGCAAGAGTCTCACAGGATGAGCAGGCATGCAATGTGGAGGCAGTGTCAAAACTGATGAGATGGCAGATCCATCTGAGCATCACACCGCGCTCATCTTTAATACACACACACGTATGTATATCTATGTCTGAGAGCCTATTTTATGTTACAGCTATTCATGTCTGTTTCTTAATTCCCTTTCTGGACCACTAGCTCCTTATGGGCCATGACCATCTCTGATCTCTACATCCCCCAGTACCTAGTATAGAGCTATGTAATAATAAGTGATTGATACATAGAAGTTGAATTGAATTGTCAGTGTTTTGTCTATATTTGATGGAGTATAATAAATTCCACATTTAATTACATTGCTGTTATTAAAATAGTTTTAAATAAATGGACCATGGGGTGGGATTTAGAAATCTTTTTGTGAGAAAATTTCACTTATTGACATTTATTTGAGTTTTGAGCTGTTTGGGGCTTGGAATTTCTGCTATGATTATGTTTTTGTGTTTGAGTTGTTTTTCGGTCATGTCAGACTTTTTGTGACCCCTTTTGGGGTTTTCATGGCAAAGATACTGGAGTGGTTTACCATTTCCTTCACCAACTGAGGATAACAGGGTTAAGTGATTTGCCCAGGGTCACAGAGCTAGTAAGTGTCTGAGGCTGGTTTTGAACTCAGATCTTCCTGACTCTAGGCTCAAGGTTCTATTCATTGAACCACCCAGATGCCTCTTAGGCAAGTCAGTCTCTCAGTGGATGCTCTCTAAAGCAGCATGCTGCAGAGAAAATATCAGCCTGGCAGAGGGAATTGACTTACCGGGGAGCTCTGTATACCAGTAAGACAACAGGACCAGTTCTTATCCTTTCCTGGATTATAAAGCACTTTTCACATTATTTCATTTAATCCTCACAACAGCCTTGTTAAGTAAATGTTACAGGTGTTCACACCATCTCCATTTTCCTGATGAAGAGACTGACGCTCAGAGAAGTTAAATGGTGGTGCCGGTAGGGTCTGAAATGGCACTCTATCTGGTCTGCCAAGGCAAGGCAACAAGTATTTATTAAGTGACTAGGATGTTCCAGGCACAATGTTAAATGCTGGGAATACAAAGAAAGGAACAAACTAGCCCCTGCTCCCAAGATGCTCACAGCCCTATGGGGGAGACAACTGCCAACAATTATGCACGGACAAGATGCTAATGGGACAAACTGAACTCAATCTCAAAGAAAATGCACTAGCTAGCATTAAGGGGAATGAGTAAAGATACTTCTGCCCCATCATTGTAGAGGTAATGGACTATGGTGGAGAGGGGCCAGGAAGAACATTGCATTTACTGTCAGTAATGGTCAATGTCCTGACTAGTTTTTCTTTTTTTCAAATATATGCACATTTATTTATATGGGATGGTTTATAGTATAAGGGATGAGCAAAGATGTATTTGAAAATAAATATGGTATTAAAAATAAGCATCAATAAAAACAGGATTTTAAAAAAGAAAACACAATCAAAAGTCTAATAGAGCAAAAAGCAAAGTATCCTGATATGATAGGAAGAGGGAAGAGTTGAAAAAATAGCATATATAAAATACATACACACAAAATAGGTATACAGAATTGGGGTTTAATTTTGTGTTACTTTTAGGCCTTTTGAACATGCTTCCTGGTTCTTGAGTATTTTGACAGATAATTTAGTTTTCAATAAGTAAAGTGGTACCTATAGCTGAAGATAATACTCAAGCTGAGATCTGATCAGAATGGAATATAGCAGAACTGTTATCTCCTCTGTTATGCACCTTATACTTGTATTAATGCAGCCCTAAATGATTTTTTAAAAAAGTGTTTCAAAAAAGCGTTTGTTTGTTGGAGATTTCTTTGGCAGTCACATTTGGCAGTCACATATGAAGTTTGGGGTCCACTAAGACTAGCAGATCTTTTTTTACCATGAACTTTCACTACTCACATCTCCCTAATCCTATATTTGTACTGTTGATTTTCTTAACCCCAGTGTAAGATGTTACATTTATGCCATTATTAAATTGAATTTTATCCGGAGGAGGTCAACCCAGATGGCAAAAGTCCATATGTCTTATGAGAGCTGTGGAATATTTAGCCTGGAGAAGAAAAGGTTCAGGAGATACATGATAGCCATATTAAAGTATTTGAAAGTCTATCACGAGATAAAGAGATTAGTCTTGTTCTGCTTGTTTCCTGAAAAAAAAAAGAACCAGGAATTTTGGGTGGACTTTGCTGAACTAAATTTAGTTTTAACATAGGAGAAAATTTACCAACAGTTAAAGGTATTCAAAAATAAAATGGGTTGGGCCATGATGGTTTCCCCTCCTATTAGCATTTTTCTTGTAGAGGCTGGATGTCCACTCATTAGCTATTTTATATTAACAATTTCTTTTGGGAATTATGTTGGGCTAGATGGCTACTGAGCTTTCTTCTTAGGTTAAAATTCTAATGGCTTTTCTTACACCTACAAATGATGTTGTTTTCTGCTCAGCAGTCCATTCAAATCCAAGTTCAAGGACATAACCACAGGAACTTGAGTAATGCTGGATAAACCTCTGGGCCTCTCTATGCAGATTCCTGCGGCCATACCTCTATAGATTTAAAAGACAAGTTACATTGAAATGACACTTGTCTAGCAAAATCATAGAACCTGGCATAGAATTTCAGTTTTACACTAATTTGCTATGTGATTATGGGCAACTAATTTTAAAAATGCCCTTTCACCCTTTAAAACATGTTCCCTTTTTCCAGAGGTGGGAATTTGCCTCATTTTTTTTCATCTTTAATATCAGAAGAAAAATCCTTACTTTACTTATTTTGGAGGGTCATCAAGATGAACACATGAAGTAATCAAAGGAAATAATTTTGATAAAATAAAAACGGAGGAAGTATGGCAGAGTTAGGAAAAGTCTTGACAATCAGAGGATCTGGCTTCAAATCTCCGCTCAGCTACTTTCTACTTGTGTGACCTTGAGCAAGGTCAGTGAGTGAGAAGGTCAGTTGACTCGATCGTTGAAAATGGAAAGGAAAGTGATGTATAATAAGGCTGGAGAGGAAGGCTGGGGCCAGATTGCAATGGGGCTTTAAATGTCAAACAGTAGAGTTTACATTTGGTCCTAGATGAAACCAGGAGCCACTGGAATCTATTAGGTAGAGGGTTATATGATCAAGTCTGTTCTTAAGGAAAATCACTTTAGCAGCTATCAATGGATTAGAGGGGCAGGATGCTTTAGAGAGAATTTTTAACTGACACGTCATACTGCTGACTCATATTGAATTTGAAATCTTCAGATTTTTTTTATGATTGAAGATATCCATTATTTATCTAATAGATACCAAACATTGTACTAAGTGCTGGGGATATGAACAGGAAATCAAGAGAAGAACTCTTATTCTAATTGAGGGAGATAGCACACATGGGAGAATTCAGGCAGGAAAGGTTGATATCTTGGTAGGGCAGGTGACCATGTCCAAGGCTCTGGAGGCCACAATGGAAAGGGAGATGGTAGGGCTTGGCAGGCCAGAGGGCATGGTGGCAGGGAAAATGATAAAGCCCCGTATGTGTACAAAGTGCTAGCAAATTTCAAGAACTAATGACTAAAAAGAAAAAGAGATTTTCCTTTCCTTCCTTTCCCTCTCCTCCACTTCTCCTTCTCACTCTTTTTCTTTCTTTGTCATAGGCATCTAGTTGGCATAGTGGGTAGAATGCCAGGCCTGGAATTAGGAAGACCTGAACTCAGATACTTACTAATAGTGTAACCCTGGGCAAGTCACTTAACCTCCTTTTGCCTTAGTTTCCTCATCTATAAAATGATAATAACGACAGCACCTAAACCTAGGGTTATTGTGAGGATCAGATGACAGAATATTTGTAAAGCACATGGCAAAGTGTCTGAACATAATAGGTGCTATATGCATATTGGTTATTACTATTTCTCTCTTCTTTTCTTTTTCTTTCTTTTCTTCCCTCTTTCCTTCCTCTCTGTTTCTCTTTTCCTTTCTCCTTTTTGTTTCTCTGTCTTTCTCTGTCCTCACTTTGTCTCTGGCTATCCTCCCCCAGATATTTTAACAAGAACCCTTGTCTGATCATTCCTCCTCCATCCTGTATTTGTAAATTTAACTTTACAGTATAGAACTTTACATTTGTCTGTATCACGATAGGTAGTGGAGTCAAATGACCTAGATTCAAATCCTGCCTCTCACTTTGACTCCCTATGACCTTTGGCAAGTCTCTAAAGCTGTGTAGCCTTGAGTTTTCTCATCCTTAAAATAAGAAGATTGGACAAGACAGTTTCTGAGGTCCTTTCTACATCTAGATCTATGGTCTTAAATTTCATCTTATTTGACTTGTTTGGAGCCAAACACTATCATCTAACCAGTGGTTCTCAACCTGTGGGTTATGTTCAGTTTGTAACAATGAAAATACATCCTGCATATCAGATAGATCCATAACAGTAACAAAATTATAGTTATAATGTAGCAATGAAAATAATTTTATGGTTGGGGGGATCACCACAACATGGGGAACTCTATTAAAGGGTCATGGCATTAGGAAGGTTGAGAACCACTGATCTAGGCAGATGAAACAACTGAGACTAATAATTTTACTATGGTCATAGAGAATGTCAAGGGTAGAATTTGAACCCAGGGCCTCTGATGCTTGGTCTGGCATGCAATCTTTTAGGCAATGCTGCCTTGTGGGTGAATGCTTCTACTTAAGTAACAAAACAGTGACTAGAACCCATGACTCCTGGCCTTTGGTCCAGTCAGCTCTTTTCTAAAGGACACGATGTGTTTTTCTTTTGTGCTAGAAGCCTGTAAGACTCCACTGAGTCCTCGTGGAAAATTCCCTCTTTGAGGGGAAGGGCGAGTAGAGAGAATGGGAGTGGGGGAACCATTCTGGGTCACTGAGCAGATTTGTAAAAAGAGACCCTGAATAGCAAGGAAGTCCTTTGAAAGCCTCCTGCAATAGGAACTTGAATTCATCATCCCTCACTGCAGATCTGTTGCTATAGCACTTTAAATAAATGAGTTACAGGGGAAACAAGCTAGAGGATGGTGACAGGTATATGTGCAAATAGACTGTTAACTTCCCAACCAGCCAGCAATGATAAGCTTCCCCTCGGGCCATAAACCTGACCCAGCTGTGGGATGGGAGTAAGTCCATGCACCAGCAGGGAGAAGGCTTACTTCCCTATTGGCATCAAGTCCATTTGAACCTTGACCCTTCCCAAACTGTACTCCTTTGATAAAGGCAAGATTTGAGAAGCCGCAGAAAACAAGCAACAATGTCCGATAAGCATCAGCTGTCTAAAACAACAGGCCTCAGAATGAGATAGGGGACAAATGCTCCACTAAGAAAAGCAATAGCGACGGATGTGGGGCTTCCAGAAAGTGCCAGTTCCCGGCACTGAGAAAACTCCTTGATGCGGGTTAACCAATAACAGAGGTGATTTCTTCATTTGGTCTTATACACTTTTGTATGCCCAGGTTCATCCATAATTAAGGAGGGTAAACATACCCTACAGCCTTTTAAGTATTGTTCAGGTTTTCTGGTCTATCCTGATGGGCATGAAGGAAGCTAAAGGCACAGGAGTAACATGTCATACTCAGAGATCCAGAGAAGAGCATGACATTGCACTGCTTTTAATCAACGGCAGCTCCCAAGAGAGCTGGGCTGAAACTGCACAAGACAGCAGAGAGAAGGGGGAAGAGAGCTGGAAGCAAAGGGACAGTCCCCTCCTCCCTCACTCCCAGACATAAAAGACTGTAAGCCATATCAGTAAAGGGAGGGTGAAGAGTTGAGATAAGTATCCAAATAAATTCAGTCAAAAGCCTATCTACTGGGAAGGAAATTATTAGGCCTTAGTCCTTTATTTTCTAGACTGATTGTGGATGTGAATCAGAATTCCTGTATAATCATTCAGTTCTTCATTTTGTTTTGTTGTGTCTGTATTTCAAATAACTAAACAAACAAGCAAACAAAATTCTACCCAATGGATGAAAATGGTCAAACTGGTGTTTTTAGCTGATGGCTCAAATGTGGCACCCCTCTGATTGCGCAAAAATAACCGAGTACACATATAAAACAGGGGAGGAATTTGTAAGTTGTGCTTACTTGAACAAAAAACGAAATGGAGAATTCAAGCATTATTTAGATACTTCATCTCTTCTTTATGGGAAATATCCAGGTAATTGAAGTATTATATAGAGATTTAAGTCAAACTGCTATTTACCTCAAATTTCAATGAGTGTGTGTGTGGTTAGTCATGAACCCCAGAATTTTATTTAGTAGCTGTGTTGCTTGGCCTTCTTTGAAACTGATTAGCAGGTGAAAACAGACTGAATAATGAACAAAACTCTATAATTACGAAAATATTCTAGTCTTAAGAACTAATTCCCTGTAGTAAATACAGCACAGTCTGAGTTATCAGCATTCTGAACATAGGTTCTTTCTGTCCCAATTCCAAAAGAGTCATTGCTTCCTTTCTTAAAAACCTTCTAACCCCCACATCAGACCATCATCTCTTTCTCCCCACTTACTCTAGAGTCAACAGGGTCATCGCCTTTGAAACTCATAGGAGCTCAGTGCAAAGAAGAAAGATAACAGTGAGAAGAGGAAGTAAGGCCGTAGCCCAAGGAGCTGACCCTCCCCCCTCTTCATTTTCCTCCTGATAAATGCCAGGCCATATTTTTTCTTGCCAGATTCCCTGAAAGACATGTGAATGATGTTCCTTCATAAATTTTCTTGTAGGAGTTGTGAATCACAGAGCAATCAGTTAATGGTGTCCTGGTGCTTCATAGTGGTAGTTAACTTACTTACCTCAACTTATCTTGTATTATATAGCAGGGAACATTGGGGCTTTCAGCCTTTAATCTAAATTTCTTTTTTTTAATAGTACATGTATTTTTCTTTATAATAATTTTATGAATGCTTTCTACATAGAACTCATATGTCTCACTTAATACCTATATAATTCATTTGGATCTTATTGTGTGTTATTGAATATTGTTATTTAGAAATTAGTGATAGAGACTAGACCTATCATTTTACAGGTAAAGGGAACTCCTTGGTGATAAAACTCTCTCCCTGATACAGACTGTCACCTTCTTCTGCAACTCATAGTTTTCTAGAATTGCTTGGAGCTTGTGATTGCCCAGGGATACACAACCTGTATGTGTCTGAGGCAGGAACTTCCTAGCCCTCAGACCAGCTCTTTATCTGCTATATAATGCTGTTTCTCATTTATAAATTGCTAATATAAAATATTCTTATTAACAATGATAATTCCTAACTTTTATTTAGTTCTCTGTGGTGTGCAAAGTGTTTCCATACACATCTCATTTGAACCTTACAAAAGCCCTTAGAAGGTTTTGTTTTCTTGGGATTAAAAATAATTTTTTTTCATCTGCACTAATGATTTCATCTCATCAGCAGTTTGTAGTCTGACAGAATTGCTTGGGTCCACAAAGATGGCAAATGACTTGCCCGTGGTCACATAGCTCTAGAGAGTCATTGTTCTGTGGGACAGTGAGACAGATTGAGCATCTACCATATGCACAGAACCTTACTCTAAATAAACTCCATAGAAAGTCATGCGACAAAGTGAAGTTCATCTCTGTGCTCAGATCTCTTTCAAGCTAACGGAGGAGTTAGGATAAGAAAACACAAAAGTCCAAAGAATCCGTATCAATCAATTAATCAATCAATCAGTCAAGCGTTTATTAAGTGCCTCCTATGTACCAGGCAGTGTGCTAAGTGTTGGGCAAACAAAGAGATACAAAAGACAGTCCCTGTCCTCAGAGAGTTCATCCTCTAATAGGGGAGACAATATGCAGACAATCACACACAAGCTACATGTGAGATAAATAGGAAATAATTAACAGAAGCAAGGCATTAGAGTTAAGGGGGAGGGGGGTTGAGAAAGGGATTGTAGAAGGTGAGACATGGTGTGCAACTTGAAGGCAGCCAGGTAAACTAGGGGCAGAAGAGAGAGCATCCTTCTAGGCATAGTCAGAGAAGATGCCCAGAGCTGAGAGCTGGAGTGTTCTCCATCTAAGGAAGACGTTAATGTGGGCAAACCACTACAACAATGAAGAGCCACTGCATACAGTGTTGAGAGGTTGGGATGAATGAAACAATGAATAGGACTAGGCTCCCAAGCCAGACTAGATCTGGGGACCATACTGGGTAACTAGGAGCCCTCGGAAAAGCTCCTAAACCACCTCTGGACATTCTAACTAGTGATAATTTGGGCCACTGCCCAATGCTGGGTTTTCATTTAATGAGTCCCTTGTGAACAGTGTGTTGCTCAGCTGTTACAATCCCCACTTGGAGACTAAACCCATTTGTTAGAAGTGAATGCTCAAGGATGAGCCTCACACTCTGGAAAACCTCAATGGGCAAGGATCCCATTTAGTTTTGGAACCAGCTGTTGGGGTTTGGGGTTTCTGAAACAAGTCTGAACGTTGGGTCTAACTTTTCATGACCCCATTTGGGGTTTTCTTGGCAAAGATACTGGAGTGGTTTGCCATTTCCTTCTCTAGCTTATTTTACAGATGAGGAAGCTGAGGCAAACAGGTTAAGTGACTTGCCCAGGGTCGCACAGCTAGTAAGTGTCTGAGGTCAGACTTGAACTCAGGAAGATAAGTCTTCCTCACTCCAGGTCCAGCGTCCTGTCTACTCTGCCACCTAGCTGCACCATATATAAATCTGGAACTCCTAAATGGAATCTATATACTTTAGGTCCTTGTTCTCTACTTTGAAAACCTTAACATTTGGCATTTATGTTATTCTTATTATTGTTAAAAGTGAGAACATTATATTTTGAATTAAAGGAAAGTTGAGAGTTAAAATTATCATAATGACAGCTAACATTTATATAGTGCCTTAAGGTTTGTAAAGCAATTTATAAATAGTATCTCATTTGAAACTCATGCTATCCCTGAAATATAGGTGCTATTATTTTCCTCATTGTTCAGATGAAGAAACTGAGGCAGACAGAGGGTGCTTTTCTAGGGCTCACACAACTAATGTCACCCAATCCTGTCAATTCTTTCTTTGAAGAGTCACTGCCTATTTGTTCTTTCCACGGCCACTTCCACCATCCCTTCATTATCTCTCATAGAGGTCTTCCATATTGGCCTCCCTGCCTCTAGAATGTATAAAATCTCTATTCTCTTCCTCCCACCCATCCTTACACTCCTGATGGATTTATTTAAAAAAACCTAGCTCTTATTTGTCACACCAGATGTTTAATAGTTCCTCAAATCCAAACTGAAGCCTGACATTCATGGTCCTCTTAAGATCTGGCCCCAGGTGACTTTTCTACTGCTCCTCTATATTTTTCCTATTTATCTCCCTAAGTTAAACTGGAATCTCATGATTTATGAAACAGATTCCTTGCTTGCTTGTCTTTATTAATGCTGTTCCCTCCACCTAAAATCTCCTCTCCACCTCTTATCCCTGTAGAAGAAAAGGTTACCCATCCTTCAAGCCTCAGTGAAATGCCATTTCCTCCATGAAGGCCTCCATGATGATCTTGCCTGGAGGCAATCTCTCTGAACTCTGGCATTTTGGTTCTTTTTGTTTTATTTTGGTATAATATAGAAAAAAACCCTTTGCATTCTGATGATTTCTGCATATTTCTTACCCATTCTCTTGGATTACAAGCAGTTTGAAAGCAGGGACAAAGGTCCCAAAGAACTCTGGCTCTGGAGACCCGAAATTTAATTCTGACTCTATTGTTACTACCTGTGTACCCTTGATCGAGGCACTGGGTTTCAGTTTCCTCATTTGTAAGATAAAGGGATTATTTTATTTGTTTTATGTTTATTAAGTATCTACTGTGTGCCAGACACTAAATGGCCTTTGAGGCCCCTTCCGGCACTATGAACTTTATACATCAGCTACCGTCCCTAGGAATGGGCCTGGCACCTGATAGTGTCCAGTAAATATTGTTCTATGCATGAATGAAGAAGGATCACTTGAGGGAATGTTAGATGGATTAGTTCTACCACTGGGGAAAACAAAACAAAACAAAAATGAAACCCAAACCTAAGGCCAGGTCAGCCTTCTAGAAGTGGCTCAAAATGTCATTTTCATATATGGAGGGCAGCTCATCTGACCCATACAGAGGTTTAAAAAGCATCATTAGATTATAGAGTATTCAGCACTTTGAACCCAGAACAGGAGATGACCCTTTCTTCCACTTTGCAGTTTGAAGGCTGGCATTTTGGCAAAGAAGAACTGGCAACAGGGGCCAACAGGTGTGACAAGCACCAAGCAAGCCTCTGATTCTTCTGGGGGGGGGGAACAACCAAACCATTGAAAGGTGAGAGGTTAAAATGGTAACGGAGCCCCCAGACACAGCCGCAGGGACCCTTAAGTTGACACTTATTTCAGAATTTCTCTGAAGTCCATGACTGGAAAGTATTTGGAGCACGGACTCCAAGGGTAAGGGAGCTGGAAAGATAATGGCATCCTATGCCATCTTGTTGCTTTGACCAGTCACCTTTTAAATATTTATGTTTTATTTTTATCTCTGTATTAGTGAGACATTATTTGTGCACAGGCTGTTAAAAACAGTTCTAAGGGAAACACACTTCCAGCTGGTTTCCTCCTGTTTTCCATCTGCTGCATTTATGTGTCTTTGTATGCATTTAACTGTTGCTTGTCAGTATAATTGGTATTTTCTGAGGACTGGTGGAAAAAAAAGAAGAGAAAGAGAGTCCCCTGAGGGGGTTGGTGGGTTCAATTGATTCCAGCAAGATTATCTGGGCCGTTCACTAATAAACATGAAACTTTGAAGAAGGAGAAATAAAATAAACATCTCATAACTTTAAGTTTTAAGAGTTAACTTGCCTGTGCCGGATCTTTGTATTCCTCTATTTATGCCTCAGTTACTCTTTCCCCCATTTAATCTTAAATATGTAAATCCTCAATTTATCTGGAATTACTTAGTGAAAGGCTGATGTGTGAGTGCGGGCCGATTATAATATTTCACCGCCACCCCTGATCCTCTTTACCTCTTATTCTTTTCATAGCAGATCAAAAAAGCTGCATGCGTGCCACAAGAATATATTATTTTAAGAGACTTGGACTTAGAAATTGATTTCCTTGATGAGAAAAGGAAAAAGTCTCCTTCTGACCCAGAGGGTCACTTCATAATCCTGTCACTCTACATCAAAAAGCTTCCTCCCCCCCTTCTTTTAGGAGAAGATGAGAATATTTCTGAAAAGGAATTAATTTTTCAGCTACAGTGAAACCAAAGACTTAGCCAATGAGAGAGGGAGCTGTGCTATTCAGAACACATCTCCTGTGATTAGAACAAGGGACCAATATATTTTAGGGTCAGGCAATTTTAGATGGAGATTGGGATTAGTACTTCAGGATGAAACTGATCTTATATTTTTATCACCATACTTAAGGCTTAAGCTGGAGTCTTCCTGGTGGCAGAGGGATTTCACTGTGTGGATTTTTTTCCCCATATAATGAGGATTGATGCATGCACGCAACACTTTATATACATATGTGGGTTTTACTTAATAGGCTATTAAACAGCAAGTGATTTTTATCACCAATAATTGGGGTTCAATTTGCAAAACTTACCTTTGTACGTAAAGAATGTCTGATGCCTGCTGTTTAATTGTCTGTTTAACCACAGAAATATTGAACATATATTAAATGGATGTTATAATGTGTTGAAACCATGTACTGTTTTAGTCTTATTAAATATCTGTTAGGAGAAAATAGCATTTCCATTTCTAAGGTTCATAATTTATTACGTTTTTGATTGAGGACTGCTAATCCCTTTTAGTAATATTAAGCCTTAGAACATCATGCATTGTTCAGTGGAAAGAATATTGATTGGAGTTAAAGGATCTGGGTTCAAGTCCCAGTGCTGCTATTTGCCACCTGTGTGACCTTAGGATAATTAATCTCACTAGGTCTTAGGTCCTCCTGCACTATTTCATGTGTAAAATGATGTTGTTGGGCTACATAACCCTAGGGTTCCTTCCAGCTGTACATCTGTTATTCTAGGATTCTGGAAGACGCTCATGGTATGATGGAAAGTTCCCTGGATTTGGTGTGAGAGGATCTGCCTTTTATTCCCAACCTTACTATTTATTATCAGTATGGTCATAAATAAGTCACTAACTTGACCTCATGGGCCTCAGTTTACAAAGTGAGGGGGTAAGATTAGATGGGGCAACTATGTGGCTCAGTGGATAGAGAGCTAGACCTGGAATCAGGAAGACTCATCTTCCAGTATTCAAATCTGGTCTCAGACTCTTACTAGTTGTGTGTGATTCTGAACAAGTCATTTAACCCTGTTTGCCTCAGTTTCCTCATCTGTAAAATGAGCTGAAGAAGGAAATGACAAACCACTCCAGTATCTCTGCCAAGAAAACCCCAAATGGTGTCGTGAAGAGTCAGACATGATTGAACAACAATGTGATCTCTAAATTCTCTTTTTTAACGTAAATTCTATAATCCTAAAATGTTGCATTCTTAAATTATGTATTTTCACTGACCATTTAATTGTTTAATAGGATGAGAACTTAGAAGGGTTTGTGTAGACTCTGAAGCAAGAAGAAAATAGCCATAGATTCAAGTTCTGTTCAAGTCAACAAACATTTATTGAGCATAAACTTTGTGCTAGTGAGCTGGGGAGACAGATGAAAATAAAATACTCCCTGCCCTCAGGGGGGGTTATAATCTAACAGGGATAAGGATAGGAATACAAATAACTCTGGTATAAGACTGAGAGAAATGCAAAGGAGAAGTCCAGATAGAGGATTATGAGAAATCTGAGAAGAGAGATCACTTTCACCTTGTGAAGGGGTTGAAAAAGAATGAGGATATAGGGGAGACCTCTGAGGCAAAGTTACAGGGGAAAGAGCTCTGTATATAGTCGTGGAACCTGTGTTTAAAAGACCTGATTCTTCTACTTAGAACTTACTGTGTGACCTTAGGCAAGTCAAATAACTTCTCTGGACCTCAGTTTCCTAATTTGTAAACAAGGGGGTTGGACAATGTGGCCTTTAGCATCCCTCCCCTTTCTATCCTCTGTATGATCCATTAACCACTCAGCTACCTCCCCAATGCATTTCCTGTGTCCCCTCTGGTCAAAAACATTCAATGGCTCCTCCTTACTTGGTAATGCTGGCGTTCAAAACCCTCTATGATTGGGTTCTAACTGATCTGAGCCAGTCTCTTTTTGTGTAACATCACATGCCGTTAGTTTTTGTCACCAAGCCTTTATTCAGTCATGTCCAACTCTTTATAACCCCATTTAGGGTCATTTCTTGGCAAAGATACCAGAGTAGTTTTCTGTTTCCTTCTCCAGCTCAGTTTGTAGATAAGGAAACTGAGGCAAACAGTGTTAAAGTGACTTGCCCAGGGTCACACAGTTCATACATATCTGAGGCCAGATTTGAGCTCAGAAAAAGGAATCTTCCTGGTTTCCAGGCCCAGTGCTCTATCTACTGCACCACCCAGCTGTCTATGCCTCTAGTTAGGAGACCTCTAATAATAATAGCAAGCATTTCAGTAGCACCTTAAGGTTCATAAAATACTTTACAAATATTATTTTATTTTCACAGCAACCCTGGGAGGGAGTATTATCCTTCTCATTTTATAGATGAAGAAACAGAGGTTAAATTACTTGCTCAGGGTCATACAACTATTAAGTATCTGAGTAGATTTGAACTCAGGTCTTTCTGACTCAAGATTCAGCGCTCTATCCACTATACCGCATAGCTCCCAGTAACACAGGCAAGAAGAGATAGGTATATGAACCAGGATGATTTCAATGGTTGTGGAATGAAGGAAGCAGATGCCAGAGATACTCACAGCATCTTATACCCAGGGTGGTTTCTCATGACTGGATACCAAATGAAACTCCTTTTTTTGCTCACTTTCCACAGCTGTCATTCGGTGAAAGTGTCGACTTCTTAAGCAAAGGCATTGAGCATCTAGGTAAGAAATCCCTTTGTAAATCTGAATGTATCAGGGAAAACCTTAGTTTCCTCAAGTGCAAAATGAAGGGGCTGGACCAGATAATATCTAAGGTTCTTTATAGTGATAATCTTCTATGACTCTGTGATTCTATGAGTATCTTATCAACTCAGGAAACTTATATGCTCATCTTTTGTTGAAAATGAGAGCCCTGTTAAGGACGTGAACAGCAGGCAGATCAGGCCCTCACCAATAAGATGTTATTTCAGGGTCTCCTTCCTGACTCAAACTCTCTCCTCCAAAGATCTCTGAATTTCTACACTTAGTGATTTATCTCTTTGTGTTAAACTTGCCCTGTCCCCTTTACTTCCAGATCTATAACACTTGAGTGTAATTGGGTTTGTCAGATCCTTTCTAAGTGTTACGTCTAGGGCAAGGCATAGTCGGGAAAAGAGGAGCTAGTAGCCTAGGACCTAAAAAAAAGTGAGGCCACAGAAGGAAATAATATCATTGCATCTAATGTATGGGAGACAGGTGGTGCAGCAGATACAGAGCTGGGCCTCCATCTCTCTGAGTTCAAATCTGGCTGTTTCAGGCCGTTTCAGGATATGTGATACATTAGATGTGTCGTTTGGTCTTTTTCAGGCACGTCTGATTATTTATGGCCCCAGTTTGGGTTTTCTTGGCAAAGATACTGGAGTGGTTTGCCATTGCCTTCTCTGATTCATTTTACTGATGAGAAAACTGAGACCAACAGGGATGAGTGACTTACCCAGGGTCACATAGCTAAGAAGTATCTTAGCCTGGATTTGAACTCAGGAAGATGCATCTTCCTAACTCCAGACTTGGAGCTCTATCCACTGTACTACCTAACTTCCCTATTACATACTACTTTAAATAAAACAGGGGTTGGTCTCTTCCTTTGCAAATGTCCATTACCTTTGCAGTCAGCTTCTATGTTCCATTTGAATCCCTTCCTGTCAAAAACTGTCTCTTAAATTTATAGATCACGTATCATAGAATATTAAGGCTGGTTCAGACTAGCTAGATTTTCTGACTTGTTCTCTTATTTTTCATATGAGGAAACTGATGCTCAGATAGGTTAATTGATTTGCTCAAGGTCACACAGCAAGTTCTTTGGTATTCTCATTAACTAGGACAGGACTTTGCACATAGTGGGAATGCCATAAATGTCACTGATGGATTGACAGCAGCATATGTATTGGGTATAAGGGATGCAATGTGGAAGGAAAGAAGATATTCAGTTGTTTGTGTCAGTGGGAAAAGATTTCCACAATGTCCTTTGGGCTTTTCATCTAGTGCTTATTCAGGGATATTAGCTGTGCTACAATCCTTTGTTTATCAGTTAACATATCATCATTGAGTTCCTCGAAAGCTTGTTGAAATACAAGCTTACCATGCACCATTCCATTGGAGGCAGGATGTGAATGAGCTTAGTTTTGACAGAAGGGCCTTCAGAGAGGTTATAAGTGTTAGCTGTAAAGGTACAAATTGAAAAGCTTGCCCCCTATTTTGAGGCAATTGTGTTGGTGAGAAGAGGTGAAAGATTGGGGAGCATATAGGAAACAAGATAAAGAATTAATTTCCTATGTTTCAACTTACTGCATTAGAAAGGAGATAATTCACAAAATGAGCATGCTATTTGCCTTTAAGTATATTAGCTAACATTTCTATAGTGCTTTAAGGGTAGTCAGGTGGTGCAATGGATAGAACACAGGTCCTGGAGTCAGGAGGACCTGAGTTCAAATCTCTGCCTCAGACACTTACTAGCTATGTGACCCTAGGCAAGTCACTTAACCCTGTTTGCCTCAGTTCCTCATCTGTAAAATGAGCTGCAGAAGGAAATGACAAGGTTTGCACAGCATTTGACAAATATTACTTTATTTTAGCTTCCCAACAACCCTGGGAAGTAGATATTAGTCCTGTCCCCAGTTTTATACATGAAGAAACGGAGATATGGAGAGAGGTTAAATGACTCGTCCAGAGTTACACATCTGGTAAATGTCTGAGGAGATTTGATCCTAGGTCTTCCTGATTCCAGGTCGAGCACTCTATCCCATGACCTGCCCATTTTGGGGTCTATTTTAAGAGTAATCATTTGTTAGCTTAATAATGAAGGCCTTTTGAAAGATGAGTAAGTACACCAGCACTTCACAAAGCCTAAATATACCTGCTTTGAAGTGTGAGGAAGTTAAATTAAAAACAAAACAAAACAAAAAAACCCACAAAAATGTGCAATCCAAACACCTTTTTCCTTACTCCAGGGCATAATAGTTTTAATCAAGGCAACCCATCTTCTCCAAACTCATCCTGTACAACAGAAAGATAAAGAGGACTCCAATGAGTGAATTTACTAATTGTTCTTCTCTACTGAAGCTGTAAGCTGGAGTTGGTCTTTAGCTGTGATAGAGGGACGACTTTCTCTTTATCTGCCGAAAAGGAAAACTTGACTGGAAAGATTCATTTCAATACCCTGGTTCCTTTCCTGTTCTCTTTCACCCTCAAAAAAGGTATTCCGGCGTGAAAGATCACAGACTCAGCCCCAAACAGTGGACCTGGGTTGACTGCATTCAGGAAACTGCACACTCCTGGAGACCCAACTGCTGAGGCAAAGATAAATTGGCAGGAAGATTTCTTTGGAATAAGGTGAATTTAATGAATCATGAAAAATATCCCCAGCTGTTCTTAAATTTAAGGGAGATTGAGTGATAACAAAAGATAGTTTCCCTTCCTCTTAGATGTGGGATAGAGCGGAAAAAGCACTGGTAAAACCCCCAAGGGCAGAAGCTGGCCTTTTCTTTCCCATCTTTTCTATTGTTTAACCAAAAAAAAAAAAATGTCTGTAGCCACCAGCCATGGAAGGGCACATTGAGCTGTATTAGCTGTGTTTGCTAATATCAGACTTTAAGTGTTCTCCACTCTAACTTCAAAGACTAGGCTGCCTTTCTGGCTGCAAATATAGAAAGTGGGCTTTTCTCTTACCCCTTCCCAACCTCCCCCACACCCCATGGCATATCGGACTGTGTATGCCTTCTTCTCTTCTCTATTAACACATTGATTTGCTGGAATTAAAAATAATGATCTTCCTTTTCCTCAGCCCAGCTGCTGCATTCCTCCCCCCCCCCCCCCATCCCCACCCGAACTTCCTGGAGTCCTGATTAATCAATTGATTTGTGTGGTCTTTCAGGGCAGTTCAGGAGAGAACCTCCAGGCTGGAGCAAGTGGATGGGTCAGTGTGGGTTTGCATAAGCTTCTTAAACTCCCTACTGGGATCCCTGAGGACATTTAATTAGAGATGGGGGGAGGGGTCGAAGGGAGGAGTGGGGGGAAGGGGAAAATTGGGTTACTTATGGGACTCCTCTTTTTCTTTTCACCAAGTTCCCTGTCTCCGCTCGTAGAATGGTGATGTTCTTAAGCACAGCGATAGATGCACTCTGAGGATGTCAGACCTATGGGGTAACCATGGGAGGAAGGAAGGATTCAGACCACTACCACTTCCATCTTATAACTTGAAAGGGTAAAAACAATGCGCATCCTCTTCCTCCTTTCCTTCTCCCCAAGACCAGAAATATGCCTGAGTCCCCACTGGCTTTCTCCCTTCCTCCTGCCTGTGGGATAAGAGATTATAGAGAAGCCTCTGAATAATTCTCCCCTTTCTTACATTTAGAAGTCCTGGAGAAACTAGATGAAGCTCTCCAGAATATCAGTGAATTCCCCATGGGGACTTATAGGAAGACAAGGGCAAGTGTTATATAGGATGAAATAGTAGGGATGGGTTGTGATCTGTATCACTGGAGGGAGTACACAGCCTGGAAAGATTGGAGCCAAGATTCAGATGAGGCCTCCTGACCCTAAGCCAAGTACTCTTTCCACTACACCACTTCTAGCCTTACCCTGGCTAATTATTTCTGAACTTTTATACTCTTAAGCTCTACAAAACCGAAAGTGTATCAGATAACGATAAATATAGGGAATAGGGTGGCAGCCTATAGTGTATAGATAGAATGGCATATCAGAAGAAGGTAAAATGGTTATTAGGAGTTGGCTGTCACAGATTTTTAAATCTAGGAAGATACATAAATTCAGAGACCAGGAAGGTTTAGGTGATAGATTACTCAGCCTTTGGGACTTGTTGATGGGGAAGGTTTAGAAAAGTGGTAAAAAGTGAAAGCCATAGGGCCAAAGGGAAAGTTGTCTGGGATGGGACCTAAGAAGGAATTTGTCACCAGGAAGCTGATGGGATCAGCAAGGTCCAGGACTTAGAGTTGGATCCCTTATCCCTGGGCACTCACGCCTAGGTATTTTTAAACCTGTAACAGGTTCCTTAGCCCTCCCAGTTTTAGCTCACTCAGTTGTAGACGCTACCTGTATATTCGCTCATTTAATAAACATTAATTAAGTACCTACTATGTACCAGGCTGTGGCTAAGCAACAGTGATACAAAAAGAGAGAAAATATAGTTCCTGCCTTCAAGGAGCTTACAATGTAATGGTGGAGCCAACTTATCTGTCATTTAGAATCTTTGAGCTGGAAGAGAATTTAGCAAGCCTCTAGAGAGGGGGTGAGGAACCTGTGACTTTGAGATCACATGTGGCCCTCTAGGTCTTCAGGTGTGGCCCTTTGACTGAATCCAAACTTCACAGAACAAATATCCTTAAAGGATTTATTATGTAAAACTAGAACTCAGTTGAAAGACAGTACCCAAGAACCTAGAAGGTCACATGTGACTTCAAGGCTGTAGGTTCCCCACCATTGGTCTAGTCTCTAGATTAGGAAATTGAGTTCCAGAGAAGTAAAATGACTTGTCCATGGTCACAAAGATAGTTGGTGATAAATATTGTAGCTTTTGCCAGTAAGGCCCAATATCCCAGAGGACATGGCCTTCAGTTTAATTCAACAAGCACTTATTAATAACCTACTGTGGCCAGATTCTGAGCTAAGTGGTAGGAGTACAAAGATGAAAATGAAACATTTCTTGCCCTCAAAGAACTTAAATTCTACTGAAGAGAAATGATATTTACCCAGAGAAGATGCATACAAAGTAAACTGGACATAGGAGAAAGTGCTAAAAATTTTAAAGGTCTTGTATGCTTAGAGTTGAGTCTTGAATGGGGCTAAAAATTCCAAAAGTTAATAAAGACAAAGTTATATATGGGCAGTCAAAGAGAATTATAATAAATGTGTGAACCATGGACCTGTTTCCACTCTGTCCTCTGTAAGTTTAGGCCAAGGGTGGGGAACCTGGGGCCTTGAGTCCACATAAGGCCTTCTAGATCCTGAAGTGTGGCCCTTTGACTGAATCCAAACTTCATAGAACAAATCCTTTTATAAAGGATTTTTAAATTAATAAGGTTTTGTAAAGCCTAAACTTTAGGCTTATATGAACTGAGGACTACCACCAAAGGTGTGTGTATATGTATGCATGTGTCCCAAAAGTCTTAGTGAAACCCACAATTAGAGATAAGGAGAGAAACTATGAATTAAAATTAGCACTCCCTAGTCAAGCACTATAATTCAAGTCTCAGAATCTCCTGAGCGATTAGAGGGGTCAGAGGAGTCCAGGAGAAGTAAATGATGCTTTTGTTGTTCACTCATGTCCAAGTCATTGTAATCCCATGGACCAACTGAGTGGTTCGCCATTTCATTCTCCAGTTTTATGCAGGTGGGGCTCAAGTGATTTGCCCAGGGTCACATAGCAAGTAAGAGTCTGAGGTCAAATTTGAACTCTGGTCTTTCTGACTCTGGGCCCAGTGCCCTAGCCACTGCACTACCTAGCTGCCCTAGTATGGGTATACTTTAATGCAAAGGCAGATAAATGTATCTCAATGTGAACAAATGTGCCCCACACTGCAGGGGGAGAATAGGAACTTTTAGTTCAAGTAGGAACAGGTATCATCTCAAGGTTAAGATCAAAGCATCCTAAAGACATTACTAGAGTAATTAATAAAGTAATAAAACTTTGGGAAATACCCTGCAGTTTACTCTGCAAAAATTTCCAAATATGAAGTACCTAGGGTTCTACTATTGTAGATAAGAGGATCCTGGCTTCCTGCAAAAGCACTCAAGGTAATAATCACATATGAGGAAAGAACAGTCTTTTTTTCACCCCTCAGAAAACGCAGGATAAAGAAGCATTTAGCAGAACCCATTAATAAAGCACCCAGAGCACTCAAAGTTGTTTCCATTAGAAGGAACTGAGTTTGGGGCTGCTTTTGAGGTAAGACTCTGCCATTCTACTGAGCTCCTAGCTCTTCTGTCCTCAAGGAGCTTACATTCTCTCTGGGAGGATAGGCATGCTCACATGCAAGGCTAAATTGCTGTGGAGACCAACATAAAGGCTTCAGTCAAGGCACTGATGATAGCTTGTTGGTATAACACAGAAGGAATTCCTACTCAGGCTTAGGTTACACTAGCTGGTCTGTGAGTTGCCTCCCAATTCTGAGATTCTGTTATTCCATGAAGAGGTCGTGGATAGTCATTTGACTTTTGCACAGGCTTTGAGCTTTCATGACATAACCTCATTTGATTCTTGTACAAATGCTGTAAGGTAGGCAGGGTAGGTGTTATTATCTCTATTTTACAAATGAGGGAACTGTCCAAAAAAGGTTAATAATAGACTTTTGGGGGTCACACAGCAAGTAAGTGGCAGTCAGGCTTTCTAGCTTCTAGCCCAGAGCTCTTCCCACTTCACTACTGTGCAGTCTATTAAAAAAAAATCTGACTTCTACTTATCATCATATTGGCATTTCATATAACTTAAGGAATTAAGGGCTTTCCCTTTCTAGATGCTGATGTACAAAGTTGTAACTGTGTCAGGGCAGCTGGGATTTTGTACAAGGTCACCAAAAATTAGAGGGTACTGATAACACTTCAATGATAAAATCTGTTAGCTGGGACCTTGTTGTTGTTGCTATCCAGTTGTTTTTCATTTGTTTCCAACTCTTTGTGCCCCTTTGGGATTTTCTTGGCTGGTTTGGGGGTGGTTTGCCATTTCCTTCATCAGCTCATTTTACAGATGAAGAAACTGAGGCAAACAGGGTTAGGTTTCTTGCCCAGGGTCACACAGCTAGTAAGTATCTGGTGCCAGATTTGAACTCAGAAAGATGAGTCTTCCTGACTCCAGGCCTGGTATTCTATCCACTGTACCACCTAGCTGCCCTTAAACTGAGTTTAGGCCACAAGTAACATCATGATTTTTCCCCCATGGGACCTATATGTAATTTTATCATGGTAGCTGTTAGTAGAAAAACTTCTTCCAATAATGTTTCTATAGTTCATAGTCTTAGAGATCTGCCTGGGGGGTATTAAGAGGTTAAATGATTTACCCAGGGTCATACCTTTAGTATATGCCAGAGGCAAGTTCTGCACTTAACTCTCTATGCACCATATTATAAGCTGTCTCTGACAGCAAGTATAATTGGTTAAGATAGAAAGTTACCAGGTGACTCATAGTTTCTACCTCTCCCGCACCCCAGGTAGGCAGTCCACTTGTAGTGAGTGACCCTTTGGGCATAGGACTCCTGGTATCCTGCTCCACTAATAGAATTGCTCCATGTGCCAAAATTTCTGGTTATGAATCTATTCTTTTAGAAACTCTGACCTCTCTATTTAGTAGATTTTTATTTAACATCTCCCCTTCCTTTCCCATTAAAAAAAATCCAAACCAAACAGTTCAGTAAATTTCCGAGAAAGTCTTCAACAGCAACCATAACCATCCTGAAGTAAAAAACCATTGCCTGGCTATGTCTGTTGAAATGGAGGGTGTTTCAGACTTGAAGTCATTGCAAACAGTGGGGAATAATGAAAACCTCTTTGCAACCTTAATTGCTACATTTGCTACTGCTGAGGCTCCAAATCATCCACACTCCACGTCTTTCATATATTTAATGTGAAACAATATGAATTGTTTTGTCATTTGAGAATAAAGTCATCCATTAATATCATCACATTAATTGGGGCATACATTTAATGCTTCTTGATAAAGGGTTTCAACCTCCCAGTGGTTCTGCAGCCTGATAGACAAGCTTATTCATTGTGATTCAGTTGAATTTCCACCTAAATTGCTCATGCTGGGGGATGCACATGTTCATTGAGACCTGCCTAGAGTAGCTTATTAAACACATACCAGTTGATTCATCTATTAGAATTGACTTAGACGGGGTGGGGGGGGCGCAGGGAAAAAGGTGAGGATACGTAGTAGCAGAGACTTAGTGGTAGTGTGACAGCCCACCCTCATTGAAGTTTCACTGTTTGTAATGCTACCCCATCTGGTGATGTTTATTATGCAGTGGATGGCCCACTTGGTGGATAAAAGCATCCCCCCTCTTACCTCCAGTGCATATTTTCTCTCCTTTACTAGAAGGTGGTAAGGTAGCATGTTTAGTGGATGATGGGTTAGGAAGACCTGAACTCCTCTCTTACATGTAAATATTTGACTGCAGTCAAATCATTTAGCCTCTTAGTGTCTCATGCAATTATTTAAGACTGTAAATTTTAGGGAGTTTCCACTCCAGGAAGTTGTGAAGTCACAGGTGGAAATACCACTCTCACCACTACCATCAACACCATCAAAATACTAGAATGAAAGCTCTTGGAGGGCAGAACTTGTTTGGGTTTTGTCTTTGCATTTTCAGACTTTATCCATAGTGGTCACTTAGTAAATGTTTGTTAATGTGAATTGACTTAATTTTATGGGAATGCTGATGGTAAGATCTCTGTTCTGGGGTAGACACTAGTTTTCACTGTTGCTTTTCTTCCCTTTGCAAGCTTCAGTTATCTGGTCCCCACTTCAGAAAATCCGTCTCTTTATTTACCCATTTCCAGTTATTTTATTGTGAATGCATTCACATTTTGGAATAATTTCGAGTCAAGTAAACATTAAAAAAAAACCCTTAAAAACAATTCATCTTCCATTTCCCATATGAGAGTTTGATTACTAAGAACTTTAGTCAATGTGCTTATTTGCCCAGGACTCAAAAGTGTAAGAATATATGGGGGTGGGTATGGGGGAAAGAATAGGAAGAGTTCTAAAGGGAAAAGAAAGGATACTTAAGGGGAAAGTTATGGGGAAAATGAGACCATAGAAACCATAGAAGGTTAAAGTCAAAATGGATTTTAGGGACCACCTAGTTCAAAAGCATTTTAAGATGAGGACAGAGGTCCAGAGGGGTGAATCCACTTATTAAGACCAAGTAGCTACTTAATGTCACCCTTGGGACTAGAACTGAGGCTTCACTAATTCCTGGTTCAGTCAGTACATTTCCCACTGCTTATTACTCCCTCTCATTACATTTGGAAAAAGGAAAGGAAAACAACCAGTGAAATTATCAACAACTTCAACATGCCAAACATCTGAATGAATAAAGAAGAATTCAGCCAAGTTTCTGGACATTTTTTCTATGTGACTGTAGGCACCTGGATACTTGGATGCACCTGAATAACTTCCCGAAGATTCTTTTCAAGATTTTTCAGGATTCTTCTGGCCATATGAGTGATGTGGATGTTGCCACAGAAATTTGGCTTGATTCCCCCCTTTGTGTGTCATCCTTTCCTCTCCTGCCACTCTTCTCCCAAGCTACTCTGCCACATATAATCCACATATACACAAAGATGATCAAGGTGGCAGATTATCTCAGCAAACCAGACTTGCTTCTGGGTCATCAGCATTCCTTCATTAACTTGCCAATCATATATAGTATCGTGCTGTGCACAATATCACATCAGAGCTACCACTGTACCTAGAATTAGTTCTTCTCTAGAAACATATAGTTTGACAGACACAAAGATGTAGACACACTTGTAAAGTATAGACAACTGACAGGATGAAGCTCTCAGCCAAGAGGGAAGGGAGCAACAAGGTGTTAAATCTCAGTGTCAGGTACAAGCATGAGTAGAATGTTGAGGTGAGATGGAGAAAGCAGCTATGGGAACTCTCTGTCCATACTGGACTGAGGGGAAGCTCCTAGAAATCTCTCTGAGAAGACTCCATGAACCATATTCCAACTCCAGCTCTCCTAGCTTGGCTTAGAGTAAGCATTTAATAAATTGTTATTGCTGACTATGTGTTGTCTTCCCTTATTAGAATGTGAGCTCCTTGAGAGCAGAGACTGTCTTCACTCCTTGCATTTGTATCTCTAGCTCTTAGAACCATGTCTAGCACATAGGGAAGGGTTGATAAAGTCTTCTCCTTCCTTCCTTCCTTCCTTCCTTCCTTGCTTCCTTCCTTCCTTCCTTCCTTCCTTCCTTCCTTCCTTCCTTCCTTCCTTCCTTCCTTCCTTCCTTTCTTCCTTCCTTCCTCATGTAGAATGGGAGTTAGAGTTGTTCTCATCAGCTCTAGGGAATAGAACTAAGAACAATTAGTGGAATCTGCAAGGTGAGATTTTAACTCGATATAAGAAAAAAAAACTTTCTAACAATTAGAGTTACTCCAAAGTAGGATGGGTTATTTCAGAAGGTACTGGGTGCTTTGTCACTGGAGGTTGGATGGCCACTTTCAGGGATACCGGAGGAGGGTATGTTTGGGACCTTTGAGGTCCTATTCAAATCTCAGAGGCTTTGATTTTGGGAGGAGGAGGGATTTAGAGGCTAGTAAGGGCATCCTAGGAGCAATGGCACCAGTGTGGCATAAAGAGTAATATTCTACTGTTTTGGGGGCACAGGTAAATGCCATAGTTCACTTGAGTCTGTATTTTGTGATGGGGAGGTAGGGAAGCACAGTTGGTATAGATCAGTGGTTCTCAACCTTCCTAATGCCCAGACCCTTTAATAGTCTTATGTGGGTGTGTCTGCATGTGGGTGGACTTGCCTGGAAATGGATAAAGGAGGTTCCTAAGAGCATTGGAAATATGAATTTTCTGATGGTCTTAGGCAACCCCTGTGATCCCTGTGAAGGGGTCATGACCCACAGGTTGAGAACCACTGCTATAGATGCAATATTTCTTAAAGAACAGAGTCCTTACCTTCCTAGAGCTAACCATATTTAATATCTCTATTCTTGAGTATGCAAGTCAACTCTGACCCACACTGATCTTTCTACAAGCAGATTCTCTTTGAATAATTGAGGTACTTGGCAGAGGGCTGTCTGCCATTGTACTGATGATCTGGACCCAGAGCCATCCATATGCTTGATTACATTCATTCAGAAATAGCAAGCTAGCTTTGGCAGCTGGCTCAGCAGTTGGGTGGGAGGGTTGGGTCAAGGGAGGGATAAGAGTGGTAGATCTGGAGCTAGGTACTGACACATTCAGTTTAACAACTGAACGTTTATGAAGTGTCTACTATGTACAAAGCACTTGTGCTTGGAGCTGGAGATGCAAAGGCAATAATAAAATAATCATTACCCTCAAGACTCTTGCATTCTACTTTGGGGTGGGGGTGGAGTAAGGAGAGATCTAATATAGTTGAATAAGAATAATAGGTATATTGAGGAGGTAGAGTGAACATAAAAAGCGGGAGGGATCGGGAAAAGCTTCACAAAAGAGGTGGCACCTGAACTGATCCTTAAAAAAAGATGAGTGTAATAAAGGTTAGGAAAATGACTGTTATCCTACTGGGATTTGTAGTTCCAAAGGACAAGCATTCCCTTTTATAGCCATCGAAATGGTCTTGGACCTGGGATCCTTAAGCACAAGGCAGATTTGAATGACAGTATAGAGTTTTAAAACACACACACACATTCTCTCTCTCTCTCTCTCTCTCTCTCTCTCTCTCTCTCTCTCTCAGAGAACAGACTGAGAGGAAGTAACCACAATTATGTAAATTGAACAGCTGCAGCAGTGAGGAGGTTTTATTAAGCACTTTCTATATGCCAGGCAAGGTCTTAAGAACTAGGGATACAATTACAAAGAAGCAAGACAATGCCTGCCCTCAAGGAGTTTATAGTCTAATAGAAGTAGAAAACACACACACACACACACACAATAAGAAAGCTAGAGTTGGAAAGTGAGATGGAAAGGAGAGGGGGAAGGGGTATATAATGGTAGGGACAAGGTTGGTGAAGACTATTTCTCAAACCCTTATTACACAAGGATTCAGAGAGATGGAGAGAAGGGAGGATATTGAAGGCATTTGTGAATGTATGGAATTGGAAGACAGAAGGTCAAGCTTGTGGAGTTCTCTATGATGGGGTTTGAGAGACGATGAACTGAAGTCACTTGGATTTCTTATGACCAAGGCAAAAGTAGAAAAGAGGGTTAAGGCAATACTTTATGGTACCATTTTATTAATCCTGTTGTGATTTGGATTTAATTAATCGATCTGGGGGCAGTGTGACATATGTCCTACTTCAAGACAAGCCACAATTGAAGCTGGATGCCCAGGACCTCTCCCAGATGACATTTTGAGGAGTCTTCTAATGCTAAGATTCCAGAATTCTGAGATTCTAGATTTTTATGACTCTAGAATCATCACTTAACTTTGATAGTTGAGCATGATCTCTCTTGCTTTGATTTAAGGGCCTACTTGGTACCCCTTCTGCTTCTTTGTAGTCCTGGTAAAGCTATAAAGAACTCCACACTACTTTCCTTTTGTGGAAGGAGCCATTGGAATGCCACCTAATGGGAAAGACCTCCTTATAGGCCAATGAGGCATGGATAGGAGAGAATATGGGGTAAACAAATGAAGAAATAATATTTTCCCATTGAGACCTTGGCAGGTAGGACAGCGGCTGGGAATAAGGATCTAGATGTTCAGTATAGCAGCCTGGAATCTTAGAAATGGGTCCTGTCTGATTCAGGGAAGGGGATTCATCTTGGTTTTAACCTTCCATGAACTTAAAATGGAGGGTGCTAGAATCGGGCATCTGAAAACCCCCCAAACCCCACCCTTAGCTTGAGAGTAATGGATAGTAACACCTGAGGTTTTCTGCTTTGGATTTCTATGGCTCCAAAGTGGTTGATTTATATGATCCCTTTGTATCTTCTCCTCTTTGACCTCTCACTAACAAGACGTCTCTTCATTTCTTTTCTCTCTCCCTCCCCACTGTCTCCCACAAAACCCTTAACTATGGGAAGGTTACTTAAGATTACAAGAGGTGAGAATTGAAAACTAAAAATAAATAAACTTATAAAAAAAGATTTTGAGAGATGCAATAACTTGACCAGGATCACACAGCTAGTAAATGTTTGGGGAGAGAATTTGAATTCTAGTCTCCTAATTCCAAGTCCTAGACTTCCCTTTCATCTGTAATGTTCTAGTCTTAGACTCCCCCCCCACCCAGTTTCCATAAACTCCATGCTAACTCTCAAAGGAATAGGCCACACATTCATTGATGATTAGAACTAGAATTTACTTTCACAAAATTTAAATAAATATAAATGTTTCAAGATGTTTGTCTCAGTTTTTTTTCCTTTTTATAATGACCCTCAGAAAGATAGATTTTTATTTTAGTGGTTTTGTCTCCTCCCTCTCCCGCCATCTTTCCATGTACACAATCCATATATATATATATGGATTGTGTATATGGACATACAGACGTATATATATACACACACATACAGACAGATACACACACACACACATATATATATAGATGTATATAGATAGCATTATTTCCTTCTTCAAAACAAATAAACCAGCTTTATGGAGGGGTACCACAAGATTTCTTTAATTCAGAGCCCACTCAATGGAACTTACGGAAGATTTGAAGTAGAAGTTAACACTGGCCAAAATGAATACTTACTAAGGCAATTAAGAGGAGAGAACACAGAGTACCCCATAGAGAACCAGCCTCGGTTTCAGTAATGTAGGGGTTCAAGTTTCAGTTCTGCCATATACACTGGCTATATGACTCTAGGCAAATTGCTTCACCTGTTTAGAGGGTGCCCCAGGCAACTCTCTCTAAAACTACAAGATCCAAGATCGCTGATAATAGTTGCTAAATCTGCATTGGTAACATAGATGTTTATAAAACATAGAGCACAAGCACAGATCCTGTGAGTTGGCTCTTAGAACAAGGGCCAATACCACAGGTGTGACAAAGGATGATGGTTACACTTGGACCACACCCCCTTACCTCATGTACACTGCTAAAGAGAATTTCTTCAACCTGAACTTCACACACCAATAAAATCTCTTGGGCCTAACCAGTTAAAATAAACTTGTCTAGTATTTTAGTGAATTGTTTATATATAAATACCTAATATGCTAATCACTATTGGCTCTTATTCATTAAAAGCAGATCTTCAGGACCTTAGTTGCTAATACTTGCTTGGTTATTAATGTTTCTGCCAGCATTTGAAAATAATAAAACTATTTCTTTAAAACAGTCTGTAATCCAGATATTTCATCTGTGCCTAGATTTTTCCTCCATCTCCCTGTATAGTAAAAACTGAATAATTCAGCCTATTTGTCAGCCTTGTTATTACCATCATTAATTTTTGAAACAGCCTTCCTTCCTCCCTCCCTCCTTCCCTCCCTCCCTCCCTCCCTTCCTTCCTTCCTCCCTCCCTTCCTTCCTTCCTCCCTCCCTCCCTTCTTTCTTTCTTTCTTTC
>CM053593.1:97791482-97821975 GCA_028646575.1 Pseudocheirus occidentalis | reverse complement strand
CTCATGTACAGGAGACCAGGTACATGCAATTGATATTCAGGAGAATCCTCACTTCTGAGGCTTAGGAAATGATTTAAAAGGTTCAGTGTGAGCTCATCTCAGGCCTGCCTCCCTTCAAGCAGTCCTAACAAGACCAAGTAGCTGACCTGCCTCTGTCTCCAGATCATCGCAGACCAGTGTGGGATACACCTTCGATTTCAGTAGGAGGAGAATAGGTCAGTGTCACATTATATAACTGATCCTCAGCTGTTCCTGTGACTTTATCCTTTTCTACTCAGATGTGGGGCCAGAACTGAGAAGATCGCTTTCTTGATGTATTGTTGATTTAAAAACAAACAAACAATATTGTTGCTTCCCAGCTTGCCCCTTCCTTTCTTCCCCTCCTCCTCCATGACCTAGAAGGATGAGGCTGGTTTATCTAAGAACCTGGGCAGACTCCCTTTGTTATCTGCAAGCAGCAGCAGATGGAGCTGATGGAGAATGATCCTGTACTTGTTTTCTAGGAAGAAATGACAGCTTACTTATTTAGCATTTAACAAAATTTGACCTGCAATTTCACAGGTCCACTGTAGGGATCTCCCAGTGGGGAACTTCCTTTACCCATACAGATGGACACCTGCTGGGCGATTTAGTAGTCTGGAGAGTTGCCCTGGGTCCTGAGAGGTTGTGACTTGCCCAGGGTCACACAATCACTGTGAATCAGTCTTTTTGACTTGGAGGCCAGTTTTCTCTTGAGTACCCTGAACTGTTTCTATAACTTAGAACTTCCTCTCTTCCAACTTGTTTTACAAAGGAAAGCAAAACCCAAAGGAATTAAATGAAACCCCCAAGGTCGAACAGCTGGTTCATGTCAGTTCTTGGATTAGAATCCAGTTTTCCTGATTTCCAATCCAATGTACCTTCTACTATGGATATGTGTGTGTGCAATGAGCCTTCTGTTCCTTAGTTCTCTACAGAAGACTCTTTCTTCTTTTTCTGAGACTGCCTGGAAGCAAATGTAAGAAAAGAATGAGTCGTGTATCCTTTACTGTATACAATTCCCAGCCCAGGGAAAGTTAGTGTCGCTCTTAAATGGGGAAGAAAGGTTGTATCTGCAGTTCTCCACTACAAAGTCTACACTTTTATCACGTATGGATCCGGATCGGCACTTACTTAAAACCAGGCTGCCTCAATGGCTGAAGTGATGATAAGATTAGGAAGGCGTGATATTTGTCTCTCCTGATAAAGCCCTCCTAACACACCTGAGTTAGCTAGCACATTGGAGAGAGTGTTTGACTTGAAGTCAGGAAGACAGGAATTCAAATCCTGTCTTAGACATGAACTATGTCTGCCTCAGTATCTTCATTTGTAAAATGGGGATGATAAGGGGTTGTTTTGAGCAACAAATGATAAGATGTTTAAAGTGTCTTGCAAACCTAAAAGAGCTATAAAAATATTAGTTATAATAGAATGATCCAGTATACTCTGGCAATAGTCAATAAATATTCGTTTCTGTGATAATGATTGTGATGTGGGATACGGTTCCTTATCGGAAACACTGATGCTTCTAAATCCTCCTTTATATTGTCCTGACTTGTGATTTCATTTTGCTTTATTCATTTTGTCAAGAACATCAAAACCAAGGTGTTGGTTTTGATATATTAAAATGAGGTCAGATTATTTCCCATCATTCTGTTTACCTCTTTCTTGTTTTCTTTTCCACTACAGAGATGGATGATTGATAAATGGAATGGAATATTCCGTCACTTAAATCCCCCAATTCATTTATTAGCTAGGTAGTTCTCATAAGACATAGGCTTCAGGAAAGAAGGGGCTCTCTCACCTCTAGGGATATTTCTTTCACAATTAGAAGGGGCATCAGAAAGGGGTAAGAGTTAACATTCATCAAACTGTAGTTTGGGGGCCTGGATTTTGACTTGTACCATTGCTAACGGCAGATCAGAATGGCTTTGTGGAGCTCTGTTGGGTTCTGTGGTTGTGGGCTGTGGCAGGTTTGGAAGGCTCCATGAACTGGGGTTCGGTCCTGATCATTGTAAACCCCAAAGAAGCCTCCATTTATATCATTGTCTCATACTCTTTGCCTTCTTATTTTGTCTTTTGGAATTGCAAAGGTATTTGGGAGTTTCAGCTCTGTCAGTAGCCTTCCCCGTATTGAAGAGCAGGGACATATTTTTTTTCTACTGGAATTTTTTCATTTCTTTTCCTCCTTCTTTCTCATTTCCTCAGGAAACCATTTAGCTGGAGACAGAGGGAAAGTTTTCCAACACACTTCCCCAGGCCCCACTGAGGCATGTGGGTCCAGATAGCACATACTACCAAGAGCATATTGTAGCAATTCATGAAGTTTATGCCTCAAAACCCAGAGACATCCACATTTTTCTAGTTGAATACAATTTATTCCCTCTGCTCCCCCACCCCCAACCCCTTTTAAGTATCCATTTTATTCTGTCTGGAAAATGTTGAGATGAAAGAGGCCAGCATCTAATACCTGATCCCTGTAGGGAGCCCACCTTGGTGGAGTCCCTAGCATCTCTGGATGTAAAACCCAATGGGCTCTCTGGTGTTGGAAGGCATGAATTGGGGATAAGAGTGGTGGGGATACTATGGAGACACACAACCCCTGCTGCATATACATTTCCAGGGAAGTTTCTGGAAATCTTCCATAAACTGGGGTTGTCTGTCATGACTCAAGGATTAGAATCCTCTCATTCCTTTGAGTATAAGCCTTCTTTCCCCACCTTTTTCTCTCTGAAGTTAGGGAGTAGTTGAGCTCTTGTATGCTTGGGGTCTCCTCCTCCCTCTCCAAGCACATTGTGCTGAGGAAACACAGCTGCAATGCCATCTCCTAATCTAAAGATGCTTCAGAGGGCGTCTTCAGGCTCATGAAATTGGTCTTTCTTGTATCGAAAATTATTTCTTGAAGTGAGGAAAACATTTTTCATCATGAATTATGATATCTCTTACCTTTAGAGGCTGATCTCCATTCAAGGTTCTAGTCTGATGAAATAACGAACAGTCAGATCCACAAAAGCTATTGAATACATCTAGGAGAGGCTGAGAATTCTCAAGCCCATTTTTTCTACTGAGGGAAATTGTCACCTGTGAATTTCTGCCTGACCTGGTACCCAGTTGGGTTCTGGAACTCACCCAATTTAGTGCAGGCTTTGGAGAATAAGAGACTTTGAAAAGGTTGCTTGAAATCCCAGGCCAATGTTGTCCAAGTCCAATGTTACACTATGCCCAGCAACCACCAGATGTCAGTAACTCCTCTGATTTCAACTCCAGCAATGGAGAAGGGAAACCCACAGCATGGTAAGGCCCTCGGGGTCTTGTCAGCTGGCTTCGGCTATTTTTAAGTTCCAGGTATGAATCTGGAAAGTTGATCACTCCTGGAAAACAGTATAACTATCTCTGGAAGATAGGCAGCACTACTTTGGGAGTACCTGGGTTCTGCTCTCCAGCTGGGAGCTCCATTCCACCCTACTTCTTTGCACCCAAACACAACATGGACATCAGAGAACTAAATTTTAGTTTGTGCTTTAATTGTCTGTTGGACTAAGCAAAGTATTGTTCCGTGGGGACCTCAGGGTGCTGTAGGGGTAAGAGCGTCGAATTTGGAGTCAGGAGATAATGGTTCAATTTCTGGTTCTATGACTTGTATGACCTTGAACAAATACATGTCTGGGCCTATGTTTCTTCATCTATAATCTCTAAAGTCCATTTCAGCTCTTAATCCTAAATGTCCCAGATGATAGATGTTTATCAGAGTCTCAGATTTAGAAGGGACCTTTACAATCTGTTATATGACAAGTGGCCATCCACTCTTTACCTGAAGACCCCTAATGAGGGAGAGTTCTCTGTTTTCCAAGGCAGTTCATTCCATTTTGAGAGAGCTCTAATTGTCAAGAAGCTTTTCTTTATCTCAAGCCTGAATTTGCTTCTGTAAATTCCACCCATTGCTTCAAGCTCTACACACTGTGGAGAAGTGGAATATGTCTAGTTCCAGGGGTTAGCCTTTGAAATATTTCAAGAAGGCTATTGTGTGATATGCTAGAAAGAACAATAGCTCTGGATTTAGAGGGCCTGGGTTCAAATAAGACTTCTGACACAAAGCAGTGTGACCGACAAGTGGGCAAGTCATCTAATGTCTCTCTCTCTCCCCCTCTCTGTCTCTGTCTCTGTCTCTCTCTGACTCTGTCTCTGTCTCTGTCTCTGTCTCTCTCTCTTTCTCTCTCTTTCTCTGTGTCTGTCTGGCTCTCTTTCTGTCTCTATGTCTCTATCTCTGTCTCTGTCTCTGTCTCTGTCTCTCTGTGTCTGTCTGGCTCTCTTTCTGTCTCTATGTCTCTGTCTCTCTCTCTTTCTCTGTCTCTGTCTGGCTCTCTTTTTGTCTCTATGTCTCTGTCTCTGTCTCTCTCTGTCTCCTTCAGTTTCTTTATCTGTAAAAGGTAGGAGTTGGGACATCAGAGGTCATATCTAGAATGATCCTATGTCCTCTTAAATCTTTTCTTCTTCAGTCTAAACACCCTGAGTTCCTTCAACTCATCCTCATCTAACATGAATTAGAGACCCTTCTCTGTAAGTCTTTCAGAGAATTAAAGAAACCTCTTTAGATAGAGGCTCCAGCGGGGCAAGAAAATGGATAGATTTACTTTCAAGTATTAAAGATGGATCCTGCCCAAAACTTTAAAGCGATCTTTAGCCAGGAGAAGAAAGAATAGTGTAAGAATATTTCAAAGAAGAGATGTAGATATAAAAAAATAATGGTAACTCACATTTATATAATCCTTTATACTTTTAAAAGGAAGTATGCACAAGTGTCATTATCTACATTTTATGGATGGGAAAACTGAGATTCAGATGTTGGCAGTAAGAAACCTTGCTTTGGGGAAGCTAGATGGCACAGTAAATAGAGTGCTGGACTTGGAGGCAGGAAAATCCTGCATTCAAATCTGGCCTCAGACACTTCCTAGTTGTGTCACCCTGGGCCAGCCACTTCATCCTGTTGACCTCAGTTTCCTCATCTGTAAATAAATTGGAGAAGGAAATGACAAGCCCCTCCAGTGTCTCTGTCAAGAAACCCCAAATGGAGTCACAAAAAGTCTGACATGACTGAGCTGAACTATTTGTTTCAGAAGTTCCCAGGTAGGAGTCTGTCTAGAAATGGCAGGTTTTAGGGTTAAGGGGTAAAGTTGAAGGATTGCTGGATGCTGGTAACAACCCCCCTTATTATCCCATCTGTATCTTGTTTGTACAGAGGTGTTTTCAGATGTTTCCCCCATTAGACTGTGAGCAGGGAATGGCTTTGTTTTTCTTTGTTTCCCCAGCACTTAGCTGGCACATTTTTTGTCATTCAGTCCTGTCTGACTCTTCCTGATCTCATTTGGGGTTTTCTTGGAAAAGATACTGGAGTGGTTTTCTCTTTCCTTCTCCAGCTCATTTTACAGATGAGGAAACCAAGGCAAACAGGGTTAAGTGGCTCGCCCAGGGTCATAGAGCTAGTATCTGAGGCCAAATTTGAACTCAGGTCTTCCTGACTCCAAGACTGGCACTCTCTCCACTTCATCACCTAGCTACTGTTTGCTGGCGCACATAGTAGGTGCTTAATCAAGCACTAAACACTTAAATATCTACTATGTGCCAGTCACTATACTAAACTCCAGGGATACAAAATAGACAAAAGACATTCCCTGCTCTCAAGGAATTTACAATGGAATGGAGGAGCTTTCAGTCTGATAAATGCTTATGGATTGACTCCAGCTTATCTTCCAAATTAACTTCTAAGAAAGCATAGCCAAAACTAGGAATTATAGACCAGAATCAGCTAATAGTATACTTTTGCCTTTGGTAGTAAATATTTATTAAACACCTGTGCTAGAGGCTGAAAGGAATACAAATAAGCATTTTTCCCTGTGCCTAGAATGCTTTCCCTCCCCACCTTTGCCTCAGGATCTCCTGGCTCAACCCCTTTCCAGGCATTGCTTCCTACTACTGGCTTTTCACTTATTTTTTCCCCCACGAAAAAGCAAAACCCTGTATATGTTTTGTATTTACTTATCGATGTATGTTTCATTTCTTTCAGTCAATCAATTATTGAAGCACTTACTATGTGTCAGGCATCGAGCTACACTGGGGTTGCAAGAAGAGGCAAAAGACAGCCCCTGCCCTCAAGGAACCTACAATCTAATAAGGAAGATAATGTGCAAGCATACATATATATATATGTATATATACATATAAATGTTGTTGGGACTATACACACATACATACATATATATAAATATACACATGCACATATGCAAGTATCTGTATCTATCTATGAATAGAGAGAGAACAAGCTATATACAAGATAAATAGAAAATAATTAACAGAGGGCAGGTACTAGATTTAAGAGGGGTTTGAGAAAACTTCCTGTAGAAAATGAAATTTTAGTCTGAACTTAAAGAAAACTAGGGAGGTCGGTAGTAGCAGCTGAGGAGGGTGAGTGTTCCAGGTCAAATGTAAACTACTTGAGGGCTAGGATCATTTCTTGTTGAATTCCTAGTGCCTAGTAGTTAGTCAGCCAACAAGCATTTATTATGCCCTTACCATATGCCAGGCACTGCACTAAGCACTGGGGTTACAAAGAAAGGCACAAACAGCACCCCTTCCTTCAAGAAGTTAATTTTCTACTGGGGAAATCCTCATGGGGAAAATATCATAACTAATAACTGTAGTGTTTATTGTGCCTAGTAAATGTTTATTGAATTGAATTGAATAAGACACAGTCCTAGCCCTCAAGGAA
This sequence comes from Pseudocheirus occidentalis, assembly GCA_028646575.1. Taxonomy (NCBI): domain Eukaryota; kingdom Metazoa; phylum Chordata; class Mammalia; order Diprotodontia; family Pseudocheiridae; genus Pseudocheirus; species Pseudocheirus occidentalis. The sequence goes on along the minus strand of CM053593.1, from coordinate 97,815,194 downwards.
TTGATAATCTCTGTAGGTAGCTAAATAACAGGAAGTATATTAGTCTTAAATGAACATTTAGGCAGGAAGTGTTATAGGAGTTTATGTCGTGGAAAGCACCCAGAAAGGAGCTGGGTGACCTGGATGTTGGCTCTCCTCCCAGTAACTAGCTAAAGATCTCACCTCCCTATTCCTTAATTTCCTTATCATTAAGTGGAAGTTTTGATGTTCTCTAATGTTCCTTCCAGTTCTAAAAATTCTATTCTAACACACAGAGCTTTATGCATTTCATCCTAAGTACTTTTGAGGTGTGTGTGTGTGTTTAATAAAATAACTTTGCCAAATAATTGTATTCCGTTTAGTCATATCTGACCTTTTTTCAGTATGGGTTCTAGGAAAAAACACTGGATTTGGAGTCAGAGAAAGTAAGATATGATTAAGTGGAATCCAATTCTTTGGCAATGATATATAGGAAGATCAGTGCTTTTTCCAGTATGCTATATTGGAAAAGGAAAGATATGATGAAATGGAATCCAATCTTTAGCAGAGTTGTTTTATTAAAAAAAGAAAAAAGAAAGCAAAAATAAGACCAAAACCAAACCAAACAAAAACACCACTAAAGGAATTTGGGACCAACAAAGGAAAAAAATGAGTATGTATATAGGTTATAATAGAATTTTTAGAGTTGGATGGAACATTAGAGCTCACTTAGGATTCTGCTTTACTGATGAGGACATCAAAGGACAGAGAGGTGAGATGTTTCCCAGGAGGGTGGTAGGAGATCTGGGGCCAGAACCCAGGTCACCAGACTCACCCATCTCCTGCTTCAATCCTCTTTTACAGGAACCAATATCTCTCATTCACTACTGTCACTTTTCTCCCCTTTCCCCAGTGAGCTCCCTATCACTTCTAGGATCAAATTGATCAGTTCTCTTTTTTGCCATTTAAAGTTCTTCCTAGCCTACTTCATGCCTTTCCAGCCTTTTTATATTTCATTCCTTTCTATGTACCTATGCTCAGCTATACTGCCCTCCTGCTGTCTCTTCCATTAACAGGCCATCTCCCATTGCCATCTCTTTGCCCTGATGGCCTCCCATGCTTGGAATGCTCTGTTTTCCTACCTCTGAGATTCTCATACTTCCTTCAAGATTCAGTTCAAATAACATTTTCTGCATAAAACCTTTTCTAGGCCCTCCAGTTGCTAGTGTCTTCCCCTCTCAATTTATCTCCCATCAACTCTGTTTATATCATGAGTATGCCCAATTATTTATTAGCCACACTAGCACGTAAGCTCCCAGAGGGGAGGGATTCTTTTTGCCTTTCTTTGCATCTCCAGCACTTAGCAAAGTGCCTGGCACATAATTAGCACTAAATAAATGATTATTGACTGCTACAACAAAAAGTAATTAAGCACCTTGTTACTATACTCATTATTAGAAGCTATGTAGTATAGTAGATAGAAAACTAGCCAGGGTGACCTGGGTTCATGTCTTGCATCTGATAGCATACACACCGTGAGACCCTTAGTAGAAATATTTCACCTCTTGGTGCTCTGGATAACTCTGTAAGACTACATTGAAAAGAACTTCTTTACCTGCATTGTTAGAGGGAGTTTCCTTAGCTGGGCTTTCCCTCTATCAGTGAAATCACAGCTCGATCAGTCTCCCTCTCTTATCTTTATGAACAACGTACTATGCTTGATCATGGTAGAGATATCACAATTAGTAACACAGGGCTTTGTTTGTGCATACAGAAGGAGTTTATGATCTTGTCTCCAGTATTCAGGCCAAACTCCTTGGACTTACTTCTCCAGTCTTATCTCTCATTATTTCCTAACCCAATTACATACCTCCTGATCTGCGATGGGTGCTTGTACTTTCCCACTTTTGCTCATGGCATGCTATTCTTCACCCTTTGAATACTTCCTGTTTCCTTTCCCAAACCAAATCCTTTTGCTTGTTCAAAGCCCCCTTCAGATCCCACCTCCCCAGTGAAGCCTTCTGAGACTAAAGTGAGCCGAAGGTTAAGAGGAGCTGCTTTAAACCACATAATCCTTTGCATCTGTGAATTTTAACGCTACCACATACTCTTTTGTATTGGTGATTAGCCAAATATTCTATAACCTACTTAAGGGTCTTGTCTTTTCTCTACTGAATTCAATTTATTAAAGGAGGCAGCTGATTGAAAAACTGTTTATTCTGGAGTTAGAGTGCCTGGGTTGAAATCCAACTTCTAATGTTAATTACCTGTTAATTAATAATCACTTAGCCTCTCTTGGCCTCAGTTTCTTCACCTGTAAAACAAAGGAGGTGGCTGTAAAATAGGGATGCAGGGATATGCTGGCAAATTTTTAACAACTAACTCTACAGGAAAAAAATGTATGCAGAATACACTTATAAGTTTAAACTGCACTATTAACACTTTCTCCATTGGTTTCTTAAGTCTAAACAATCAACAAAACAATAAATCAAGCTCTGGTGTATAATGCTTGCCAAATCCCCAGGGGTAAATGTTTATATTGGAAATTTAACCATCTATGCCTTTTGAGCTGACTCCAGCACATCCCTGGCTATAGGACTTCTATATAGGCTATAGACTTTTCTATAGGCTATAGATTTTAAAGTCTATGATCCTTTAAGCATCTACTATGTGCCAGGCTCTAAAGTCAGAACTAGGTATACAAAAACAATTCTTGCTCTCAAGGAATTTACTTGAGGGAAGGAAAATGTACACAGATAAGGAAATAAAGGTATATACATAGTAACTGGGGGGGGGGAGGAGAAATCAGGAAAGGCATCTTCTAGGAGTTGGCACCTGGACAGAACCTTGAAGAGATTCCAGGAGGTAGAAGTAAAGGAGGATATTTTAGGTACAGGGCATATGCTTCTTTGCATTCCTGTAATCCCCCCAAGAACAGGGTCTTACATAAAGCGGTTGTTCAATAACTATTGATTAAAGGCAGAAATGTACTAAATACAAGTCAATACCAGCCCCTGCTCTGGTTCTGACCACACTTTCTTAAAAGTTAATTCAGAAAATAACCAACAAATGTCACCTTGAATCCTCTTCAATCCTTATCCCTAACCCTTCATTGTCTTTTTAAAAGATTTTTAGTTTTGGAGGCATTCAGGGGATAAGTGACTTGCCCAGGGTCACACAGCTAGTAAGTGTCTAGGGCCAGATTTAAACTCAGGTCTTCCTGACTGTGCTCTATCTTATACCTCTAACTCTTAAAAGTTTCTTTCTAGAGGAACTCCCAAAAGGGATCTTCTACCGCTAGAGAAACAAAGAAATGAGAACCAACCCTCCCTTCCTCCACCAGAAGATCCCTTTGATAAGGACTTGAAGGCTGCCCAGGCTCAATTCCCCCTGGGTAACTTGACCTGCTAATTATATACAAAGACTCAGATCCCTAAAATATGGCTCATCTTTGTTGTCACCTGGGAAATGTCAACACAGGGCTCTATTTCCCTTTGAGCCAGCACAATGGCTTATAGAAAGGTGGGTCAATGGGGAAGCCTGGTGAGTCAAAGTCTTTTCAGATTCACCTGGAACTAAGAGGGGCGGGGATTTTTAAGACTCAAGATAATTCATTTGTGTTTATAACTTTATGATACAGTTCCTTTATGAGGCAAGCCCTGGAAGAAAAACTACTTTCCATTTATGTTTTTTTTCCCCACTTAGAGCATGCAGCATCAAATTGCCATATTAATGTACCATTGGGTGAAATTTAAATCAATGGGCTTCCTTTGCCTGACTGTCAAAGAACAGCTCCTCTGTCGTAAGGGGGCATTTGAACCCAGGCCTTCTGACTCCAGACTCAATGATTGTTCCTCACCTCTCTGCCCTTTAAAGTGAGGATCAGAGTGGGAAATGTAGGTCGTAGGGCTGCTCTTTGGCTAACATTACCTGTGTCTACATAGAAACCAAACTACCCAGTCAAGGCAGTTAAAAATGTACGAGCAACCCATCAATTAAGCAACTTATTGAAGGACTACATAATTTTTTTTCACTTTCAACCATGGTTTTGTGGTGATGTGGACTCAGCTCCCACTTAGAAGAGGAAAAACTCATTACTGGTTATCATAAATTCTGTCTGATTTGGCATATCTCCACAGACCACACAAATATTCCTTCTGGTCTCAGTTTCTCTCTCAAGGCACTATGAAGAATACAGTAAAACCTCTTAAGAGGAGGTATGTTGGTGTACAATGGACAAATGTTTCATTTGCAAATGACTTTAAATGGCTTAGAAGACTATACTTAGACAAATGATGATACTTCACATTAAAATTAAAAAAAAGATTTGTATTGATCCTCCCAGAGAGTCATCTCTTGTAACAGGGCTTCTTAACCATTTTTGTGCCACAGACCCCTTTGACAGTCTGGTGAAATCTATGGACCTTTCTCAGAATATTTTTAAATACATAGGACTGCAAAGAAAAACAATTATATTGAAATGCTCTTACCAAATTAAAAAAAAAGTATATGGATCCCAGGTTAAGGATTTCTGTTTTATAACAAATACTATTTCAAAAAGGAAGAAGAAAAAAAATTCAGAAAAATTGATCTATATATTTGAAAAACCTGGCATTGTATGCAATTTTTAATACTTATGGTCTTTATCCCTCACATAAAATTTGTTACATATAAATAAACCTCACACTGGCCCTATGAGGTTTTCCATTAATTCTAGGAGCTTGTTAGTTCATCCTTTATAATCTGTCGTAAATATATACACTTAGTTTGTCAGTTAAGTAGATTATCCCCATCTCACAGATGAGGAAATGGAGGCCCTGACAGGTTAAGAAAGAAGTGAAAAGAGCAATGTCTCTGGAGTAAAAGGACCTGGGTTCAAATCCTGCCTCTGATACTACCTGTGAGATTTCAAATAATTCACTTTACTCCTATGGGACTGAATTTCTTCAACTGTAAAATGACTTAGACCAGATATCCTCTCAGCTTCCTTCAGATAAAGATCTATGATCCCATGTCAGGGTCAGAGTTCAAATTCAGAACTTCTAAAGTCAAATTCAATGCTCCTTGTGCTGAGCTGAGCCGCCTCTAAAGGCATATTTTTAACTGCTCTGAGATGGTCATGTTTCAGAGGCCATCCCCACCACCGAAACATGATGATAAGCAAGTGTAACAGTTATAGATAGACTTAAACTCAGCCCTCCAGGGTCTTTGAGTTTAAGGCACTCATACCAGTGCAGAATGAGGCATTTAGGTCATAACAAATTATGTCGAGCAACTGGGTAAATACCGAAAATTTCCAGTTACACAAATACGACCGTGAAAGGAGAACTGAAGCTAGAAGATGGAGGTTCACATCCTGGCTTTGCCACTTACCCAGTGACCCTGAACTCTTTTCTGAGCTTCACTTAACTTATCTGTAAAATGTGGAGACTGGACTAATTGAATTCTAAGTTCCCTTCCATTTTTACTTTTCTGTGACTCTATTTCCAAATATCTGGGAGTTATATCAACAGACTATGCAGGCAACAGATGTCAGCTTTCATCTGGATGAATGAAACACTATGTACCAAGCACTGTGCTGAGTCCTGGGGGTTCAACTACAAGGGCAAATCCTTGCCTTTGGCCCTTACACACTAATAAGATGTTTGTGAAGTTGAAGGTTTGATGAGGGGAAGCATAGGTGAAGAATTGTGGGGCAATTGAGCAAACAGGATTAAATTCTTATACTAGATATCTGACATTCCTCAGACCTGTCAAAAGCTATCCAATGCATCTCCCCTTCCCTTTAGAGGGGTCAAAAACCATTTAGAGATAGACACCTACACATAGCAGCATGACTTGATGGTATGTCACTGGAATTAAAGAAGGATCCTGTGTCCGCTGGAAAGAGCAAAAATAATTACATATCTAATTGGCAACAGAGGAATTTTTAGTCTTTCATTTGTTCAACCAATATTTAGCATTTTAAAAAAGTTTTATTGATGTCTTTTGTTTTTATACCATAGTCATTTTCTGATCTATAACTTCCCAATGCTCTTACGCTGAACCTTCTATTGTAACAAAGAAAAACAATTAAGGAAAACCAGCTGAATAACCAATCAGTAAACATCTATTAAACCCCTACTAGTTGACGGCACTATGCTACATGCTGGGGATACAAAAAGAGACAAAAAAAACCCCCAAATAGTCCAATTTCTGTCTTCGAGAGACTTACAATCTAATGGGGGGGGGATGACATGCAAACAAATATATACAAAGCAAGCTGTAAGATAAGCAAGAGATGATTAATAGAGGGAAGGATTGGGGGAAGGCTTCCTGTGGAAGGTAGGATTTTAGTTGGGACTTAAAGAAAGCCAGAGAGGTCAGTAGTTAGACTGAGGAGGGAGAGTGTTCCAGGCACTGGGAGATAGGCAGAGAAAAAGGCCTGGAGTGTCAAGAGATGGAGAGTCTTGTCTGTAGAACATCCAGAAGGCTAGTGTTACTGGATCAAAGAGTACAGGCTGGGGAATAAGGTATAAGAAAACTGGAAAGGTATATTAGAGAAAGCTAGGTAATATGGTGTGTAGATCATTGCACTTGGAGTCAGAAAGACCTGAGTTCAAATCCAGCCTCAGACACCCATTAGTTGAGTGACCCTGGACAAGTCACTTAACCTCTATTTGATTTCATTCACTGGAGAAGGAAATGGCAAACTACTCCAATTTCTTTGCCAAGAAAATATCATAAGGGGTCATGGAGAATCAGATACTATTGAACAATAATAAGTTCACTCTTCCTAGCAGCGAAGGAAAAGAAAAAGAATCTGGTTTCAACTGATTTATACATCAGTACTTCAAAGGATGCATGATCTCATTGGTAAAAGGAGCACGCCCCTCTACAATTCTTGTATTTGTCTTCCTGCAAAACAGTTTTCCTCTGGCCCTTTTTAGCATTTCTTGTATACCAGTGAAGCTCTCAGCCTACCTGTCTCTTCTCCCTTTCTCTTACTGCTTGAAGGAACCAAGTCTTTCCTTCGTTTTAACTTTTCCAGAGTCTCTGGGGGAGATAACAGTATTTCTTCCCTTAGAAAAAGTTAATACTAAGCTGGAGGCAGCTTAGTTAGATTGGTTAGATTGAATCAAGGGGTCTCCAAAGCTTTCTGCCTAGAGGTAGTTGCTATTTTACTCATACCATTTGGACAAGGATAAGTTTCTCATTTCATAGGACTTGGAAGTTTGGAAAACTGTGACCTTCCCTCTAAACTAATAGCTAATATTTACTCCACTCTTTAAGTGCTTTACATATATTGTCTCATTCTATCCTTATAGCTGCCCTGGGAGATTAAGTGTGATTGTTGGTCAATTGTTCAGTTGTGTCCGATTCTTCGTGAGCCCATAGACCATAACATGCCAGTCCCTTATATCCTCCGTTATATCTCTAAGTCTGTCCAAGTTCATGTTGCTTTCATGACACTATCCTTCTCATTCACCACTGTCCCCTTTAACTTTTGCCTTCAATCTTTCCCAACATCAGGGTCTTTTCCAGTGAGGCCCATCTTTTTGTTAGGCGGCCAAAGTATTTAAACTTCAGCTTCAGTATTTGACCTTCCAGTGAATATCCTGAATTTGTTTCTTTAAGTATTGATTGATTTGATCTCTTTGCTGTCCAAAGGACTCTCAAAAGTCTTCCTTAGTACCACAATTCAAAACATACATTCTGCAGTGCTCAGCTTTCACTATACGCCAACTCTCACAGTCAAACTTTGCTATTGGAAAAACCATAGTTTTGACTATACAGGCCTTTGTTGGTAAGGTGATGTCTCTGCTTTTGAGTATACTGTCCAGATTTTTCATGTCTCTTTCCAAGGAGCAAATGTCTTTTAACTTCATGACTGCAGTCATGATTACAGTGATCTTTGAGTCCAAGAATATAAAATCTAACACTGCTTCCATTTCTTCTTTTGTTTGCTGAGAAGTTTGAGCTCAGTTGCCAGGATCTTAGGGTTTTTTTATGATAAACTTTAAGTCAGCTTTTCAAGGGGCTTTTTACTTCTTCACTTTCTGCCATCAGAGTGGTATCATCTGTGTATCTGAGATTATTGATATTTCCCCTGGCAATCTTAATTCTGGCTGTTGATTCATCCAGCCTGGCTTTTTGCATGATGTAGCATGTAAATAAGGTGACAATATGCAGCCTTGTCTTACTTCTTTCCCAACATTAAACTAATCAGTTGTCCTATGTTCAGTTGCTTCTTGGCCTGCATACAAGTTCCTTATGAGACAAGTAAGATGATCTGGTACTCCCATCTCTTTATAGTCAATGAAGCAGAAGTAGTTTTCTTTCTGGAACTACCTTCCTTTCTCCACAATCCAGTGAATGTTGGCAATTTGGTCTATTGCTCCTCTGCCTCTTAGAAAACCAGCCTGTCTTCTTCACAGATTGCTGAAGCCTAGCTTGTAGAAACTTAAGAATAACCTTTCTGGCATGTGAGATGAGTGCAATTCTTCAGCAACTCGAACATTCCTTGGTATTGTCCTTTTTTAGTACTGAGACATAAACTGATATTTTCCCCAGTATCGTCTACATTTTATAGATGAGGAAACTGTAGCTGACAAAGGTTGTGACTTACCCAGAGTGATATAAATATAAGTAACTGAAGCAGCATTTGAATTCAGGTCCTGCTGACTCCAAGTCCAATATATTTATCTACTGAGCTATCTAGCTGCCTCCTTGTACCCTCAGTTACACAGGTCTGGGGTTAGTGTCCCTTTCTGTCTGCTTTAATCCCAAGGTGCTGGAGGTAGCAACAATAACAGACATTTATCTAGTACATCAAGGTTTGCAAGGAGCTGCACACACATGACCTCATTTGATCCTCTCCACAATCATGAGAAGTAGGTTCTATAAGTATTATTATCCTATAAAGGGAATTGGTGGGTGAAGCTTCATAGAGAGCTTTCACTTTTCCTGGTGATCCTTTACATGTCTCCCACAGATTTGAAGGCAGAGGTTCTGGGTTCAAATCCCATCTCTGTTACTTACTACCTATATGACCTTAGGTAATCACTTAATTTCCCTGGGCTTTGGTTTCCTCAGCTGCAAAAGGGGAAGAATTGGACCAGACCACCCTCAAAGTCTCTTCCAGTTCTAAACCAGTCATTCTATGATCCTGTGGCCCCATTTTATGGATGAGGCAATTGAAGATAAGTGAAATGAAGTGACCAGAATTATATAACTAGTAAATGTCTGAAGAGGAATTTGAACTGCTTATATAGAGGCAACTCCAGTAGGACCTATTGTTTGAAGAATAGATGAGTTCTGAAGTCCCTTGATTTTATAGGTTTGACTTTTGGTGTATGGAATAAAGAGCTCATGGCAGTGGTTCTCCACCTTCTTATTGCTGAGACCCTTTTATACTCGTATGTGGGCATATCTACATGTGGGCAGGCCACCCTGGAGATGGATAGAGGAGCGGTGTCTTGGTTCCTAAGACCATTGGAAATACGTGTTTTCTGATGGTGTTAGGGGACCCCTCTGACCCTTGTGAAAGGGTCGTTTGACCCCCAAAGGGGTTGCAAGCCACTGGTTGAGAACCGCTGGCTCATGGCTTGGGGGAAGATGAACTGGTTGAGTGAATCATGAGACCAGTATTCCAGTGCTCTACTAATTACCTGTATAATCTCAGGCCTTTCTAGGTTTTAGTTTACTCATCTTATTTACTCTGGGCGTTGGAATACATGTTCTTTGGTATCTTTGATCCCTAAGTATTGCAAGGAAATTGTCCTACCTGATTGGTTTCTTTAAGCCTCTGATAGCCCTTTGATATTCTGGTTGGTAACCAACTGTCCTGCTTACAATGGATATAATATTTGAAGCTGAGCAAAATGGAAAATTGAAGCAAGAAGATAGCAATTTCAGTTAGGGAAATTGAACTTAATCAAATTTAAGCAAACTAGAATAAGTGTAAATTCAAACTTCTGAGTATTTAGGTTCCCTTTCTATAATCTAGAAAGTTCTTTATAACCTAACCCTCCCTTACTTTTCCAGTCTTCTTACACCTCACTTTCCTCCAATCTAGAATCCAATGACACTGATTTCCTTGCTATTTCTCAAACAAGATACGTCATTTCCCAACTCTACCTATTTTCACTGATTCTCCTCCATATCTGAAATTCTTTCTTTTCTCATCTTCACCTCATCATGGTCATGGAACAAGAAAGGAATCAGTGTTACTGGATTTCAGAGTATATGGAGAGGAGTAAATTATAAAGAGAAAGGGGACAGGTTTATGAAGAGCTTTATGTTTCAAACAAAGGACTTGATATTTAATTCAAGTCCTGGCTAAAATTGGACCTTCCATAAGAAGTCTTTCCTAGTCTCTCTTAATGCATTAGCATTAGAAATTCCTTTACTCTAAAGGTATCCCTACTTTACCCTATGTCTTGTTTGTATATACTTATTTTCATGTCTTACCCATTAAAATATGAGTTCCTTGAGAGCGGGTTTTTTTCTTTCTTTCTTTGTATCCCAAGTGCTTAGTTCCTGACACATAGTAGGCACTTTTAAAAAATGCTTGTTGAATTTGGTTACAGTGTCCCTATGATGGGAAAAAATAGCATTTTTGTAGGAAAAAAGAGAGTCCTATAATGGACAATGGGCTCTTGAAGGAACCCTAGGTCAAGTCTCTTCAGCCAACGAAGTCAAATTGGGGAGCCTATCCGGGCCATGCTTTTTCCTGTCTAGGAAAACAATTACCAAGGACTAATTGGAGACTTCTTTTCCTTCTCTTCTCCCTCCAGCTGTCCCTTGCCAGAGGCCCTTGGACTTGGCTGGCCATCTCTTGTCAGGGTCACAACCTTTCCCAGAAAGTGAGCAGTTCCTGGAAAAGATAGAAGCCTGTTGAGAAACTCTGAGGGGGCAGATGGTGAGCCATTTCTGGGGCGGCCCTTGTGTCAGCCTATGTTATTTGAAATCCCTGAGGATATCAGCATACAGGTACCTGTGAGCTGGCAGTCAGCACTGTCCTTAGCACAGCCCTCAACTGGATTGAGAAACAATCAGTTAGCCAAGGGGCTTGAGCAGGACCCAGCTGTGTGGGGATGGTATGCTTGCTGCCACCAGGTTGAGATCAACCTTACATTGAACTGAGAGGTGATTTTTTTGCCCCACTAGCACACACACTTACCAGGCCTTTATCTCCCCCCTCAACCTCTGTCCTCATCCCTTGCCCAGAGTGTTCCTTTCTCTTGTTTTCTTTTCTCTTAACTAAGGGGAACTCAAGATAAAGAAGTATGTTTACCTGGCCTAGAGGGCTGGGCTAGGTGCATTTGTCAGAGCTGGAGATGAAGTTCAAACAGGACCGTGTCACAATGGTTTGTTTATCACTCTTTGGAAGATTTCTTTTTTTTTTTCTCAGTGAAGAACTGTATAAATAGATTTAATGAGCCTTGAGGCTGCTGTTTGCTTTCAGAGTTTAAAACAATTCTAGGGAACCTCAAAGAATCTTTGTCTTTAGGTATATTGTATATCTCACCTAAAGTGGGAGTCAGAAAAGGCAAAGAGAAACGGATTTCTTTTGGGGGGAAGGTCCTTTTGGCATTAAGGACACTTTTGTTCTAGTCAGGAGGCTTGTAGATTTGAATGTCGAGTGAAAATTACTTAAAATAAAAAAAACCCTCTTGCAATAATTTATATAATCTTTCATTTGTATAGCTGGTAGACTTAAAACATACAAATAGTGGGGAAACACAGGGAATTACATGGTCTGAAGGAGCTGTCTTCTCCAAGCAAACTCCCATTTCATTTTCTTTTACCATGGCTCCTTTGGGAAAGGGACAATTCACTTCTTCCACTAAAGGTCCATCAATCAGTCTACAAGCATTTATCTATCAATAAATCAACAAACATGTATTGAGTTGCACAGTACTGGAATCTATCAATAGACAGTAAGGCAAAAACAAATCAACACAAGCTATCTCTATCTATCTATCTCTATCTATCTATCTGTCTATCTGTCTATCTATCTATCTATCTATCTATCTATCTATCTATCTATCTGTCTGTCTGTCTACCTATCATCTATCTATCTATCTATCTATCTATCTATCTATCTATCTATCTATCTATCTATCTATCATCTACCTGTCTGTCTGTCTATCAATCATCTATCTGTCTGTGTCTATATCTATCTATCTATCTATCTATCTATCTATCTATCTATCTATCTACATACCTACCTACCTATCTACCTGTTACTATGTGTGTCAGGCACTGTCCTAAGAATTAGGTATATGAAAAAAGGCAAAAAATAACTTGGCAACTAGTATTTATTATTATATATATTATGCTATGTGCCAGCAACTGTGCTAAGTGTTGGGGATATGATAACAAAAAAAAGGAAGAAAGAAAGGGTGGAGGGAAGGAAGATGGAAGAAAAGAAAGGAAAAGAAAGAACAGTTCCTGTCTCTCATGGATCTTGAATTCTAATGAGAGACAACAGGTAAATTACTAAGCATATAAAAACTATAGACCATATAAATGGAAGGTAGTCTCAGAGAGAAGAAATTCCAATTGCTGGACTCTGAAAGGTATCTTGTAGAAGGTGAGATTTGATCTCAAGGAAAGATTTGAAGGAAGCTAGAAAATCTAAGGTCTGGAACTGAGAAGGGAGAACATTCAAGGCGTGGGGGACATCAACTAGAAAGGCCTGGGAGTCAGGGGATGGATCATCATGGTCATGGAACAACAAAGGAATCAGTGTTACTGGATTTCAGAGTATATGGAGAGGAGCAAATTATAAGGAGAAAGGGGACAGGTTTATGAAGAGCTTTATGTTTCAAACAAAGGACTTGATATTTAATTCCGAAGATAATAAGGAGCCACTGGAGTTTATTTAGCAAAGTGTGACATGATCATACCTATTCTTTAAGGCAAATCACTTTGGCCAATGAGAAAGCTATGAGGAAAGGAAAGAAGAGAAATTAAAAACAACCATTGGTGGATGAAGGAGAGGGAGTCTTGGGAGGGGGGAAGAAGAAGAAGCAAGGAAAGAGAAGAAAAGGAGCAGAGACAAGATCTGAATCCAGGTGTAACTCAAATTTCAGTGCTTTCTCCTATAACAAGAAGTTAGTGTGCCATATGAACATTGGCTGAAGGAGCTAGATATGTTAAGCCCAGAGAAGAGAAATCTGGGAGATACAGCAGTTGCTTTTGTGTATCTGAAGGGCTAAAAGTGGAAGAGAGACAAGACTCAGGCTATTTGTCCCTAGACGGCAGAATTAGAATCAAGAGGTAGAAATTGCAAAATGTTAGCTTTAAGCTGATGTAAAGAAAAACTCCTGCAAATAGAGGTGTCCAAAAGTAGAACATTCTGCCTTGGAAGAGAGTGAGTTACCCCTCAGTAGGATTCTTCAAAGAGACACAGCACGTTTGTTAGGAATATTGTAGAGGGAATTGTTTTTCAGGAGTAGGTTGGTATTGATGGTTTGTGAGGTCCCTTCCAGCTCTGAAATTTTTTTGACTTTGTGATTCTGAAAGAAGGCAATAGGAAGAAACAAAGAAGGAAGAGGAGGAGAAGAATGAGAAAAAAGGAAGCAAGTTTTTTGCAGAAGGAGTGTGGAGAAGCGTCTAGGGATTCCTTCAACAATGAAGGAGTAAACTGTCTCTAATGCTTCTTACCCTTATTTTAGTGTTTTTCATTCTTATTTTGGACCCTTGCTTGAAATCCTTTGACTGGGCATCAAGAAAAGAGAAACCTTCTTCTAGTCTTACACAGTATTTCTTGAAAATCATTTGCCTGTCAAACTTGGCACTGTCTCTAGCTCTGTGTCCCAGGGTTCTTATGGCTTCTTGTCACCCCCACTGTCTCCCTCACCTCTCAGTATCACAAGACTGAAGGAACACAAGCATCTGGTTGCAGCACCTGCTTTTAGAGCTCCCAAGTGAGCAAAATCCCCTGAAAAACAAATGAGAAAAAGCAGATACAGAGAAGCTGAAATTTCTTTTCTGCCCTATTCCCAGTTTTCTTTGTTATCATACTGATTTTTTTAAGGTTGTGAGCCTATTTACTTATTCATTCATTCATTTAACAAATATTCGTGTATTAAGAACTGTGTTATGTTGGGAGAGGAAGAGATACAAAAAAGTATAAAAGATCTTACCCCAGGGATGTACTGGAATTAGCTGATGAGAGCTGATTGTTAAAATGTTTGGTGTTAGCATTTACACCTTGGAAATCAGCAAACACTATAAATCAGGCTTTATTTAACGTTTTGTTGATTGTCTAGACTTAAGAAAATGACGAAGAAAATTTAATGCAATTTATACTTGAAAGTGTGTATATTTTTCTGGTTGGAAATCTGGCTGTTAAACATTTACCGGAATATACCAGGGCTACCCTGAAGAAGCTTAGAATCTAGTAAAGAAGATTTTTTTTTTCCTTTTTTTGTGGTTGCCTTAATCTGAAGTCAAGTGCTTAATTGAGATTTTTTTTTTTTACACCTAGAAGTTCTAAGAAGGATTGCATTGACTTCTACTCTGGTTTCCTTTTACTGCTGATCATGACCTGCAAATTTGATAATGATTGGGACTCCAGTCAGACCTTTCTCATTAGAATCATAAAAGAGTAAAATGACGACAACAGGTCCTTGTTTGAAAAATGTTCGTTGCATTTGCTTCTGGACAGTGATATATAAAAGAATTATGCCTCCCCACCCATCCTTGCTCTGCCTGGTTATGACCACAGTTTGTTGTAGTGAATTCACACCTTGGGTTAACCACTTTCCTACCTTCACACCCTAAGATCTCATTGATTCATCTTCATTCATTCAGTTGGCTTCTCAAGAGTCTAAAATTCATATTACATCATAGATTTTAGTGGAAGAAATCTGAGGGACCGTTGAACCCAACCCAGATGAGAAAACTGAGACTGGATACTAGTTAAGTAACTTATATGACATCACTCAGGTAGCATTTAGCAAAGTGAAAACTTGAATCCATGTTGTCTGGTTAAAAATCCAGTATTTTTTCTACTTCATAATGCAGACATAAAATATTTATTTATGATAATGACATTAGCTAGCATTTATATAGTACTTTAATGTTTGAAAAAACATTTAACAAATTTTATCTCATTTAATCTTCAACCTCCCTCTCAAACCTATTATTATCCCCTTTTTACAGATGAGGAAAATGAGTCCCAGAGGTAAAGCAACTCCCCCAGTACTACATAGCTAGTAAATGTCAGAGGCAAAATTTGAACTTGGTTCTTCCTGACTCCAAATCTAGCACTCTCTTCACCACTGCCTACTTGTTCCTATGTATCTTCCCTCTCCACCTCCTTGAGGGTAGGTAATGCATCGTTTTTGTCTCTGTAAGCCCAAGACAGTGCCAAACATTTTTCTTTTTCTTCTTTTGGTCCAAACTCGTCATTTTATTGGTACATTCAGTAAATCCATCCAATGAAGCAGCTTAGCAAATATTCTATAATGTGCAGTTTTAGGATTGTTTAGGGCCTTGTACATTTTAGGTGCATACTAGCTATTTGTTGAATTGAATTTAACTTGCTGAGACTTTTTTCCCTCCCTTTTCCCCCGTCTCATAACCCCAGACACAAAGAAACATTTCCAGCCTTTGCAGGACATGTTTACATATTTTTCATTTACTTATCACTTTATGTCTTGTTCCTCCTCCAAAGGAATATAAGCTCCTGGAAGGCATGGATGGTTCTTTTTTTTTTGTACTTGTATCCTCAGTGCCTAGCGTAGTAGGTATTGAATAAATGTTTGTTGCCTGTTGAATGAACTTAACTCTGCAGGCTGCTGTAGTATCAGTAGGAGATAAGCCTTCCTACACAGTTCAGGAGTCTGACATCTTCCCTCCATTGTCATGGCTGCAGTGTATTCTTCAGTCCAGGAAGTGTCCAGGATTGGATGCTGCGGCATTTCTCTCCATTAGACAGCGAGGCTGGCTGTAACCCTGAGGTCTGACAAATGCTGACCTTGCACCTAAAAAGAATACAGTGTTTTCAAACATAGCTTCCTATTCCTGCCAGATAAACCCCCACATTCACAATGCATCCAGGTTGTAAAATGCTGGCTGGGATTTCAGGTTTCTTTTCTTTCTTTTTTTCTCTTTCTTTTCCTTTCTTTCTCCCCCCCCCCCTTTTTTTTTGCAGCAAACTTTTTGTCAACAGATTGGCATTTTCTTCCCCATTGAGGAGAGCTCGGCTTCCCTTTCAGTGCTGGGCAATAGCTCCTAGATACTCCGTCCGAGACACACACACAGATTTCAGGCTCAGCATTACAGTGTTGATAACATTGTTATTATTAGATGTGGCCCCTGGAAGCAGGGAGTTCATTCCACAACAACAGGCCTTCTTGGTGCAGGGAGAGAATAGTTGCGTGTTATCTCTGTGGCGTTCCCAGATACATTACTTACCAGAGTCCTGTGTGCTATCAGACAGACCGATGGAGGCCTGCCTGCTCAGACTTTCTCAAATGGCTTCCTTTAAAGACAGCACTGTCCCACTGAAAGATAGCCTCTGAAACACAGGGTGCAGATGCTGCTTCCCCCTTGTGCTCGCTCAGACAGTGGAGCACATAGTGACTGAACTAAACCGTTCTCTTTTCCTCTTCCCTCGGCCTCCCCTCTGTCTCACCCACACGGTTTTTCTGCTGCTTCTGGATTTCAAATACGGTGCAATCCTAATAGCTGACATTTATACAGTGGTTTACATGCATTTCTTCTTTTGATTCTCACAATGGCCCATGAGGCAGGAACTGCAGGTGTAATTACTCCCATTTTAAGAAATGAGAATATTGAGGCCCAGACAAACAAAAGGATTTAACTGTAGTTGCTGCTACTGTCTTTCCCTCTCAGATTAACTTCCATTACATATATGTGTGTGTGTGTGTATACACACACACATATACATATATATATGCTGTATGTGCCTAATTATTTACATGTTATCTCCCTTATTAAAACAAAGTCCTTGAAGGCAAGGGCTATTTTTCTTTTTGTCTTTACATTAATTTTTTTATCTGGCATACTGTCTGGCAGAGCCATTATTCAGTCATGTTGGACTCTTTGTGATTCTATTTGGAGTTTTGTTAAAGACACTGGAGTGATTTTATGTTTCCTTCTCCAGCTTATTTTATGGATAAAGAAACTGAAGCAAACAGGGTTAAGTGACTTACTCAGGGTCACACAGCTAGTACATATCTGAGGCTGGATTTGAGCTCACAAAGAGGAGTTTTCCTGATTCCAGGCCTGGCATTCTATCCACTGAACCACCTAGCTATGCCTTCTTTTTCTGCGCTTCAGAGGAAGCTTTTAATACATGATTACTTTATTAATCAATTATTTATTAGTCACTATTAATCAATTAAGAAACTAATTCAATACCATCCAATTAATAAACAAACTGAATAAGTGTCGGAGACAGACCTATACCTAAGGCATGGCCGTTGGAACCTCTTCCCAGGGTATTGAAATGTAGAGAGCTCTGCCTTTTCTGCTTCAGCAGGTAAAACCAACTGAATTTAGCACCTGATTTGCAGGATTAATTGCTTAAAAACTACTTGAAACTTTTCCTCTTCAACTATACCAGTTGCAACTTTCCCAGAATCTCCTTAGTGCGGATGAGTTGTTTGAGTCTCTGTCTCTACTCCCCTTACCCATGCACAGAGTGGGTCTTACCATTCTATTCTAAAATCCCCCCTTCTTCATCTGTGTAAAGTTTCAAAAATTACAGCGATGCTACATTTGGACTACTTGTCCCAGAATGTGATTTGTCACTTTTGTCCCAGGGTCAATAAGTACTACTTGCACACATAGTGGGATTTGAACCCATTTACCTCCAGGTCCAAATCTAACACACAGTTTGGCTGCCTCCTTTGCCATTGAGTCATTTCAGTCATGCCCAACTCTTCGTGTCTCCCTTTGGGGGTTTTCTTGGCGAAGATGCTAGAGTGGTTTTTCATTTCCTTCTCCAGCTCATTTTACAGATGAGGAAACTGAGGCAAACAGGGTGAAGTGACTTACCCAGCATCATACAGCTAGTATGTGTCTGAGGCTAGATTTGAACTCAGGAAAATGAGTCTTCCTGATCCCAGGCCAGTGGTTCTCAACCTGTGGGTTGCAACTCCTTTGGGGATCAAATGACACTTTCACAGGGGTCACCTAATACCATCAGAAAACACATATTTCTGATGGTCTTAGGAACTGAGACACTGCTCCTCTATTTGTCTCCAGGTGAGTACGACAACATGCAGACACGCCCACATATGAGTATTAAAGGTTTGCGGCTTTAGGAAGGTTGAGAACCACTATTCATGCCATATGATGCCACCTAGCTACCCTTCTCAGTATTGTGTACAAAGAATGGTCCTGGCACTTGGGAGGCCAGATTTTTAAGTCTTTTATGACTAGGCAAATCCTGCTACTTCTCTGGGTCTTAGTTTCCTGTTCTTCAAAGTGGATTCTGATTAGGTGATCTCCATATCCTTTTCCAGCTCTAACATTTTATGTCCACTTCTGCTCTAACTCAGCTGAAACTGCAGCTCACCCCAGTAATTGACTGGTTAGTTTCTGCCTTTGTGTCCTTGTCCATCGTCATCTATTTGCCCAGAATGTTTTCCTCTCTCCTCTGCAAAATTCTGCATCCCTTGTCTTTTTAAACTGGGGCAGCTGGGTGATGCAGTAGATAGAGTGACGGGTCTGGAGTCAGGAAGACCTGAATTCAAATTTGGCCTCAGACACTTACTAGCTGTGTGACCTTGGACAAGTCACTTAACCTTGTTTGCCTCAGTTTCCTCATCTGTAAAATGAGCTGGAGAAGGAAATGGCAAACCTCTCCAGTATCTTTGCCTAGAAAACCCCAAAATGGGGTCATGAGGAGGCAGACATGACTGAAACAAATAAACAACAGCCTTTCTTTAAAAACCAGTCTGAAAAGTCACTTCAGGACTCTTTCTCTGACAAGTTTCCTCTCAAGTAGTTAGTATCCCTTTTAGCCCTTCACACCTTCTCTAAGACTTACACATGGTACTTTATCACTTTTATTATTTTCATATATATTTGGAAAATCTATGTGCAGGAAAATTAAGTGTTCTTAAGTTTTTTCCTTTGGTCATATATCATTGGAGTTGGAAGATGCCTTAAGATTATCTAGCTCATTTCTGGATTTTACAGATGAGAAAACAGAGTCACAGAGGTAAAATAACTTGCCCCAGGTCATACTTGAAATTAGTGGAACAGGCAGGACTAGAAGACAGGATTCTTGACTGAGTTCAGTGCTTTTCCTCCCAGGAAACACTATCCCTGCTGTGATTCCTTGAGGTCACTGGCACAGAACTTCAGAGTTAAGAGGGACCGGAAGTTCATTCTGAACAGGAATCCCCTTGAGATAACTCATCATTCAGCCTCTTCTTGAAGATTTCCAGTAATGGGAAAGTCATCACCTACCTACCAAGGCCTCTTAATTTCACTTTCAGGAACTTTCTTCTAATGTCACTCAAAAAATATTGTTAGTCATTCTTTCTTACTATCAAGCTGAAATCTCTCTCTGTTTACACCACCTGAACCCCCAGCTCCTAGTTCTGCTCTCTGCGGCCAAGCATAACAAGTTTATTATACCCCTTTTCCATAGGACAGACTTTCAGATATGCAAAGACAACTGTCCTATACTGCTTTGCTCCAGTCTTCCTCCATTTTAATTTTTCCAACTTACCACCATCCTACAAGGAGAATCCATTGAACTAGGGTATTTTAATTCCCTCACTATCCTGGTCTCTGTCCTTTGGCCACTCTCCAGCATATTCATGCCTTTCTTAAATAGTGGCACCTAGAACCAGGGCACGAGACAGAGGCACTGTCACCTCATCAGCTTGGAGTCTGTTCTTAGCTAACATGCACTCAGATCATTTTAACTTATTTTGGTTTGTGAGTTTGCTGTATGGCACTGTTGATTCATGCTGAGAAACCTTGCAGTCCACAAAAAAACAAAACAAAACAAAACACCAAACCAAAAAACAAAACAAAAAAAGTCCTCCCAAATCAGAAAGCCTTTTTTTTTTTCACATGAGTTGTCTCTTCCTAGCTCCTCTAGGGAGGGGGTATCTCTGCTGTCTAGTACCATAACCTGTTTATTGGGTGTACCCATAATTGACCGACTGACTGACTTTTGGTTCCTGAAGAGTTAATCCTGTTAGCCCGAGGTTCCATTTCAGCTGCTTTCCTCTGTGCTGGATTTAAACACAGCTAAAACCAAGTTAAGGGTAGTTCCGTACTGTGTGTCAGTATACCCACTGAGCCAAGGAGATCCATTTATTTTTAATTGAATTAAATTGCTCACAAAATGAAAGTAGCATACTTTCATTAATATTTAATTGCATACAATGTTAAACAATGATCACAAAGAAAACTTTGCAGTTATCTTTTCCATCTCTGCTTTTTTAAAAAATTATTACTTGGCCAGACAGGATGATCCTGATAGCTCTCATACTTGAAATTGTAAGGGCCAGATTCTGATACCATTTAAGAACTGATGAGTTGGAGTTGAATGATATGGCCTTGGTCATGGGTGTTGACATCTATGTCCATTTGAAAGCCAGGACATTCAAGAGTGGCAGCAGACTGGAATGGCCAGGGGAGGGGGCAGACTGGGTGAAAAAGAGAGGAGCAGTGAGCCAAAGATCAGAATCCTAGATACTCTGAGGTTCTCTAAGCTATTCTTCTGTGAACTTCTACAACTGCACTCCTGAGGAAGTTCCACAACTAAATCATCTAATACATTTTACTGACTTTTCCTCAAGGGACTGGCCAAAGGGTCCAGTATGTTTTCGTGTCTCCCCACCTTATTGTCCAGATAAAGCATTCTTAATCTTTTAAAAAAAATTATCTTAGACACTTTGAGTAGTTTGATGAAGCCTATGGATTGCTTTTTAGAACACTGCTTTTAAATGAATAAAATAAAATACACAGGATTACAAAGGAAACCAATTATGTTGAAATGTAGTTAAATATTTTAAAAGGTTCATAGACTCCAGGAAAGATTCTAATTACTGTCATATCATCATCATAATTTCATCATTATTATTTTTATTATTATTATGACTAACCTTAAAATAACTGCCTGTGCCCAGTGGGAGATACTCAGTGCTTTGGAACAGTCAGAGAGGAATAGGACTGTTCTAAAAGCATATGTGACCTGAAATATAAAAGGCTATACCATGTTTTTTTTTTAAGCTGGATGAGAATGAAATTGGGCACCTTTTACAACCAAAGCTAGGGGAAGAATTTTTAATCAAATAAGGACTAGAAGACATGATATAAGGAAAACTATAGAATCATAGAATTACAGATTTAGAAAATAAAATAAAGTTTGGAATACATAAAATTAATGGGCTCCACATGAGTAAAAGCAATCCACACAGAAGAGAAATGACGTAGTGAGAAAAATATTAGCCACGAATATTACAAATAAGACCCTGATCTTTAAAATATACAGGGAATCGACATAAATACATAAAATCATTCCTCGGTATATGTGGTCAAAGAATAAGAACACTTTTCTTTCTTCTTGTGACTCACTATTTATATAAAATAATGAACCATGGTGCCTTGGGTGAGAAAGACTATGGTTGGGAGTTTAAGCAAATCCTTCCATTTTGATGCATTTATTTTGAAGGCTTGGAACCATTAGCTTTTGCCCCAAGGACTTTAGCCCTGGCATGTTTCAGCTTGTCTGTCTTAGAGTTGTGGGTTTGGCAGCCTTGGGATCCCTGGCCTGGGTGAACTTAGAGTCAGATTTGGTGACCTTGTGATCAGTTTTAGTGATCTGAGTGTTTGTAGGCATAATTATCTTGAGCTCAGTGGACTTGATAACTTTAGCTTGGCAATCTTGATTGTGGCAACCTTAGAATTAAGTTTACGCTGACTTTGGGGTCTGGATGCTTGGTAGCAGTCTTAAGGCTGGTGAGTCTGATAATTGTCTTAGGGCATATGTTCTTGGCAATCTTGGGCATGGGGAGCTTGGACTTGGGAACGTTAGTGCTAAGGACCTTGGTGGCCTCTGCTCAGATACTGATGTTTCAGGCATTGTTGCCCTATATCTTTTTTATTCCCTTGTTATTTTCTTCCTGGCAAAGCCTTACTTCTTAGAAACTTGGGATCGGTCCCTTTCAAAGATTCATATCTCTGTGACCTGGGCTCCCATTTCTGTGCTGTTTTCAGGATTGGTTGTAGGTGGTATTGCTTTTAGACATGGGGGCCATTTTTGCGTCATAACCTTTCCTGGCAGGTACTCCAGAAAACTACAAACCAGAAGATACTGACAGGAAGAGAGAAAGTAAGAAGAGTTTTGAAAAGAAGAATTGCAAACTATATAAAGATACATATATACGTATATATATAGCGAGATCTATCTATATCTATATCTATATATATGTATATATATAAGTATATATATAAACACATGAAACATGTTCCAAATCAGTTATACTAGGAGATATGCAAATTAAATCAACTCTGAAGTTCCATGTTAAATGGTACAAATTGGTGAAGGATGGAAAAGATAGCCAATGCTGGAGGAGCAGCAGGAAGATAACTATTCTGGCTGGATTTCAATCTGGAATTCTGCAAGAAAGACAACTAAACCATTTATAATCCTTGTCCCAACAAGGCCAATAGTGGACACATATTCTCCAAGAAAATTAGAGATGGAAATTTAATATATATCAAAATAGTCTCTTAGTAGTAGCAAAGAATTGAAAACAAAGTGGGTGATTGGAGAATGACTAACAAAACTATGGTATATGAATGTCATGGAATATTATGCAAGAAGAAATGTTGGATATGAAGAATTCAGAGAAGTGGAGAAAGATTTATTTAAACTGAAGCAGAATGAATTAAATAGGATCAAGTAAACAATATACTCAATTAACGTACCATTCTTAAGATCACTGAAAGGAAGTTGAATTCTGAATGCTGAAAAGGAAGGACTGGAAAAGGCATGAAGAAGCATATTTCCATTAGAGGGTTGAGACTAGTAGGAACAAATATTTTATACATGATTAGATATGGTCTCTATATTAGAAGTTTTAGTAGACTGCTTTTATTTGTAACAAAGGTTAAATTTGGAGTGGGGTTGAGAAATAAATGTGTCATAAAGTTGAAAGACATCAATAAGGTATAAAAATGACTAAGGAAAAAGGATAATGCCTGGTACATGGAAAGGAGTGGTGGAGACATTTAGTAAGTGAAGGGCAAGGGCTAGTGGACAAGGGATCGACTAGGTCAAATCATGAGGAAGTTATCATACAAACCAACAAAGTTCTGTTTGTAAGATGCTCAAGTAATTTATTAGTTTGTTGACCAGTTGTCCTGGTGTAAGTTTGATCTGATCTTGTACAAACAGGACACTCAGAGCTGGAATGTCTGAATCAGGTGATTGTTTTGTTGAAATAAAAAAAAAATCATTGAGCTTGGCTCCCTCCACTTTCCCTTAACCGAAAAGGTGAACTATAATAACCCCGAGTGGAGAGGTACTCCACTGTCTGGTCAGGAGTACAAAGGAGTAGGTTAGGGGCATCCCCATATACTTTCTTTTTTTCCAGTGTAATAAATTTCATTTGTTTTTTTGTTTACATCATTCATTTTCATGAGATTTTTGAATTACAAATTTTCTCCCCGTCTTTCCCCTACCCCAACCCCCAAACATCAATCCCACTGTAGAGCCCCTCCCCTGGTCTGCTCTCTAACTTTCTGGTAGGG